>VXAA01007303.1:1353091-1429838 GCA_013399115.1 Anseranas semipalmata
TTTTTTTTTTTTTTTTTTCTCTCCAGCAGAGGACTGTTTAATCATGTCTTTTAGACATGATAACTCTCTTTTAGAGATAACTTTGTGGATTTCCCTGGAGTGATTTTAGAGTGGCTAATCAGAGGGACAAACCTGAAAAGGCAAGAAATATTTAATTAGTCTTTTCTTCTGACTAGCCAACAGTCCTAACCAGATGCCTTCACTCCAGAGCAATCCAAGTACTCAGTCTGGTAACGTCACTGCATTGCACATCAGGCACCTGGCAAGTTAAACACTAACTGCATCCCAGAAAATGTCTGCTAAGGAAGGCTACTTCTGAAAATAACTTTCAAAACCTGATTGCAAGCCCCATATCAGGCTGAAAACAAAGCACTTTTTGTATATAGCTGTGTATTCCAGTCCCTACAACTATTAAGCACTATCAAAAATACTGCAGAAAACCAGCATAACAAAGAACCAGATAATGATGGTTTTGTCTCAGTGGAAAAAAAAAAATATATCAGCAAGGAGAATAAAAAGAGAGAGGATTTGCTCTCAATGATATGATTTCATGCAGAATAACTTTCTGGCTCCTATTCAAACTCATACTGACATCTTGGTATGTAATTTCAGTCAGCAGAGCAGGAATTGTATATAAAACCTCTGTCTTTACTGTTAATGAGATTTGTGTAAATAACTTTCTAAAAACATATTGAAAATATATAATTCACTACTAAATCTGAATGCAGATGTCAGGTAAGAAGAACTAAATTTACTAAGCTTCTGCAATGTGCTCTGCAATGGATTTTTCAAATAATATGTACATATGATATTTTTGGCATATTAGCTGCTTTATGCAGAGTTAGCACTGGATTTTGTGACAGTAATGTGTGTGCAGGGCATATTTGCTATCTAGGGGATTTATTGGTTACACAGTACTGGCAGAGAGCCAAATATACCTCAGATATGCCAAGTTTTGAGAAATGATCCTTATTTCTATTCAGAAAACACTGTTTGCCTGAAAAGAGTGAATCTGGTGAGCACCAGATGAACTTCACAGGCTGCCTGCCCTTGCTGTGGGACCCAGCATGGGGTGCGATTCAGCCTGCTCTCCCCACATCTCCACTGGGTGTATCTGGAGCCCTCCCTATGTCTAGGCTTCAATTCCTTCTTCAGCTATAACAGACCTATTTTGCAGGTATCTCCTCTGTAACCTCAGGTGCATGAAAGGGATTTGGTGACCACGCGGGGCAGAACATTAAAGAAATCCAAACCTAATTACAAAATTGAGATTTCAAGTACGCACAAAATTCATAGGATATAGCATTTTAGTTTGTGCTCATTTCTAGGAGGATGCTGCTCTATAAAAATAAACTTGACGTGAATCTTTCCCTCCCACAGAAGATAACGACGTTCCCTGCAGCACTCCTAAGCCGAAGTCATTCCTGTTTATTGGCCCAGCTTCAGATAAAGACTTTACCTCCCCCCAGCACAAACTCAGGGGTCTTTCTCGTTTTGTAAATAATTTGCTTTGACAGCATTTAAATCAGGAACAAAGCTTTTAGGAAAATGTCACCCATTTGACTTCAGCTTAATCTGTGTGCCACTCTATCAATCTGTGCCTCTCATTAACAGTCTATTTTATGGAGTTGCCTCCGTCATTGGCATTGCCAGGGTGAGAGGAGTACAGAAGAAAAAGGAAACAAAACCCCAAAGCTCTCTAATGAAACATGTATTGTGGAATCAATATACTACAATAGTTTCCAAGGAACTTTATATTCTGAACTATATACTGAAGTTTCCTTTATAGGTTGCCTTTGTAATGCAAAATTTGTCAGTCCTCCAATGCGAGTCCACCCAAAATCAAACCAAACCAAAGACAGTGTAAATATTCCATGTGAAAACCGAACAATCAGACAAAAGTCAAAACTGATACCGGTAGTTCGTCTTGATAGGCTTGTGGTTCAAGATGCCTGTTGGACTTGGAAGCAGGAGCATCAGTCTTTTTTGATAGTATTCACAGAAGGAGACGGCCAAAATTATTTTTTTTGGTGGCAACTGTCAGCTGGTGTGATGTGACTATATTGTAGCAAGATTTTGAGAGCTGTCATGATTGCTTGGAAAAAGCAATATAATTTCAGGCCAACTAATTTAATCCCTTTGATGCCAAGAGATTTGCTACCACCACGTCCAAACACAGAGATATCTCACCAGCAATTTTATTAAGGCAAACTATGTGAAAGGCTCACTCCACTTTGATGGACAGGATTATTAGGGAAAAACAATCATTTGCTAAAGCCTTATTTTCATGTCATTTGTGAATATGACATTAAAGTTAGCTGCAAGCTCTCCCCTCTGCCCCCACCTCAGGACTGTGTGGATTTGGTAAACTCCAGCACGAATCTCCTAAGCATTATTGTCAGTGTGAGAAACACGGCACATATCCATGCCTCAGGAATAAACAGAAATAAAGCTCTTCCCTAAAGTAACCTAAACAGAATTCATTCCCCCCTACTTTTTATTGTTTGGTTCACCTCTGTAAAGCTTTTCAGCATTTATATTCATTTTACACTGTCAAAAGCTGAACAGGAGTAAGATAACAAATGGTTCTGGTAGCAGCTGTCACCACCTACTGTCTGTGTATGCCTGTGTGAATCTCTAAATGGAAATAAAGTACTTTAATAACACATTTTCTCTAAACTGTCCTCATGGATAAAGTTACTCTCAAATCAGTCCATGAACACTTTCCAATTCGGTGCCCACTTCAGCCTGCATCTTTGTCTCTCCACTGCAGAGCCTAGGTAGGCATGCAGCAGTTTGATTTAAAGACAGTTCAGATAGAAAATACTTTAATAGCACACCTTCTGTGACCGCCGCTTGCCTGCACTAGCTGCTTTTGGTGTTTGGACCATCTCCTAACCTGCCTAATTTTCTCCCTATAAATTAAACCGATTGTCATTGCATTTTTCGCCCTGTGTCGGCTCCAGCCAGGAAGCACCCAGAGCCACAAATTAAACACAGATCGCTCTGCCCTCCCTGTTCCTGTAACATACCTTCCAGGAGCAGATGGCAGCTGGGAGGATAAATGCCTCTCATTTCCCAGGGCCCTGAATATAACAGGAACTCCTCTTCAAGCCAGGGTTTAAGGCATCACTTTACATTGAGAGGCGTGAGGTGGGATCACACTCTTGTGTTGACCTGTTATCGGGTATCTCAATGCCTGTGATACATGTGGGGAGCTATGGGGTTCAGACACCTGAAGATTTTTAGCTGTCCACCTTTATGTCTCCAGCCAGAAGTGATGAGCCCTGAGCCACATAAGGTGGTGGCAGTTGAGCAAAAGAGTGAGCCCATGTCTTTCAAGATGGACTAGTGCCTCCTCCAAGGCTGACCCAAGTCTTTTTTTTCTCTTTTTTTTTTTTTCTTTACTTACTGAGAGATCTATTACATGGGCCTTGTCTCTGTTTTGCAGCGATTGTAATACATGAGGTTTGCACTTGTGTAGGTCAATGAGGCTTTTGATTGTAAGTGACGAGTGGCGGGTGATTATTATTTTTAATCAACGGTTATATTGCTCAATGTTTACAAAGTACGAAGAAAATATTTAGCGCTTTTGAGCACCCATCACCTCCAGGTAAATAATTTAATAGCATGTGAGGAAGCCAATTAAAGTTAATTAGAAATTGACTGATCTGCTTTGGCACCAGAATGATTGGGAAATATGATCTGTCCTTTCTGGAGTAGGAACTTTGTTCTTGTACACACACATGAGTGAGGAAACATTGTTTTATGGTCAGCATGTAGTATTCCTTTGGGAAAAAAAAAAAAAGAAAAAAAAAAAAACACTTTATAAGCCAGATACGTAACAGCAGTTCAGGCAAGAAGAATGGGGGCATGAATCCTTATAGACAAATAGCTGTGCTGTTGCTCAGCTTTATTTCATGGTGATGGGCATGCTGGAAATGTCTAGAAGATTAATGGATTCAAATTCAGTGATCAAAAGATGGGAGCATGTCCAAATGGATCATTATAACAGATTCCTACTCTATCCCACAAGCCAGATTTGAGCCATCTGTAAGCTTCACATTCCTGGTCTAAAATCTTCTGCAGCCATAAAAGACAATAAGTATCAGTAGAAAAAAATCAATTTCTTGGCTTTGCAGCCTAAAAATATAGTGATGGTACTATGGGGAGAGAAAAACTGCTGATTATCAGGCCTTTTTAAATTTTTTTTTTTTTTTAAGCAATTTAAATGAGTAGGCTGCATTTAGGAAACTACTTTGTTTTCAGAGGTTAAAAGAATATTTCTGGAGAGTAAAGTCACCATCTCATGCTTAGGCTTTGGGGGATCAGTGACTGTCACCTTTGTTGTTCTCTGTCTAAGACCTAGTGTACTCTCAGGAAGAAGTTTCTGGAGGACTCGTGCTGATGATAAAGATAGACAATTTACGAGTCTGATTTTTGGCTCCAGAAAGTTGGTGCTAAAAATAAATATTTAGCCTTTCACATGTTATCCCCTGAGGACTCAGGTTTCATGGTGTTAAAATATGTCTAGTCCTTGTACAGCTCTTCTTGGTGAGAGGGGGTAGAGAAAACTATAGAAAGTCACATTTTCTCCCCTTTTCATCCCGGCGGAGGACCAGTAATTCTAGTCCCCATGCTCCTTAAAACAAGGGATCATACAGTGATGGCTTCTTGGACCCAAAGACCCACCTGAAAGAGTAGACTGGGGGTGGGAAGGGCAGAAATGTGGCTGTACCCCAGCCTTTCTGCAGCACCTAGCACTGATTCAATGGCCACAACAGCGAGCACATCCAAATATCCCGATCATGTGGCGCACCCTGGACTGCAGCAGGGCCTCAAAGAAAGCCGCCTGAGCTTTTCTATTCACTGCTTAAGGTGAAGCTCTTTTCATGTAGGTGTTTATATAGGAAATACTCATCTTTTGCTTCTCTTCTTACATTAAGACATTGATAGAAGGCTTGGTTGAACCACACTGCCTAACTCCATACTGGTATGAAATTATGCTGACAAGACACTGATGATGCCATGGCCTCTCTCAAAATATTTGCTTTTTGCAGATGTTGTTGCCTGGAAGAGGGAGTGTGGTCTTGACATAGCCTTCTCTGCAAGCAGTGAATCACAAGGCAATGAGCCACAGGAAAGGTTAATCTGAAAACTCAAGGTACGTGAAAAAGATGGCACTAATGTTTAGCTCACTGCCATAGGAATGGTGCCATAGTGGCCATCTGTGGAAGATGGAGACATTCCAGCTTGTGGAAGGCACCACAACAGCACTCTCGTGAATTAACCACACGCTGTGTGAGGCCTTCACCTCACGTGTGGGATGTGTTTTGTGTCTGCGAGACACTGCACCGAATGCTGTGTGCTGAGGTACTGTGGACTTCTTTCTGGGCACAGCAGTCACAAACCGTTCTCTTTTATTTTTTAATCACCGGGGAGGGTTATTTTCAGAACAACAGGGTCCAGAATTTAAATTTGTGCAGGTTTTAAACAGGCTAACATTTCTGAAGTCTTTTACACTCCCTGATATTAGATCAGTGTGAGACGAGATCTTTCAATCCTTATACAGGTTTAATGTTATTTCCTAGCTAAGCTGTTAATAAATGCCTAGAGATTTTATAGATATATGTATATGGTTTCCATTGAGGTTTTAAGCTAGAGAGTCATTTCTCATACCCTTCATATCCCAGACCAGATGTTCAAGTCCTATTTTCCTATGTTCCAACAGATGGATGCCAAAAATTTAGGGAAATTTACAGTGTTTCTCAATGTAGTCTGCATAATATACTGCATTACTGAGCTAGGAGGTGGCAGACCAAAGACTATTGCCCCAATTTCTTCAGCTCTTTTCCTCAGCAACAGAAAGTATTTAATTCTTAAGCTCTAATGGTGAGAGTTCTCCAAGGGAGCATTATTCTTAACTCTCCCAGGCCAACTATAATGCAGCTGACTAACACTAAGTCCCTTCTGATTAATTTAATGGTAGCTAAATAGTGCAGAAATAGTAAGAAGACACCAATTCTTCTCTTGATAACGCTGCCTTCCTGAGGTCTGTGGTAATCAGCAGCATGCTGTCCAACATATAAAAGTCTCTAAATTAAACACATTTCAATTTTCCATTCTGATTGATAATTTTCCTTTTCTCAAATCCAGCAATTCCAATGCTAGACTTTCAGAACTGCCTTTTATTTGCATATCTGAAAAACAACATGATCTAAAGAATGATAATACCACATGAATATATAGGTAGATCTAGAAAAGACATTTTGGCTTAAAAATGAGCTAAGAAACACAAGATATTTGCAGTAAGTAAGATAGTATGCTTTAGTGATACTATTCAAATGTAAGGCCATGCACATGCTTTTCTGGATCAGGGTCTCTAACTCAAGATGTTGTAATGTCAGACTAAAACCTTGATTTCCTTAAATGTGAAAATTACCTGTAAACGTTTTGCACCAGAAACCACAATTTTGAATTTCCTGACCTTTGAGCTTGTTACATATCACGCTTCTCTTCAACCACATGAAATGCAGAGGAATTTGTGTGTATTTCATCAAGGGTAAAAGAATCACAGTTTCAATCTCAGCAGTTTAAGTTTTCTCGTTTTCTCTGTATCATCTCCAATTTGTCTATATCTGCACAAATAGATGAATTGGAACCAATGCAGAGAAAAGCAACAAAAATGATACAGAGGTTTAGAAAACATGACCTGGGAGAAAATACTAAGAGGACTGAATTTATTTAATTTAGAAAAAACTGAAAATAGATTTGCTAAGAGGTTGCAAGTACAGAGAGAATAGGGTGGTTAATTGTTTTTCTTGAGAAATAAGGATACAAAAAGTTATGGGCTATTTTGCAGCAGGGAGATTTGGAAAGACTTTCTATCAGCTTGCTGAAATAGATGTGAAGTCCCTCTCAGTGGATATTTTTAGAAACAGAGCACAGAAATGTCTTTCAGGGATGTTCTGAGCTTACTTGTTTTTCTTCTGGGGAGAGCTGGATTATGAGACTGCTTGAGAAGCCCCAGCCCTACAATTCTGTGATTTCCCAATCACTCTGTCTACAGTCCCGGGAAGGAATTCTTTAATCTCTGCTTATTCTTTCACCAGGATGTCTATTAGCTGGCCTTTCCGTTTCCTCAGGAGCAGACAAGTACTCCTTTCCTCTCAACTGAAAAGTGTTTTTCTCCCCATCACAGCTCATTTCTGAATGAAGGAAAAAAAAAAAAAACTAAAAAGGATGCCACTTTCTAATTTTCCTCACTCACTGCTATAATACTTGTTGTTTTAAAATAAAATGACTTCAGCATTATAGAAAAAAAAGAGGAATATTTTACTTGTCAACAGCAAACCTTGAATGTTGTACAAATGCTTTTGAATTAAGTCTGGCAGTACAGCTCTGAAACAAGTATAGTTGGACCCTTTTTCAGGATGTCAAGTGCATAGCTGAAGTGATTGGGGTCACAGCGGAGATAAAACATTAAGGAGAACCCAGAAAGTGAAGCTTGCAAGTCCTCTATTCTAATCACCTACCATATTCCTGTGAAGTATCTAAAGTGTCTCTCTCTCTTTATTTATTTATTTTTTTTAAATAGAGAAACAGACACTGGCCTCTAAAATCCTTGCAGCTAATAAAGAGTGATTTTTTGCATCATGTATCATGGAAAAAGTCAAGACCCCATCCACACAGTAAATGTTAGTGACTGGGTTAATTGTGAAGATACAGTGCATCTTTCAAGGCTTATAAGACAGCTATGCTCTTGGAGATAAAGTTTTCAAAATGCCCTAATGCTACTTCTTTGAAAGCAGCCTTTGGCTGCAGAGTGCTACTATTTAACAGGTTTCACATTACTAAAAATTGAGAGAATGATGCCACTGTTAAATTTCATTCTGCACACAAGCAAACAGTTTATCATAGTCTGTTCCCAGCAATTGTAATCCAATTTTTGTAATCTTACATTGTTTTAAAAAGAGAAGGAGAGAGACAAAGATACTGAACGTCAATCTGATAAAGTTTAAATAACTGGTGCTTTTTTGTGATTATGTCAGTTTTATAGCAGCATTATGGAAACACGACAGGGTAACTAAAATCTGATTACATCTAAGTCCTTGCCCATTATGTGATTATTATGAACCATGACTTCTCCTGGCATATTATGAATTACATGGTCATAATGCAAGGGATTTCCAATATAATTAACTGAGATTAGCAGCACTAGAGAAATCTGGGAATAATGATACAACTTCGGACAATCAGTTTTACTGTAAATGCTGCTCGCTCTGGCTTCCAGGAAACAGGAGGCTGGTGGGTGAAACTGTGACCCACCTGTTGGGGGTTCCTGCACCTCCTTTCTCTTCCTCCCCTCAGAGAATTAATCGCAACCTTGCCAGAGTCCTGGGAACTCCCTCTTTTATTCTTCTCTTCTCATATTATACTGATAAAATTCAAGGCTGGCTAAGATTTTCTGAAGTGTCAAAGGTTTTCAGATACCTCCTTTTTGGGGGCTCAGCCTGAAACTGGAAAGGGTTCTGCTTTTGCAAACATAGAAGCATCTACTTACTGAAGGACAGATCAATTTAGGACAGCTCAAGTTTGAGCACAAAGATAGAAAGCCATGAATATCACAGATTAGTTTCAAAGATCATGGCCAAGGTCATATTATTTCTATAGTGTCTCAGGCAGCCAAGAGATCCTTCTTTCCACGGGAAAGCAAAACAAAACAAACAAAACAAAAAACAGATTTTAACTCTCAGCTGCAGAAGAAAAAGCTGGCTGTGTCCAGAGGGGTTGCTCACTACTGGACTAGTCCTTTCTCTTGCAGAGAGAAAAGGATTTCTGTACAGATCCAGTGGCCATCTACTGGCTCTAGAGAAAAAGAGGAAATGGATGATGGAATTGCTGTAGGGAAAAAAAAGAGCAAAACCAGACCTTTTCTTTAATCAAAGAGTTAAACTTTTCACCCAGTAGTGCATGGATGGCTGGGGTACAGTGGGAACTCTCCTGGTTATGGAGACATCATTTGACCCTAATAGAGATGGGATTAAAAACAGGAGCACTTTTTTTTTCTCCTTTAGGTTTTAAATTTCCTTCATAAAGTATAAATAGAGCTGAAGACCTAGAGAAAAACAAAAAATCACCTGAGTTTTTTTGGTTTGGTCCAGTGCCTCCTTCTCACCTTCCGTGATTTATTTATAGGTCTTAATTTTCAGATTTCCCATGAAATTGCATCTCAGGATTTTTATTAAACTATGCGCATTCCAGGCTTGTGTACCTTGCTCACTTTGGTACTATTACACCCAGTCAGCACGACTGCAGCCTTTCATTCACTTTGCTACAGTGATCGCACTAACCCTCATACCTCCAGCGCTGTTGCGAACTGTGCTGCGGCCACCGCGTAGTTCTTCTGCCCGTAGCAAGCGCTGGCGTCCCGAAGGGTCACCCGCAGCCGTTTGTCAACCCGCGGCAAAGCACTGCCGCTCGGTGTGCTCACGGCGGTGGTGACGGCACCATCACAGCGCACTGATCGTGGGCCTGAAGGCACCGCGGGCCCAGCGAACTCGAAGGAAATCTCCTCCTCATCGATGTAAACCAACTTCGTTTCTATGTCCAGCAGGCTCTTCAGAGGAATATGAGACAGAGGAGCCAGGATTAACCGATTGCCAGGCTCTAACATTGTTGTCTCTTTCTTCTCAGCTAGTTTCTCTTCGTTTTCTGATTTCCATTTAGGGCTTGCTCTGTTTACATCATTACTTTGTTTTTCCTTCTTTTTCTCTGCCATTTTTATTCTCTCCATTATTTTTTCTACTGCTACATCCCCAAAGTGTTTTTTAACCTCTTGTGGTGGTTCTGGAATATCATTCAATTTGTTTGCCGCTACATTTGACTCCTTGCTGGCATGGATTTGCTGAGAGGTTTCATTCTGGCTACTTGCATTTAAGAAATTTTTTTGAAAGTCAGTGTTGCTTTCTGATTCCATAAGTTGAGCAAAGAAAGAGTCCTAGGAGAAAATGCAGAAAAGTTAAAAATTCTCAAACACTGCAAAGCCATAAAAAAACGTGCAAATGCTTTTTCTACTCAGCACATTGTAGGCACTATTATGAGTGGAAGCTCTTCAGTATTTAGTACATAGCATATCAGACTCACTGTAATTACTTTATCCTATGTAAGGGTTTAAGGCATCTTAAATATTTTTGATAGCTGTTGATAATGGTTGTTTGTTTATGTAGAGTAATGCTGGTGTATCAGTTTGTTATATGTGCATCAAGAAAGGAAAATCTGGCTTTTAATCATAAGGAAAAAAAAAAAACAAAACAAAAACCTGTGACTGATTGACTCGTGTTTTATGTTGTTATGGGGTGCAAAAAATCACTGTGGCCTGATTTTCAAGAGTGCTAAGCAGTCACTGGGGCCAGAGAGGAATGTTTACAAATCAGGCATTTCAGCTGTATTCCAAAGGGGCACAAGCTCAAAGCGGGATCCCAGCTTCAGCTGCATTTGGGCAAAATTCAGATCTTGGATTTGGGTTTCAAAGCTGTTTCTTGTGAATTGTCTGCAAAGGACACTGGCGTGTTGCTGCTACGGAGCAACCCTCCCTGGCAGTTAGCAGCCCAACTCTCAGTTCAGGGAGCTGGCAGTGGCTTCAAACTGGTACAAGATGCAGGATCAAACTCACACGCCTCTTCTCAACCAGTTCCTGTACAAAAGGAAAGGTGACTTGATCTGCACTGTAAACTCTGAATTGTGCTCAGATTCAAAGGAAATTTGATTTTCATCTGCCTCTGCTGACTTCATAGTGACAAGGTGGGAGGCACAGGTATTTTTCTTCTTAGTTTTTCCATTAGTAATGAAAAGTGTAATTCTAAATAGCTTTAATTATGAGCATCTTTCATAATGGTTTGTTAAGCATAAGCACTCAGCCTTTAACCTTGTGTTATTGTTTAACAGACCTCCATACGTTTAGCACCGGTTTAATGCGCTTAACTATGGGTACAGATTGTACAAGGGAAAGATACATAATAAATGCATTTCTCTTCAGCCATAAACAGATTTTAAACAGCAAGCAACTTGCTAAGTTTTAGTGAAGGCTGTACAGTGTGCACTATTGGACTCATAAAAGCTGCCAGAATACATTCTGGATGCTGTGGTACAGCGAATCTTTACTGTTTAGGGCAATGGGCGCTGGACAATGGGCAGACACATACAGAAAAGGGAAGAGGTGAAGGCATTTTAGGCCATGTGACAACTTGATAAGGAATTTTGGTGTAAATAGGGTTTCAACTCTTTCTTGTGTTTTTACCCCAGTCCTTGGGGTAAAGCCCCTTCCTTGGCTAAGCCAGACTGCTGCCAGGAGCATCACCGGCTCCAAAAGTGGGGAACGCACCGATTTTGACATTTGTTCACAACCACCAGGCTGAGAACTTGACTGCAGCAGAACTGCCTGTGGAGAAACATATTCCTCCTTCCATGACTGCCAGAGATGGAACAAGAGGTGAGGGGATAATTGTGTGATTTAAGGTAATTTCGGAGGACTTTTTTCAGCGATGTGCTGAGCAATCACAACTCTGAGAGTTCAGTGGGGACGGAAAACCAGTGGCCCTTCTCAGATAGTGCTCTGCACTTGTCAGAATAGAGCTCAAAGGAATCATATTTATAGCAAACTATTTTGAATGGCAGCAGTAAAGCAGCTGGAAAAGGCTAATGTACTTGCATCTGGCAGCAATTTTACCTGTTTGTTAGACTCTCAATCCCTTTTTAAAACAAACCACGGCACAGCCTAAAGATTGGAAGCCTCATTTTCCAGTGCTGGCTTCAGCACCAAGTAATTTAGGGAATTATGATTTATCTCCACTGTGCAGTGGAGCAGAGAAACTCCAGCCAGCCCCAGGACCAGCTGAGGGATGAGCCTGTTAATCTCAGTGCCATGTCGTGCCAGCACAACTGCCACATGCGGGACTGTGACGAACCTCCTGGTGGCCCTGCAGCGTATGGCTATCCCAGCCCCTATGGGGCAGGACTTTCACAGCCTCTTGGGTGGGATGTTCACTGGAAAATGAGATTTGAGTGCTTACATCAGATACAAGTTTGCAGGAGTTTTCCTTTGAGCAGCTGCATTGCACCATGGAGTCCTCAAGGACAATTAATGGACTCTTCCACTCACCAAAAAGCTTACAAAGGCAAGGCTCTATATCTGATGGCGGGTTGATATCAGTGTGAATGGGAAACTGGCTGGACCAAGCTGATTGCCGTGAGACTGTCTTAAGAAGATCAAAATAATTTACCATGGAATAAAAAAAAGCAGAGCACAAACAGTCAAATACGTTCCAGTAAGCACTTATGGGCATTTCTCCAGTGGACCAGCACCTGAAATGAACTTTGCTGTATCAAGTGGATTTATACCACTCCTATTGTGTTTTTAGGTATTCAAGCTGATTAACATGACTGGGTTGTGCAATGGAAGCACATTGTAACTCAGGCAGGCTCACTTTAATCACTGCCTCAATAAAAAAAAAAAAGAACACTTCTAGGGAAAAGCTTTTAGAAAATCATTATCTTTGTCAGTTAAGTATTTTCCTGAGACTTTTGTTAAAATGTCTGTTTTTTATTTTGGAAGCGTTTACTGTAAAATGCTCCTAATGAATCACTATGCAGGGGAATATAGATAGACAGTTTAGCACTGTAGTCAGAAGGAAACTACTCTAGACTCGTGAGCTCTCAGGAATGATCTTCCTCATCAATCACAAGCAAGTCCAGCTTTCTGCATATTTGAGGGTTAATCTTTGCCAAGAGACCTCTGTCCGTGGCCCTACCAGCTCCTACAGCTGAGTATTTTGTTGGGTCTGGCAGTGAGGTAACTGTATGTCTTCAAATGGAGAGGCTTACATGAAAAGAAAAAATAAATATAAAAGGAAAAAGGTAAGATCATTTATCTTTGAAAATCTTCTGGTTTTGTCTGTTGTTTTCCCCATATAGCTGAGGAAACCTTCTTGGGGAGAGTGGCCTGCCTACTAGATAACGTAAACTTCCTTATGTGCATGATCCTGTGAACCCTATTACTTATGCTTTTTGTTCTGTATCTAGTTTGATTCTGCTTTCAACACCTTCTCCTATTATCTCAGATCAGATTAGAGAAGAACCTGCTGATAAATCACACCGGCACTTCAGCTGGCACCTAGTTGTTAAATTCTTTGCCAGTTCTTTGATGAGCCCTTTTTCCTTCAGAATTCAGACTTTGATTTCAACCAAAAAAGCTATTGCCCTTATAGCTGTGAAGTAAAACCTTTCTAAACACTGAAGACCGCATATAGCGGTCTTCCTGAATCTGCATATAGCAAGGCAGAACCACTGGGCCACATTCAGCATTGATTTAAGTGCAGTGGTAGGAATTTATTCTTGTAATTCTCAGCGGAAAATAGGCTGCCTTGAAGCTGGAGCATTGCATTGTCATGAATAGTTCTTTTGAACACAAGTTCTGTGGGGCTGGTCTTCAGAAAAAGGTCTGTTTTCTGATTTTGGTAAAATCCTTGAGCTGACAACACAAGCCGCTGTTTCTGAGGGTCGCAGCTGCTTTTTAAGGCAGAGGCTCCAGAGGAAGAAGGAAGCTCCAGGAGGGATTTCAGCCCAGGGAGATCTCTGAAGAATAGCTACATCACAGCATCTTAGCTACTGAATGGTGCAGGGTGTAGCTCTGAGGAGCATGTGGTTGTCCAGCTCACAGATTTCCCAGTGCTGGCCGGCTGGATCATACATTTGCATGATTTGGAGGTTTAAGGGGATGGTACAGAAGCTAGGATGCAGCAAGGGAACTCGATGGTCATGTTCTTTACTCTGAATCAGGTTCCTTATGCTGGCCGTTGGACAGCAGCCAAAGTGGACCCATCATGCTCTGATGTTGTATGTGCCCTGTAAATGCCTTGCAAAGGCATTTGGCAAATTAGGCATCAGATCTGGAGACAGGAATAATCCCCTCCTCGCCTATATCAGAACTGGCAGAAATCTCTGTTGTCATTCTTGTTTTGTTTTTACTTCATCTGCAGCATAAGGCACAGGCTGCCTTGTCCAGGATGGTCTGCCAGTACCTCACCTGCTGTCCCAGAAGCTCCAGACATGAGTGGTCATCAGCATTTTGTGCTCTCTGCTGTGACAGTTCTATGACGTACAGTTTCTAGAGGACACCATCACAATATTTTTCAGCCAGAGCATGACTGTCTGGAACTCACACGTGTTCTGTGCAAAGATACCCCGTCTGTCTTTCAGTGAGCTCACTTGTGTACCAGCAGCAGTGTAGTTGTGCTAGGCAAATTCGCCCTACTAAAAGATACGTATAATGACATCTGCCATATTAGTATACTACTTAGACAGTGATGGGACTTTTCCAGAAAGTTATAGGAACTGAACTCTTTCATCTGTAATAGTCTTTTTCTCCCAGAAGACCATTTGAAATCACAGGGCAGTCATCTGCTACAGTTCATTTCAGTGCAAATGTTGGAACAGGCAAAACTGCATCCAAAACTATGGAACAAGTATAAGAAAATTATACCACTGGTAGTTGTAGAAGTGTTATCCCACTTCTTCAATGTCCTTTAATACAGACAGAGAAATATAGTACTATAACAAAACACATCCAAAGCCCCACAACAGATAGGTCATTAGTTGCCCTCCTCTATAATAATTTCACTTAAATTGAATTCCAGATATCCTGATCCATCTCTAAGGTGAGGATGCTCCAGTTTTATCACTTAGAAATGAAGCAAGATTTATCTGTATTAGATTTACAGACAGGCTTTCTGAATGAGCATGTGCACTGACAACAGCTATGCTGAGATCTGAACCGGAGATTTTTCCAGTCCATCTTTCAGCAGGATGACTTTTTAAGCACTTCCTTTACTGCTGAATACCACAAAGACTCAGACAATCTATTGATGACGAAGGTCAGCACCTTCTTAGCAGCCCATAAAGTGAGTCTCTCACAATCAGGTTTCAGACTTTTTAAGATTCTAGCCATTTCTTTAGGCAATGAAGCAACCTAGTTCTTTCATCTTGCTATTTTTATTGTTTGAAAGCCTGAGTCACATCTGATCTTTTTTATTTTTAGTTTTCTTTTGGAAAAAAAAAAAAGCCTTAATGTATCTTTTTTTTGTTCAGTACTCTTATTTCTTTGTGATAGACATAAGTAATGGCTCATTCAGTGCAAAATCAGAACTCCTTACATTTTTCTTGCTGTGATAAGGGCACACTTGCCATTATTACAGCTGCATTGTCCACATTGCTGCAGTAAAGGTTTTGTCAGCACTTCCACTCTAAACACTATTTTCACTCACTATATTTAACCTGTTTATAAAAATAATAATAATAAATTGGACTCCGGGCTGAGATTTGGCAAGGACAATAGTGTTTTTTACAGAGTAGTTTGCAGGGATTTAACTAAATTATTCTAATTGCTCTTTGAGGCTGAAACTCACTTATTAATTGTTTATGTGGTGCTGAGTACAACAGAGCACTAATCTCATTAGCCTATAGACAGAAGAGAAATATTAAACTGTATTAATAATTACTGTTCACAGCTATCAGACAGCTAGTTCACTAGGTGCTCTTATGCAAAGGCTTAGGCTTACCATTTAAAGTCTGATTCCTTCTATTGCCAATAGTAGCTTATGTAAGTTAACTAACGTCGAAGGTAAAAATGACAGAAACAGAATGTAGGAAACAAATTCTGGTTAAAATACTTAATATCCCTTTAAGGATAATTTAAACAAAGATATGGGAAATCTAAATTAAAATAATCAAGAGAAGTTTTGACAAGGTATGTTAATAATGTTGTTTTCATTTCCTTCCTGAACAGTGCTTAAATGCAGGAAGGAAAGGATGGCGTGAAGGTCACTGTCACATGTCCAGGAATCTAGGAGTCTTCTGTGCAATAGTTGGGCATTGACCAGGCAACAAAGGAATAAAAGGTAAATCCCCATTCCTGCCAACTCTGGATAATCTTGAGTAGCAATGGAATCTCCTTCCTCTCCCTCATGAATCTTTTCCCTTTTTCCCTTCATTGTATGTTTTGTCTGTCTTATCTTTCCTGCTCGCCTTTCTTTAAATAAGGATATATACAGCCACGTTCCTGGAGAGCTAACACGACTGATTTCAGCGGCTGCTTCTCCCAGCTGGCCCATACTGCCCTTCCCTGTTCCTGCTGCAGCTCTCCATATCAGTGCTCCTGGTGCTTTCCTGTGCAAACTGGAACAGCTTAGGTTAAACAGATTCACAGAAGTACCTGGGATCTGAGCAAATCCATTTCATTGGGCACTGAGGCAGGCTAGAGGGATATACCGTGAGTCAGGAGCACCCAATATGTCAGCCACGGGAGAGAGGAGAGAGAAGGGAATAGATAGGCAAGGCTGGGAAGTTTCTGCCCTTGCTGTCTTCTCCACCATGGCATATGCATTTATTTGGTTTCTTGGCTTAGCCAAGACTGTGCGCTTTGCTACACTGCTGTCGATCTATAACCAGCATTAATGCACTTTTTTTTAAGATTTAAGGCAGCATTTTAATAGGTTGTAGGACTCGCTGAAATGGGTTAGCCAATCTCATGAGAGTTAAACAAAGATCTTAATATTTTGCATTGCTTTGGGGCATTTTCCCCTCCTTGTGTTCTTTAAAATATTATTTTAAAATGTTATATTATTGAGTATCACAGCAGAAGTTAACTGCCAACAATTTCATACAAAGTTAGAGACCTCAATTAACTATTTACTGCTATAGGGATGCTCAAGGATTTTGTTAACATATGGTTTGAATAAAATGAGAGCTGTCAAAGGACAGTAAGCTAACAACTACAATTATAATTTAAAATCAAGAAGGAACCCAAATCTCCCCAGCAGCATATCTCAGGGCAGTGAGGCAAAGCGAATACAGACGAGAAACATCAGTGATCAACTGACAACCTGGAGGAAGGCAAAGGAAGATACAGCACATAGTGAGGACTCAGGATATGTGGTTGCTAACTAGTGTGACTAAGGAAAAATGAAGAGACAAATCGAGGATGTTTTCTGCATATGTTTTTTAGGCACCGTGTAACTGTCTTCCTTACACTCTCTCCTAGTGAAATACTTCCTCTAAAAGTGTGGGAGAAAAATACTGAGAAACAAAAGAGACAGCAGGGAGAGCATTTCAGCTTGGCATAATGATGTCATCTTATTAGCACAAAGCCCCACATTGTCAATTAGGAAAAAAAGGTCAACACTGTGTCTGACAGGGATGTGAAGCCTGGCCAACCTTCCTCGATTGGATTCAGCAGCTCAGCACTGCAGGAGCAGAGTGGGTCATTTTCATAGCTAAAGGGAGTCTGAGAGGGAAGACAGAGAGAAAACGGAAATTTTAAAATGGTAAAGGTTTCTACAGCAGGCTCCTGAAAAGTGGAGTTGTGAGAACAAGAAATTCCTCTGTGTGAGGAACAAGGATGTATGTGTGAGCCTAAGGTATAAACAGACCAGTGAGCTTAGGGTAATCCCTAAATGAAAAGGAATGCAAAGATTGGTCCTAGAACTGAGACGTTGTGCTGAAAAAGCTTGAGTTTTTTTTTTTTTTTNATATTTCCTAATTCTGTTGGGAAGACAAGAAAGCAATTTTTGAAGAGATTACAAAGCAAACGTCCAAGTGTCCTACTTGCTCTCATTCTGAAGGAGATGAAGAACTATTGATTTTCTGAAAAGATTGCTTTGAAATGGTGGGAGCTGAGTACTTCTAAAGAACGAGTGCAGAGGGGCAAAGTTTGGTTTAGGAGGGTTGCTGCAGACTGTGCTGTGGGCTTGATTAGATCTGCCAACATGCTATTAAGAGGTCTGCATCTCAGAGCTGCTCTGGGCAGCCCTGCCTCCAGGACGAGGCAGGAATTCAATGAGAGTTCACAGTGCAGAGAGCGTGCTCCTTCACTTCACAAAATAATCACATTCCTATGGGACCAGACCCTAGGAAAGCCCAAACCTAAAGGAGACATTAGCAGACCTCTAACCACTTCCATTACCTACTGTGTGGTTCACAAAACATATCAGCCGCCAGATCCACAGCAACAAAGGTGCCTGACACCTTGCACAGCACTTAGATCAAACACTTAGCAAGAGATGTGGCTTACAGATCCTTTTCTTGCTCTAGCTATGCTATGTTACCATGATCAGACCCAGCCCTAGTTGCTGGTCACCACCCCAGGATGGGTGTCCCCTCACCATCTCCTCAGTTCTGCTCCTTAACTCGTGTTAATTGAAAAGAACTGCACTAGGTGAGAACTACCATTTTAGCTGTAGGTGTTCCTGTTCACCAAACACAAAACTCCACTGCTACCTCCTGTGATGTTTATTTGGTAAAACATTAACTGCAGCTTCCAAGCTCCTAACTAGGACCATCCCATTTTGACAAAGATAACTTTGGTAGTGATCCTTCCTTTTGGGTACACTACCTGTGTAATTAGAATAAAGGTGGGGTATACTGGAACTTGGCACTGAGTGCTAGAGCTTCATAAATCATTCATTTTATTGGCCACTTACACAAAAAAAGTAATATCTTATTCTTTGCTCTAGTAGCCCCTCATGGACTGAGGGGCTGTCTTGCTTCTGAATGTCCTCCCACACTGCTCCCCTTCCCTGCAGGGGAATCTCCCTAGGAAGATGTTGTTAACTGGAATTCCTTTTTCTCATCTTTTATTGTTGTGGCTTTTATTTCTTTGGAGCTATTGTTCTTTATGACTGTTGTATCTGATTTCCAATGTAAGAGCAATAAATGGAAGAAAAAATGTAAAAAGAGTAGAGTACGATCCAGGGTGAGGGAACAGTGCAGCAGACAGCAGGTACTGGCAAGTCCCTCCTGCTCTTCTCGTAATGAGGATGCTCTTGCAGCAGGGGTCCGTGGAGATTACAGCCTAAATGAGAATTGGGGAAATCTTAAACACCTAGTCTAGATCTTCTGCTGGCACAAATTAACACTGCCCTGTCCCAAAGATTTTAGCAAGTCTGAAAAGATGGAAGCTGGTGGTTCTTTTGAGCACAAAGTGGTGCCTATGAGCCATAAATTCGTCCTTGCAGAGAAGACCAGGCAAACACTATACCTCTATATCTCAGCCAAAAAAACTAAGTTGTCTTTTGCCAAGTTAGCTACCTTCTATGACCCCAGCAATACAATTTGTCTTGAAGCTTCTGCTCAAGTGACCCTTAAAGGCAGTATTGGAATTCTTCTGCTTGGGTTATGGAGGCTAATAAAGAGTCTGATAACTGGTGGGAGGGCACTGAAGCATTCATGCATATGAAATCATATGAACATCTATAACCTGAGATTTTTCTGATGTCATGAAAAGAAATGCAGAACCACTGGTGCTTAATTCTCTGAAACTTTCAGAGCTGTTTCTAGACTCAGATGTCCCTGCAGTGAGTGATGTTTAAACAGGATGTTCATAAAAAAAACAACAACAAAAAACAAACAAACAAACAAACAAAAAAACCAACCAACCAACAAAACAAACAAACAAAAAAACCCCAACAAGGTGGAGAGGTTTCTTTCCAAACCAACAAGGCTTTCTATTTACTCACAACATGCTGTCTTAACAATTACTGTTCACTGAAGGTAAGAGCTAACATGAAACCTAGTGCTGGCTTTATTGATGGGGCTGTACAGCAGTGAAAACTCCAGGGTGCACAGGATAAGAAAGAGGGAAAAACTTTTCTGGTGGCAATAAGAGCTGTTGAAATAGCCTAAGCATCGTCATCAGGGACTAATCTGCCTTGGAGTCAGCTTGATTAAAAATAAGAAACAATAATTTTCCTATGGCTCCAAAATTCAATTGAATAACTCCATCTGTTATACAATACTACTTTGTCATACAGAATGACCTGTATGTTGAAAGCCCTGTTCAGGCATAAACTAATTAATTTTCATGGCAGGACCAGTCCTGTGAAGTGCAGTGCTTCTCCAATGTATGAGAAGCCGAGGGAGCACAGTAGCTCACAGGGTGAGGCTGAATTTCCCATTACATATGTAATTAAATACTATGAGTCCCACTGGGAGGCAGAGATATTAAGCAGAGATATTAAATGAGTTAGCCATAGTTGTGCATTGGTCCCTCCCTGGCTCTGGACTCAGGGCCCAACAGTGGCAGCTATCACTGACCCATCCTCTAGCCTCCTCTTCAAAGCAGCACTGCAGTTGCCTTATACTGACAGTATACCTCCAAGGGGTTTCATCTGAGATAGATACATACACGGACCTAGGCAAAATGTAAGGGTCAGAATTTATGATAAAGCACTTGGAGTTTATCTATCCACTTCCTGATTTCACTAGCTGCTTTAGCAAATACTCAAGTTATGCTTATTCCATTTCTCACAGTGTGGAATAATGAATTTTAAATATTCCTAGGCAAAAGAAGCCTGGGAGGAGGGAAGAAGAGAAAGGCAGAAACATTAAAAAAACTTGCAAGACACCAGCAGAAGCACATGTCAGTAATTTAGGATTATATTCATTAAAAATGTATTTTAATACTTTCCAAAGTCATCATTACAAACCTAGAAAATTTAGAGTTAGGGTTTCTAGAACTTTTTTAACCCTTGCATTACAACTATGCATGCCACCCCTAATTCCTTTGTAATTTGACATGTAACAGTTTAATAGCAGCAGCTGAAGCAAACCCAGTAACAACTGAGAACTAAAGCATGCAGAGATGAGAGCTCCTGACAGGCAGCGCTTCAATTCAGCAACTTTGTACAGCCAATAGAGCTGTAACATAAAAGTTAGCAGGAAAGAAAAGGTTGTGAAAAAGGACTGGCTGAAATAGCTCAGATTAACATTCAAGGCAGTTCTTTTGCTTTGACAGCTTTTAGGTTCTTAGTATGGCTTCTGGTTTTAATTTCTTCTTTTAGCTTGGTGTCTTCATTTTCCAGTGAAAAAAAAAATTGCCTTTTGTGCAATTACTTTAACCTCTGTGAATGTGTATTACCTCTGCTGCATTATTTTTGTCAATATGAATTTTAACCTTGAAGTACCTTGAGAACAGTAGGGAAGTTTTTCTTCCTTCCCGTGATGAGCAGAAATGTACACAGCACAAGTACTATAGGTGCACATTTCCCATTCAAGACGTGTGAATGAACCTGGTCTTTGACATACTTATATGAAGCTACCCAACTTTATAAGAGCAGCGACAGCCAAGGGAAATCCAGTGGCAGCTGTGGGCCACTGGAAAACAGCAAAAAAAACTGATCCAATGGTTGATTCTGACATGTTTTCGTTCATGTTACTGAATGTGTGGTTGGTTCTTGCCTTTATTTCCTATAAACTACACCTGGACCGAAGCCAGCACTGGCACAGACTAATGCTGATTCCGTAGTCCATGCTTTTGTAACCTTTAAGTTATGCTACTCTAATGTTTTATTTTATGACCTTCCTGAGAAAATTCTGCAAAGCTCCAATGGATGCAAGATATCGCAACCTGAATTTTAACTTGTAATGAGGTGACTGACAATGCTACATCAGTTGAAAGAGAACTATATCAGTTCTTTTTATTCAGTTGATTTTGCCAGAGTAAGTTTGTAGTATTTGGCAGGGCTAGGCCTGGGGTGCAAACATCATGGTATGATCTTTGCTATTAGTAGGGATCTTCCAAGGCATTCTGTTTGCTCCAAAATTTAGATTTAAAGCAGAGCAGGGGTTTACAGTTTCTGTGTGTCCTGAGTACAGGTCACTTTGAGCCAGAAGCCCAATCTGTTGAATTAATAGGCTACCATACATACAGATTTGGCAGGTGAATGATGCTTGGCTTCTTTGTATCATCTCTTACTGTAAATTTTCCTGGGAACAGTTCTTCTGAAGGTCTTACAAGGTAGCTATGCAAGACCAAATGATGTGACTTATTCATGTTGCTTTTACACTATGTGCGAAGCTTTGTTTCAAAATTATTTAACATTCTTTATCCCTAATATCAACAGAACTAACAAGAACCAAGGTGTCAGTTGTCCTTCCCGGGTGGAGGGTTAGGAAATGGGGTAAGGATGGCGACAAATTCCTTTGGGATCACCAAAATCTGGGTTTGCCCAGGGACCACTTTGCTGCTGCAATTCATTCTTGTCACTCTCAGTATGGTGTGAAAAAAGGAAACATAGGAGTGGGTGCTGGACTTGCACTGTCCTTCGTACCTGCCTGCAAGCCACATGGCAGAGAAGTGTTCTGAGGTGGCAGCCCACCAGTTTGTCACCTCCTGTCCAGAGGCATAAATATCACTTTAAATACAGAAAGCACAAAGATGCTCTTGTATACCTGTATCCCTAACTGCAAAGTATCTTTCCTCCTTTTTGAGGGTTTATTTTCCTGACTGTTAGTGTCTTAATGTTGAACAACCCTGAATTGTTCATTTTGAAAAAGCAGCGTTTGCTGCTGTCAGAGTGACTCTGGTTTGCAGATGACAGTAAACTCCAGGTTTTTCATTTATGAGGCTAAGAAAAGCCATGAAAGCTTTAACCCTCAGTTATTCTCAGCAAGGTGTCATTTTAGAGGATGTTGGAATTAAGCTAATAAATAAGTAGAAAGAAAAACGAAAGCTAAAGCCAGGGACTTTGAGCAGGGCCTGCTTTGCATCCTGGCTTCTGTGAATTCTTGCTGCAGCTGCTCTTGCAGCTGCATTATTTTCAACATCAATCGGAGTGATGCTATGTAATAGCCTCGTTACAGAGGGACTAAAGAGCTAACAGAATCCTAAAATCTTCAGACATTTTATAAAATTTACATTCTGAAATACCATACTTAAACTATTTTTCAATGTTTGAATTTAAATGGGCACAATTAGAGTTGATTTTTATTTTGTTTTTCAACTGGTAGTTATTGCATTGAGCAAGTATTCCTCATGGTCACGGTCCTGCAAACACACACATGCAGCATCTTAATTTTGGAAGTGAGTAGTCTCACAGAATCATATAACATTAGACATACAACCAACCAGCTACAGGGCTGGGGTTATACTATAATGAAGAAATGTGGAATGCAGCAATACAGTTTAAATTGAATTTTCTGCATATTCTTTCAAAACAGCAATGATACATGGAGTTTCCTGATTGTTGGCCTGACTTACCATTTCAATCAGTTGTTAAAAGCTCCAGTGACTTTGTCAGAGCAAAGATAAACCAATGCAAACACTTTGAAGGACTCAGTCTTACATCAGTCCAGAGATTGCCCATAAAGGTTTGTCACTGGTTGCATTTGAATAATATTGCCACAGTATTTCATCTGTATTTCCTAAATAGTTTTGCAAGCTTAGGTATGGATATTCTGGCAATACTACCAACTTGCTCAGAAAAAAAAAAAAAAAAAGAGGTCTTTTCAAGAAATAGGCACTATAAAGGGAACATATCTAATAAAATACTTTGTTTATTGATTCTTAATGTAATGTATTACAGTATTATAATTCCTGTAAACAATGCAACTACAGCATGAGCAGCATGGCCACCTTGAAATACAACAGACCTCATCTTATTTAGCATGCTGCTTACAACTCGCCTTCTAGAAGGTTTAGAACAATTAGGTGACAATCACAATGTTTATTTTAAAATAACATCTCTAGCCCACATGGCTTCAGGAAAAAGCTTGGAAATATAACTCAAGTATCATGTAAAGGCTCAGGAACAAAAGAAAAGAAATCAAAGAATGTATTTGTAAAAAAAATAAAAATAATTTTTATCTGGTTAGATGTTCCTGGTTGCCTGCCTGAGGATGTTTAATGTTTAAGGTTAGCAATATTGAATGAGAGAGGGAGGTTTTTATTGTTTGGATACTGTAATAATAGCAATGATTTTTTTTTCCCCATTCTAATTATACTTTACATGCATCTTTCTGGTAAGTATGGGCAGATCATGTGATTCCTGTGCCTCACAGAGCTAATAAGACTTTGCTTTTCAGTGGTGTATGGATTGACTTACTAATATTTGTGAAACACAAAGGAATTAGAATGATGAACATCCTATAAATAAATAAATGTATCTCCATTCATTAGCTCAGGAAAGCTCTGTTTTCTTTCAAGAAGTGATTACTGAAAACGCTTTACCATGTATTTTATCAGCAAAGAAGACGACATTAAGTGGCAATATTTTAAAATTAGTTGCCTTCCATTCTTTAAACTTTACTGGAAAAAAGTTACATTTTCTTTTCAGATTGTATTTTCTCAAGTATAAAACAGATGCATTTGGATAAATAGATTTGGAACATATTATTAAATTAAATGAAGAAATAGAAACATAATGAAATAAAATCCAAGTATCTAAAAAGAATTCTTTTCACAGTACTGGAGTGGATATCTAATGTTACTTCTCTTCTTCAGCCTATATGAGGATGACAGGTATTATATCATCTTCCAAAGTGCTATCTGAGATGCCACTTCTGATCTGAACAAGAATGGGTGTCCGTTCATGGACAACCAATTTCAAAATGCAGTTAAATATATTAAATCTATTTCTACAGTGAGCACATTGTTTGTGCTTAGTACGTTTATAACTATCATTAAAATAAAATTAAATGTTGCCATCTGAGATCATGGCTGTATTATACTACTACCTATTCATCGTACAAGACATTTTTAAAGAGACCAAACAGAGGAAAGAAGTATCCTTTGCAGTAAAATGGTGGTACAGAAATGAGGCACAGAGACAAGAATCCTACTCACAGAGCCACAGCAGATTTAGGAATCAGCTCCCCGCTGTTACTGTTCCTGTGGTTGCCCTCTCTATGTCCTATTTAAAAATGGTGTTGGGCCAGCTCAGTCCAGCTGTACTTGCCTTGGGGGCTGTTGAGGAGCAGCCCTGTTAGGGAAGAGCTCGGGACGTGGACCACTGGCTCCCTCCAAGCAACTGAGCTTGCCAAGCACGTGAATAGGATTGCACGGCTGTCCCTGATGCACTCGGTGTAAATACATCCTAAATGCTCTGCAGCACAGTTTGGCTTAGGAATTCCAGCTCAGCTCTTCCTGTGAATGCTTTCAGCCCCATATTTTGAAAATGGAAGAAACTGAACCTGCTGGAAGGTGTCTCAAAGGGAAATCTATAACCCCACAGCCCTACATTTAACACTTGCATCTCAGATTGTCAAGTGTAAGCAGAGGTTTCTTCCCATGTTGGCCCACTGGAGAAGGCATCTTCATGCTTATCAGCACCAGAGCTCCACTGATGTAAATGATTAAGAAAAAAAAAACAACAAAACAAACAAAACAAAAAAAAACCCAACAACTCTAAAGCAGGTTTAGAAAAGGGTTTTGAGTAAGGTCCTTATTCACTTGTCAAGAGACTAAATAGCTGAACACACTTAAATCAGAGCAACTTGTTGACATTACTCTCCAAGGAAATTCTGCAAATGCTTTTAAAAATGCAGTAAAATATGAAGTCTCTGCAACTTCTAACTCAAATGAATAATCCTTACAACTGCAGACCACAAGATAGAGCTGATGGAGAAAGACATGCTGGAGTCATGTTTTCAACCTGGGACACTGCAAAGTTTCAAAAGGCATTTCAGAACAGAGTAGACAATGATATAAACCTCACAGACACCAGCCCCTTCCCAGTGGCAACCTCTCCTCTTATGCGCTGAAGAATCCCATGACCAGAGGGAGACAAATAAGAAACACCAAAAAAAATAGCACAATTAATCAAGCAACTAATATAAAAAAATCTCAAAACAGAACAAATGTGCCATATTGCCACAAAATGTCGTTTTGCAGATATGTGCATAAGTTTACTCTGAAGCCAGGCTTTTTTTTTTTTTTTCAGTAGCTTCAGCCCTAATGCTTCCTCTGCACATCTGCTTCCACACATGCAACTTGGATATGGCATCTAAATTTTCCTACTTTAGCTATGCAGTTGAGGTGAAATGTAGACGTATGATTCATTGCATCCTATCCCCACTTACTGATCTGCTGCCTTAAAAGTGCAGAGCAGAACAAAACAATCGTGAGGAAAAGTGCAGCAGGGCTAAAGCAACAAAAAGGGGAAGGAAAAAAATGGAAATGCCTAGGGATTCAGTAAGAGAGGAGACACATCGAAGGTCTGAGGAGAGAATAGAGCAATAAGAGAAGAGATAGGAAGGGAAGATGACAGGAGCATGAAGAACATAGCTGGGTGATGAGCAGAACTGATGGAAGTGAGTTTCCTGGGCCTTTGTAGCTGGGCTCTCTGGTGTCTAACAGTGTGCAAGCTCTGAGCAAAGCTTTCCCTGGGGCTGGATCATTCACAGTGTCTCTCTTGTGTGAACTTTCCCAGTGTGTATTTAGGGGCTTGTTGATGCTGCACTTATTTGGAGATAGGATCCAGGGAGATTCAGATAAACAGTAATTAAGTCTTTTTCCTCAAGGAAAATGCTGTAGTCAGAATGAAATGGGAGTGAAAGGAGCTGCAAAATAGAAGCAAATATAAAATGGAAAAGGAGAAGGCCCTTCTCCACCTCGATCTTCAAGGCTGACTTTTTTAAACCTAAATGACTAATGGAGATGAAAAAAGCTCTGGATGGAGAGACACTGGAGAGTGGTTGATGCCTAAGAAGATCCATACTGCCGAATGAGCTCCCTGGATAGAGGTGGCTGAGATGTGAAGAGTTTGATTTTAGGTGATGGAAAGAAACAAGGGATTTTGGGTAGGTAGGAGAGGAGATACTTGGAAGAAACCCATTGTAGTCTCTGGAAAGTGCTGAAGCTGGACTGTAAATTTGGGTGAGGTAAAGAAAAAGAAAGGCTGTTCCCTTGTTAATGTCCACTCCATTAGGGGTGAAGGTAATAGAGGAGGACATGTGGGTTTCTTCTTTGACAGCCAAGCACCCTCTCCATTCCCTCTCAAACTGTTAATACCCTGTTACTCCACAAAGGGAAAAGTTCCAGCTGTGTTAACCCAGACCCCACACAGACCCCATCTGTGCCTGGCATAGAGGCAGGTGCCTTTCTCACTTACCAGGCAGGTCTCCAGCCACCATCGACAACGGGGTGCCAGGCGGAATGCGCCAGGGTTCAAAAGACGACATTCCACCCCGGTGTCCCTGGTGTCCCCACCACCTGGTGTCCCACACCTCCCCATGTCCTCACCGCTTGTTGTCCTTGGCATCCCTGCACCCTCATCACCTTGTGTTCCCCCACATCCCTTGTGTTCCCCACATCCTTACCACCTGATGTCCCCAGCATCTCCATGTCCCCACTCCATCCCCGGTGTTCCTCCTGTCCCTAGGTTGTTGCCCATGTCCCCAGAATGCCCATGTGCCCACCACCACCCCACTGTCTGCCACCACCCCTCCATCTGCAAGGTGAGCCCCCAGGCCTGGCCATGATGCAGTGGCTAAAAACAAAGATGGCAAATCCATGACGGGAATGAGTCCTCCCAGGCTAAGCAGCAAGTCCAGCCCTTCAGCCTTACACTGTTCATAGTGGGTAATGGCTGGATGCTGGCTAATGAATTGGAAGCCCATTATAAACTTGATTGAGGTTACTGTTCTAAACACCCTAGTTGCCAGTCAAGATCTGATCAGTTTTAAAAAACATTTTAACCATGTGTATCTTAGTATAACAGGAATATGAAACAAAAAGAGAAGCAAATACAAAAGGTGAAGTAATCAGCAGGCTTATTATACACACTGTCAGGTTGCTCAGGTCCCTTGATTTAAGTTGAAAAAAAAAATAGTACTGGTGCAGATGGATTGCTCATAAGATGTATTCAACGTTGCTAGTCCAAACAGCATAATTTTTAAGGCTAAGCATTCCCTATACAGCAATGTTGGAACCGAATGCTTTTTATGGATGCGATTAGTTCGCGTAGTTGTGTGATTATGCACATGGGATCTGATTCACAGGATTGCTTCGTTCTTCCTTGACAAAGGATAGAGGTAAGATAGAGACTAAAAAGGTTTGTGCTGGTTAAAAATATTCATGAAGAGTAAAACTTCAGGTGTAGAAAAGCCACATAAGGAGAAAAAATGGAGTTCCTAGGTCTTCTGAAATTTCTACCGTGCAAAGAGTTTTAGTGTTTAAGGCTCATAAAATAGATTGAGAGTCCGGTGACATACAAGAGTGGATTTTTTTCTCTGCTCTCTGTTTGGCTATATATCAGTAGGTCTTCTAGGCAGAAGAAAACTCTTGCTGACTGCATCAAAGATTCCTTACTAGGAACGGACCTTAAAAAATAAGAAGTAGGTCTAGCTCAGAAATGTTAATCAGTTATTTTTCAGTGGAGATTTTGTTTACTAAAAATATGCATCCCCCCCCCAAATCTTTTTTTTTTTTTTCCTGAAAAATAAACAAGAAAATAAATTAGTTGTGTTTGATTAAAATGTGACTTGTCTGAGAAACAGGCTGCAGAGGTCTCCGTGAGACATAGCCCGAGCAGGAAGACCAAATTAGATCCAAGGACAAGAAGCGTTCAGACTGCACCTTTCAGGAGACATTGAAATAAAAATTCAAATCAAAATGCTTCATCTGCAAAATTGCTTGTCTCAAATAATTCCATGAAAAATTGCAGGTAGCCAAAGGCAGTCAGGGGAGGGCTATGGCAAGTGGCCAGGACAAACAGCGAGGCACTGACTTATGGCATGGGCAGCCTTTGGAAGGGACCAGTCATGGCTCTTGGTGGGATGACTCAGTCACATTGCTGCTATGTCCCTGCAAGAACAGGAGCGAAAATAAGCATTAGCATCACATACTCTTGCAGATCTTTTCTGGTCAAAAGGTTGGCTGCTACATAATTAAGTTAAAGTGTGCTTTTTACAGTTCTAGGATGACTATGAGGCTCTTCTGACTGAAGAGACAAAACGCAACATTCGTGTTCAAAGGTAAAGGTGCATGTGGCCATCGTTCATCTTGGGAGGTCTTGGAAAAAAATCATAAGGGACCACAGGGGAAGTCAGCACTCTGGGAACTGAAGAGAAGATGTACTGGACAGGGAGGGTCACAGGCAGTTCCTACCAACGTGATTGTTTGCTTCTGCTTTCTAACTTGTAATTTCACCTTGCTGACTGGGTTAACTTTTGCAAGGCAATTTTCGTGCAGATGCTTGTCAGATTCAGATCATACACTAACGACAGCTTCTGTTTGGACTAGGAGCTACCTGAAAAGCTGCTGTAAGAGGCCTGGTGTTAGGATATTTATTGGAGGTAAATCCCCTCTCTTACCAAGATTAATGAACATGAGCAGAGGCTCATACTCAAGACACCATGGAGTTACACAGCTACTGTTAAACCCTTAGGGAGGCAGTTACGCTTCTGGTAGCTGTGCCCTTCATAAAGCATCGGCTCTTGCATTATTGGTGGATTTGCATGTTCCCATATCCAATAACTCTGAGTAAGTGGCGTATTTAGAGCATCTATCATAGCATTAAGAAAAGGTACCTGCCATGCTGTGGTGATGGAGAACATTGTGTGACACCCTGGAATTGAATCCCCCTCTTCTGAACATACCCTCTGGCTTTTGATACGTCACGCTCACTTCCTGCAAACCACATTAATTCTGGAGGCATATTTGTTTTAATGCTTTTAACTGCCTACGTCATTCCCAAGAAATGTTGGCATATTAGTCTAAAAATCGGGATAGTGCAGGACTGAAATGAAAATGAGGAGTATTGCTGACACTCAGGACAGTACCAGGGAAGGAGAAGCCTGAAGAAAAACACCATCTTCCATCTCTGCAACTGTTTAAAAAATGATAAAAAAGACCAATAGAAAGTTGGAGGAATTTAGTCCTTAATACAGCCGGGCTCCTGCTCCTCCCTTCCCTGCTATTTTTAAACAAATTACTTTTAATATTACCTAGACATTAATGTTTTAGATTGAGTACTATTCATGCTCCATAACTGCTTTTCATAAATGTTTTAATGGTTCCAGGCCCAATTCCACTGAGGTCAATTAGAAGATTCCAAATAAATCCTTCCTTCCCCTCCTTGCATCAGTATGCAGCTTGTAAGAGGGCTGACATTGGCCTTTGCTTTTATCTTAAAATAATCCAAAAGACAATTTTCCTATGGGAAGAACTATCACTATATAATTTGTGGGTGGTACTTAAGGAATGTTACCCAGGTAAAAACACTTATCTTTAATTTAGGGCCTAATTTTCAGACATGCTGAACACAATTCTACCTGAAGTTAAATGCAGGCTTTGGTGGCCAATACCTCTGAAAACCAGAACCATAATTTCTAACATGCCTCATTTTGTCTCAGGCTTGTATTGCCCAGAATTAGGTTTAGAGTAGTTTGGAAGCAGATTTCAATGTGTTCTTTCTGCGAATATCTCAGCAAAATGAAGTGGTATATTACGATAAAGTATGCTCTGTTTTATTTATATCTTAATTCCATGCCTCTGAGTATCTGACTTTAATCAAATTCATTTTTAAATGGATCTCAAACTTTAAATAACTAAAAGCATCTTTCTTTACAACAAGATTATAGTAGGTCTTTGGTCTGATATGCCATAAAAAAATGGAAGATAAGCTGTAAAATATCTTGGGAAATATTGATTTTCTTATTTGTTCATATTATGGATGGCTAACTGGATAAATACTACTGTGGTTTGGTGCAGAAACGTGAGCTCAAATTTCTGTTGTACCTCTGAACTTGCAGTATGGCCTAGGGCAAACGGTTTACCGAATACGGCCCTAAGCCTTTCTGTTATGGTTGAGTAAGTCTCCGAACCACAGAGGCCTAGCATTAATCATAACTGCTTTGAAAATACTTCTTTAATGCTATTTAAATGCAATTTTCATAAGTACTTTTTGGCATACCCTAAGTACAGAGTTTCACATTTGTCTAGGATGTTTTAAGAAATCTGAAATGATTTCTGGTATTTGAAACCAAGTTTGAAATTGTGCTGAAGACACAGTTCTTGCAAAAAGACTTTTCAGCTGAATTAATTACAATACAATCAATCTGTGGCATGTGGGACAAGGAACATCTGGTGATAACCTTGGCTGATCTTACCGTAGTTTGCATTCATGAGTCTGAATAGTTTTCTGGACATATTGATATAGCCGTTATGTCCTTTCTCAATTTATGTACTCGGGATGGTTTTGGCTAACTTGACAAAAAAAAAAAAAAAAAAAAAAAAATCCCACACTTAGGTCAAGGACTCCGGAACTGTTAGCTTTTAGTGAGAAATTACTTGCGGACTCATTATATGTTTATTGTCTAAGGCTTCTTGTAATAGGAAATCTGTTTTGTACATTAGCAATGTACATCATTAGCTTTGTATATTCCAACTGGAACTATTAGAAACACAACTTCCTCCAAGAAGAGAACTTGAAACAATTCAGCAAAAGAAATAAGAAATCAAGCTGTGCCATTCTTTTCATTGTCTTCTAGTTATATTATCTGTGTATGCATATATGTACTGAGGAAATTTAATGGCTAAATAGCTTCAGGATAATTCCAGCTTTTTGAAAACAAAGAGAAAATCATCACTCTGTGAAGCTGAACTAGCCATACAACACTGGGAAAAAAATCCACATATGCTCAGTACAGAGCTATATTGCCTTTTTTATTGTCAACTGCCCTATGCACATGTAAAATGTCACCTCTGCAATTTGGTTGCATTCTCTGTCCACTCTAATGAGGAGTAAAAGACAGGAAAAGACACAGGGCAAAAGAAAGCCAAGCTGCTTTAAATGTTGATGTCTTCTCAGTGCCAAAATACTTCTGGATTGATAGAGGGTGTTTTAAATTTTATAAACATACATCTCTCAGACTTCTATCTGGAAATGGAAAACAATGACGTGGTAATCATGCACCATAAATGTACTGAATCCCATAGAACCTTCTAATGAAATAAAATATCCTGACACTTGCTGGAAGAGATATTTTCAGTTGATATGGCTTCCCAGAAAATAAGGGACAGCTTCAACACACTACTCTTTTGTTTTGCAGCTGCACACTGGCACCCACTTCTCCTGAAGCAGGAAACCAACCTAATGTGGGCAGATTCCAGCTGCAGTGGCGATGGGCACTTTACAAAGGAGGAATTCTGTGAAATGGGTCCATTTGGGAGGTACCTCTGATCTCTCAGCTTCCTGTTCACGGCAGGTTTACATCATTGTGAAGTTAGTTCATAGCAGTAGCAGCCCAGCTTCAGCCTCCCCATGATGGCTTCCTCCTGGTGCTCTGCCACATGATTCAGCACAGAATTGATTCCCTGCATGTGTAGTTTTACAGCGTACCTGCCGCACATCTCTTTCTTTGCTGACACAAAAACCAGCAGCTGGGGTTCTGCAGAGGCACCAGTTTGGATGGAATTGGTTCTAAAAGGTTATAATAAATAGTGCTACCTATTTGCAATAGGTGGCTCACATAACATTCTTTGTGGTTTCCAGAGGTACCTTGAAGGGGAGTGATTTTGGCTTTGAATAGAAAACCTACACAAATATTGTCTCTTCTGCCAAAGAATTCTTTTTCTTAGATCCTCAAGTCTTAAACTTCTGTATACCCAGATTTATGATTCTCTGCCACTGTATTTATTGTAAATTGTGTTTTGCTTAGTTGCAGGTAGCTACAGGGTTTTAACAATCTGCAGAGTTGGATCACTGAAGCACTGTTTAAATAAGAAAAAAAGTCTATAAAATCCTTTTGACCTTCACAGTATCCACAAATACAGCAAACTTGTTTTACATTAGATTTTATAGATACTCAGGGCATATACATTTTAAATTATGCAGTCAGTCCAGGAGAAAACTGGCTTTCACTGCATATCAGATACATCCAAACATGTATTAAGTGTCTCCTGAACCTATAAAGAAATATTTCTATTCTACTTAATAAATGTGGGCCTGATTCTTTTACTTTCACTGGTGTAATTTCATTGACTACCACAGAACTACAGCTGACTCATATCTATGAAAATGATAAAGCCAGCACTTTTGTTGATCACAGTATGTAGCCTAGAGATATGGGTGAGACTTTACTTGAAAGTCTCAAGCCAGTTGCATTAAATCTTGGTGCAAAACTGAAAGTTAACATTTTAAGAAATATGTATTATAAATAGTTTATGAAGCACATTTTTTTTTTTTTCTGTTTAAGTTACTGGTATTCAAGACTTCATATGATTTGTGAGATTCAAAATAAAATTCCCAAATACGGTGTACATTTTTTTCCCTGGGGATTCCATGTATTTATGTATATGCAGACTGTTTTGTTTAGCTGTATTTGAAAGCTATCTCACAGTTCAATGAGATCCTAATTTTTACAGCCAAAGTTGTGCCTTACAAGTAATCAAGTGTTCACTTGTATAGCAAAATGAAGCAATGCCCTATGAAAAATTAAATTGTATTTATTTTTTAATATAGTACTCAGAATATTAGGTATATGAATCATGTAAACCAGAATCTAATTAAATTATCAGTTCCCACAGCAAGTTCTGCATCTTCTACAAATACATCTGAAATTATATTAATCATATTCCTGCTTATGAATTCCCCAAGCTAAAGCTTTTGATGTTGCCTGCTAAATTCTTAACATTATGAAAAATTATGAAAATCCAAATACTAATAGGGCTACTGAAACTACCCCATTGCTTAAACAACAGTCTTTTCCAGTGATAAGTTCTGACTCTCAAAGTCACATTCTTATTTGAGTACCAACATATATTTGCAAGCATGGCAGGCTTTTCTGCTCTTACTGGGCTCACGCCTGGCACAAAACCATGCAGCAACAGGGAACAAACTAATCAAAAACCCATCCAGATTTTTATGTGCACTTGTCAGCCTGCGTTTTTCCCCTAGGCTGCTAGGATTCGGAGTTGAGAAGTTGTGTTTGATAACTGAAGAACTTGTTCTCCAATCTCATTAATCACAGCTGGAAGTGTAACAGGTATCTCACACAACATCTTGTCCAGGGTGCCTTCTAGCAAAGGAAATACAGACCATCTCATGACCTGCTGCTCTGAGCTGGTGGACTTTCCTTCTGGAGCCAACCCATCATCCAGAACTTAATGCAGTCAAACAAAGCTACCCATGTGGTACTAGCCCAGCACTGATTTTTTCTAAATGGAGAGGGAAAATGTCATTTGAAGCAACTGTTCCCTTGTTTCCTTCCTGATATACCTCACAGCTAAGTACAACAGTTTTTCTATCTGGTTTAGGTCTGTTGCTCAGGTTTGGAATTTGCTTCCCTTTGCAGTGTTGAGCAACTGTCAGGAGAGGGCACCTGCAGGAGAAAAGAAGAAATTCATATGCATCTCTAATTCCTGAAGTTGTTTCCCCTGTATACAGATAAAATTTTCATACAGAAAGTACATTCCAGCCACAGATATAGCCTGAACATAAAACCTGCTGATAACAGCAGCAAATATCTCTCAGATAGATGTGTAGCTGCTGGTCATTCCTGTACAATGAGTGATGCTGAGACTCAGAATTTCATGGACACACTTAAATAAGACTCCATTTCTAATAATAGTTGCATTACAAAATATGGCATATAAATGTACTTGTCTTGTTGACCAAAACTTACACAAATATTTTGAGTGTTCTTCCCTCTTTCCATTCACCTTAATACAGCAAAAATTAAGCTGCTAGTTATGGGACTCTCTGCCTTGATATGGTATTTGCATACATCAAGGAACTATGTACCTGCACACGTAGGTTATGAGCAGCTACTGTCTGAGATAAAGTGATACAGGTGAGAAGCCTAACCCCAAGGAGATTAAAGCTATGTTCAAGTTCTCATAAATGATAACGGCATACTGAATTACTATTCTTTAGCCGAGGTGTAGAAACCACTAGCAATTTTGCAAGTAGTAGTAATTTGATTGCTTGTGATCACTTATGATCATTTGAACATACCTTTGAAGAGCTTTGCCTTGCTGCAAAGACAGGTTGGGTTGTAATTCAAGGGCTGCCCTGAATAATGTTCTATCTACATGCAAAACTTTGAATGTGAGTATGCTGGTGCTGTTAATTTGATTTGGCTGGTTTCTCAGAGGGTGTGAACTAAAGCTGAACTTACTATTACTCATCAGTGGCTAACACAAGCACTTTACAACAAACAGGCTAGCTCCATTTGAGTACATTTCAGGGATTTCCTTTGTGTATTCAGAAAGGACAGGAAAATTATTTCAAAATTAAATGTGTAGAATGACCCAGTTTATTGCAGCTTAAGTAACTGTGGAACACATTTTTGAGAAATCCCAGATCCATAGCAAAATACATTGCCTGCAAGACTGCAATAATGCTGAAGGTCTGGCTATCTTTCCTATGCTAGGCTAATTCAAGAGAAGTAAAGTGAGTACAGCTCAATTGCATTCTCTCTGTACTATGACGTAGCCTCATCTGCCTGTGGTCACACAAAATATCTGTGATGGGCATGAAAGTAAATCTGTAGCTTAGCCCCTCTGTAGCATCCTAACCACTGAAAAAGAGGAGCCAGCAAAAAAACAAACAAACAAACCACACACACAAAAACAAAAACATACAAACAAAGAAAAACAAAAAACAACCTAGAGTAGAGAAAGCAAGTAGAGAAAAAAGGAACTTCCACCCTAGTTAACTCCTCACTTTATATTTTTACGTCTTGTATGTTTTGAAGTCCTTGCAAAATTTTTTTCCTTGTAGCATAGTTATCTTCAACACAAAATATTCTGATATCCCACTTATCTGCAATTTTAGAAGGCTTTGTGCACCACATTCATATCTACCAATTGTTAAAATGACTTTATCAGTTGCCAATATTTGTTCATTCAATATGCAACAGAAAGCAATCTTAGCTCAAAGAATTTTTAAAAATATTTTCCATAGAAGTTAACGTCTGAAATACATGAAATAAAGTTCAGTATAATTAATATAGTAAAAGTCTCAGTCACCAAAAGGAAATTGCAGAATGTGGGTGTCATGCTGCTACCTGTTGCCTAGCAATATTGCATACGTGTGGCACAAGATTGATAGATATCACCCACTCAGATCGCTGGATTCAGACCTTCACCGTGGAGTTGTCAGTTGGAAAAACTGCCAAGAAACAGAGAGAAATAACAGATGGGAAGGGAGGCATCACAGGGTAACTTCGTCTCAGTGTCCAGTACCACACTACCCAAAAGATCAGCTTAAAAACAGGGGGTGCTCTTTTTTTTTTTTTTTTGAGTCTGTTTTTCCAACAATCTGTGTAAATATATACATGTATATAAATACGCATCTAAGAAAACTTGCTTCTTAGCTAGGTATATCTGGGTCGTGCAAGTTGAGGTAATGATATCCTGAAATTAAAATGGCAATTCAGTTTCATAATTTTTAGTGACTCACACTGCATTACCTTTAAGTAGGATGAACAGAAAATTCTCTGATATTATAGATAATTATAATGTTATTATAGTGTTCCTGATAGCAAATGTTAAAGTTAAGATTAAGATGCAACACAGTGTTTTAAGCAACTCATACCTTCTCAAAATATACTTTTTGCTAAAATTTTCCATGATCCACTTGGCTTCAAAGTCAGCTTTTTCTGAGAAATCTTTCTATGGAATTAGTTCTGCCATTTTTGAACCGAGTCGAGAAGCCTCCATATGTTCTATTCTAAATTCTGGACTTGCATAATTCCAAAAAATGGCTAAAGATAGAAGCCTCAGACCTGACAGGTTTTATAATTCTCATTAGAGGAAGAAAATAATCTTAGTTTAGAGAAAATTAATTGTTTAAAAATAATGACATCCAAAACAATTTCATACACACGCACAAGGACAGTCTGAAGATATTTTTTCAAGCCAAAATGGTTTTAACTACTGTTATATAAGAAGGCATGCTCTTAACTGTTTAAAGTCGTTACACTTGAGGAAAGACTTATTTGTTTAGTCCCATCCATTAATAAGAATTCATTAGACTAATACAAAGCACCAGAAAAAACTAATTATAAAAAGACCAAACAATCAATCCAATAGAGCATGAACTGAACAGCCATCTGTTGAACAGTCCCATTTGCAAAGAATTCAACATCCATCTTAGTCGCAGAAAACAGAGGAACTAACAACATAAAAGCCAAGGAAGGAGCGGTAAATAATAATGAGCACAAGTAAAATAAATGTTAATTACAGTTGATCCTAATGCCCATGAAGGCTGTGGATGGCCTTTCTTGGGAACACAACAGCAGAGCATTGATGGATGGTGGAAAGAATGAGGGAACCAACCGAGACTAGCAAAATCTGCTGGATAATACAGAGAGGGATGCGATAGCACGCAGCAGAGAGCTGCCCCCATCAGCAGTTCCTCTGGAGCCTGCAGGGCTGGAGCTGCATTAGCTCCGGTGCTAGGCCTAGGCTCTGTGCCTCCATGACAGGCCTACGCAAACATCCGCCCGCAGCTTGTTGTCAGGTGGAAACACTTCCCTGTTAACCCAGCCAGGAAAGGGCCTTCTGTATTCACTAAGAGTATCTTAATTCCATTCTGGTTTTGCTGACGTTTGGTGCTGTTCAAACCACTTAAGATAAGATTTTCAGAGGTATCAAATGACTTAAAAACTACCAATATCAGTAAGCACTTTGCTGCCTCCCAGTCAGTTCCTGAAACACCCACACAGTAGTTGCTGCTCACTACAGCCAAATCTCACAGTGAGCCGGGACCTGGGGTCCTCTACGTAGAGCTGAAAACCAAGCAAGGCAGGTGCATGAGAAGCTATTTAGCACTGATTAACAGAAAATATTAAAGGGAGTGGTGTTGTAGGCCTCCACCCTTCTTCAAGGCTGGACACCTGAGCCAGTGTGGCAGAGTGGCAGCTCTCCTTGCTGGAGATCAGAAGTCAAGGTCCACTGCTGCAGGTAGGTACCTGGACTGCAACTCGGAAAGAAATAAGTAGACATCTCTTTATTTTCTTTTAAAACATAGTAAGAGGGAACCAGTCATAGGTTTATTCACTTTTATATAATCTCCTAGATGCAGAGCAGCAGAAAAATAAGATTTAAGTTATTTGCATGCACTCTGAGTGGTTCAAAATTGCAGATTTGAGTGTGTTTCTTTGACCTTGAGGGAAAATGAGGTGGGTTTGTCCTTTTTGATAGGTGGCACAAGCCTTGTGGTAGGGAATGAAAGTACAGCGGCTTGCAGAAGAGAGCACGTGGGAGAGCAAGGAAGTCAGGAAAGAAGTAGAGGTTTTCTTCAGTTTTTAGTTAATATTGGTGTAATGTAAAATGTTTTCAGTAGTCTTGATAATGGTTTTAGAAACAATAAAACACAAATGCAAAATTAAGGTAAAGAAGGCCATGTGGCTCTAGTGAGTGCAAGAAAAGCCAGCAAAATCCTCTATCTTGACCTCAACACAACATTCATTTTTTTCTTTATTGTTAATATGCATAATCTTGGCAGATGGTGATACAAAATGAAGGCTTTTTTTTTTCCATGTGACAAAGGAGAAGGTATTTCTGTTCATGTATAAGGAAGCAAAGCAGGAAGCATAGTCCTTTTCCTACTGTAATGGGGGTATCTCAAGAATGAAGTGTGCTGGGAGGCCCCGGAAAAGCATGTGCCATTCATCTTAATCTTCTTGTCAACATTCTAGCATTACTAGGCTGACTTCCAGTTTCACATTTATATTGCACTCTAATGTTGGGATAACATTTACTTTGAGAAGAACCAAAGTAACCTAATGGACCAGTTCCATCTTGCTTAAGCCTGTTTAAAGATACACACCTTTCTAGCTTGAGAAATGTAACATTTCAGCTCCATTCCGACTATGTGGAAGTCTTTTCTCAACTAAGAGGGTGGAAGAGTGCCAATAGCAGCCCTATTATTTGGCAGGCAGGAGGTAACCTTACAGTAAACAGCTGTCAACTTCACAGTCTAGCTGAATTTTAATGGTTCAAAGACTAAAGAGAGTTACGGTTTTGCCTGAACCCTTGGGGTCTGGGCTGAATTACTCAGGGCTACATTTAAGCTATCACATTAGGGTCATATGACTTGTCTATATAAATTCCTCAAAGGTGCCATTAAAATGTCAGTTCTTAACTTAGCTAGAACTATAAACCACTTCAGCACAGTTTAAATCTCTGATCTAGTATAAAGCAATCAAAACAGAGTAAAAAGAATATTGTGTGGTTGGAGGCACTGTCATTTCTAACCACATGCAGGTGTATGCCATTGCTCCCCATCATTTCAGGTTGGTCTTGTTCTGCATGCAATGGAGCATCAGGCTTAGCATGGGTAAAGGAACTGTATTTTTTATTAGGAAACAGAGAATTTGTCCTTCTAATTTAACATCAATGTGTACATACCAGTCCCTTTCCTCCTCCTTGGGTGTCCATCAAAAATATATCTGGATTCCCAGACACTCAAAATATGGACACCTACTTAATAAAGTCCTATTGCACCAATTTCCTCCATTTTTAGAGAAGTACTGACAGTGATTATTAGCAGACTCTGAATATTGATAGGGACTGGAAATCAGAAAGGACCATATCCTTCAAATTAGACCACATGGCAAAAACAAACAAACACACCACCATTTGAAGAGGACTGTGCTGAAGCAGTAATTTATGACCATTTATTATGCATGAAGAAAGAATATGAAAATCTGTAGTGTAATTCTGCACCAATGCAAGTACTTTTGGTTGTTGCTGTGGAATATGCACATGCGCTTATTTTTCTGTCAGTGGCAGTAGACAATTAAAGCAGTAATTTAATTGGGGATTCTAGAGCAAAGAGTGCTGGGATGAATATTGATACCTTAATGGAGGATCAAGCTGTGGTAATAGGTCCTAGTGGTAATGTGCAGTATGATGAGCTAGGGTTTTGATTTGAGGAAAGTTAAATAGAGATGCAAAACTACAAGTCAGTGCAAAACTATAAATTACAGGTGACTAGCTATGTGTGGTTTCAGAATCCAGCATATTTGCCTGCACCTGGTATGCCTCATGAATCTACACCTGCGTGATATTGATATTTCTATTATAGATTTGAGTAAGGCTATGCATTTTCTAACAGTGCAGCTGTATACCAAAGCACTATCTATAATGAAAGGCGAGGGCAAATACACTCTGCTGTACTTATGTTTTAAGCAGTAATTTTTATATTATTCTGTTACTCCTACTCCATAGGAGTCAGAAATTCTGCAGCACTCCAAAAAAAAATATATCTAGATATACATATATACTGCAGAGTTGATGAGTGTATCTTCAAAATGGATGTTATTTGGAAGATAAAGTTGTGTCCTGCAGAGAAGATAAAATGCAGATTTATTGAAGCAAACAACAACAAAAAGCTGTATATTGGATTTCAGGTCCTTTTTATATTTTAGGGTCTATAAAATCAGGTTCCTTGCCCTTTATATTGCAAGTCAAGCAGGAACAACCATTGAAAGTTTTTTTGATCACCCATCTTTTATGTCCCCTGTAATCAAACATCTACCAAATTCCAGAGTGATTTGAAGAGCAATATCATTTCTTTACTAAAAACAAAATGGAGAGATAAAATTGCTTCTAATGCCTTATCAATAACAGTTTTCTTTTGATATCCATGGAAGTTAATTTTCTTGATGTTTCACCAAAGGCATGGAGGCACTTTGAGTACATTCAAATTTACATTCAAGACTTCTGCCTCTTTGCTTAAGGTAAGATTTATCACCCCTGCAAAAACACAGGTAAAGCAGACTTTATGCTGAGGAAATGCGCAGAGCAGAAGGATTGGGTAGAGGTGCCCATGGAAAGAATACAGAGCAATTCCTTGACATCCACTCCTCAGTCCCATTGCAGAAAGCAAAAGCTCTTATGGCTGTGTTCCCATGTATGAAAGTATAGTACTGCTTCTTTCAAGGAATTACTTATCCTTCACTTGTCCTTGTTCCTTTTCCAACTGGATCTGAATTTCCCACTGTGCTGCCCTGTGTGGAGCTGTGATGAGCCTCAGTGTTGTGTGGACTTTGCTGTGTTAAACTGGGTGTAATAAATCAGAGTCAATGCCTAACATGAACTGTCAAGCAGTAGTTGTAAGCTCAAATATTGAGAGCTTAGCTTACTTATTGCCATGGCAATCACTATTAAAAATATTTTTAGCTTATACTAAAGGTACAGAAAAAGAAGCAAAAGGCATTTGAGATGTGAAGTACAAAGCCTTTAATTTTAAAAAACATTGCATATCCCTTCAGTGAGGGGAGCTTTTATAAGGGAACCCTGGGTTTGACAATCTTGGATGATTAAACTTGATATTAACTGTCTTCTCAGGGACAAAAAAAAAAAAAGGTAAGTGCATCTAGGTTGGTGCTGCTATTGTTCATAGTCTGATCTTGTTTTTATGAAACAGCTGATCATGGCCTGAACATCATGCAATATCTCTGCCTTGAATAACTCTTGGCCCCTTGCTGCTGCCTCCAATCTCTAAAATATACATGTTAGTAATAGCTATTTTAACTCATAGCAGTGCTCTGGGGCTTAATTAATAGTTCTTTATAGAGAAGTCTAACAATATTTGTCAATATGTTTGCTGCTAGGCACTGCACTTTCTCATCCAAAGTTCATAAAAGGATGACTCTCCCCTCCCCCAAAGCATGATACCATAATTTATTTCAAAATGTAAAATAAGTTCCTGCATTTCTTGCTATAATGTCCATGAATGATGCTGTCTAAGGCATGATAAAGGAGATTTTTCTTATTAGGAAAGTCATAGGGGATAGTGAATAGGTATAGGTGGTTACTATTTCAAATGTCTAATGACCTTTTTACTAAAGCAATTGGACAATGAACCCCTATCATGCTCTATTGCTTTTCATGGAATATATGATCTTCATGCATACGGGTGCACAAACAACTTGATTTTCTGATAGAGTCATCTACCTCAAGAATTTGAATTATAGTTACTATTTTTAACAAGATGTTGGAGTGTGAAGTTGGAGAAATAAATGATTTAAGTTTGTCTAGCTCAAACTGTGGCCGGAGTTCGGAATGTGTGGTGTTTCTTTATTATCTGGCACAAACACAGGAGAATTGATGTATGCCAGCATAAACTGTGAAGAAGGCATTGATGATAGAAGCAGATCAACAGGGACATTTGCACCAAGGCAATTCTCTGTTCTTGTATGGAGATGCACAAAACAGTGACAGGTGCAGCATCTGCTGAATTGAATTGTTTGTAGTGTGGCAGCCAGGAACATACTTCAGTTTGCTCAACAACACAGTGTTTAAAAAAAAAAAAAAACATTCAAAAGAAGATCAAAAGTACTTCATTATCGCTTGAATGATAAGTTACAATGCTGAAATGTTTAATTTTAAAATGACCGATGGAGCTCTTGTGTTTAGGGACAACCTGGAGAATCTGGAGTTGAGACAAAAAACCAAACATATTGAGGGTTTTTGCACTTCAATTCTGGGGAAAATGACAGTGCCTATTGTTGCTGTCCGCATTACAAAGAAGTAAGTCTGTTGATCAGGAGGCACCAGTCCATGCTAAAAAAATATTAGAGCACTTTCTTACACAGAAATATCAGAACTATTCAGGTGGTTCTCACTAGACAGTTTCTCTTTGCATTTGGGTTTGGGATAACTGGAAAAAATACAGGTGGAGTCAGAATATCCTGGCTGAGAAGAACATTTTTATGTCCACCTTGCAGCAATATGTTTAGGGTAAACAGCTTGACCATGACTCAAGTGTGTAGGAGAATTCCTTAGAATCACATAAGATAGTATGTGGTTCCTTCATTCCTGCTAGTACTGTATTCATGCTGGCTTACAGTGCAACAGTATAACGTTTACCATTAAAAAAGTCTGACTATCATAGGTCGGTGTTTAGAAAGAGTGGGGAAAAACCGAGAGGATTTCTTACCTGCTAGGCATTTGCACAGTAGCTTTTGGTTCTTGCATCATGCAGTGAGAACCCCAAAAAACCTCTACATGAGCAATTTTCTGGTGAATGTGGTATTGCTGTTTTAAGAACATGAACCAATTGGAACAGTTTTCAGCATTTACATTGCGACTGTGAAGGCAAAAGATGTCTTGGCTGAATGGTTCCCCTTCAACCCTCTGTTTGAAAAGTATCTATAAAGACTGAACAAAGCAGTGATTTCTGGACAAAAGAATGAATTGAGTTAATAATCTGAGCACTGAGGTGAAGAGTAGTTTACAGTCATAGCTAGTGTGAAAGCCCTGGTGTTTCTTTAACTAAGGTATTGACTGAAGTTGGACTGCTATAAATCTTCCTGGAAGAAATCTGTATGTATACAAGCTTGAAAATTAAGTCTGCCCTGTTGTGATTGAGACAGAAAAAGACCTGACTCTCAGAACTTCACTGGTCTGTAAAATAAACATTTGTCAGGAAGGAGAAAGACAGTGTGATTTGATACACACTTTTAAAAAGAAATTTGAAGTTATACTTCCACTTAATTGAGACATTAATCCTAGAAAATTGGCTCCTACACATAACCTGAAACCTATATCACATTCTTCTACTTGTTCTCTGATATCACCAATTGAAAGCATATCACAGAAAATAAATCCGTTTTCTTGTCCAAAATATGAACAATTTCAAGAGAAGAGAAAACAGTGTTTTTTTTTTTTTCCTTCAGATTTCTCTTCGGCTCAGTAACTGCAACAGATAAATAAAATGGCTGCCTCTAACTAATAAACTGGGAACCTACCTGAGTACTGTGTTTGACAATAATATAGGAACTATAATTTGGCTCACAAACCTCTCAAGAAGTAGTAAAAACTGTTATGTGTTTTCTTGATGAGAAGTTGGGTATGTTGTTGACCTCTTCATTCTAAGATGTTTCTTCTTCTCTGGATATTCAGAGCACATGGCACTTCCACTGAAATCTCTAGTTCTGATTGCTGAAGTGTTATATAGCTATTTTCTTGTGCAATTGAAGTTATGCAGAAACCAAAGCCTAGATCCCAATCATGCAGTCATAAAGGGTCTTGGAGAAGCATTCAGGCAATAAAATGTACACTGTGAATACTGAATGCAGCAGTGAAAAGTGGTCAGTCATCCTTTTGCTAATACTCCACGGGCTATTTGTAAGTGGCAATTATGAGCTACCTGTCAGTTAGGCAATTGTTAGTTTACTAACTAGCAGGATAGTCACTAGACAGTGATGCTGGACTAGCAGATTCCATTGAATAGCTGTATGGATAGAAGTAGAAGTCTTGGATAGATTTTTAATTGCAATTTAATTCTGTAAAGAAAGTACACTGTTATAAGTACAAGCTTTTCTCATAACACCAGATCCAAAGGACACACGTTGACAAGCCAGTTAGCGCAATAAGGGGATTCTAGGGCTGCGAGTTAGAGATGCAGGTGCTTCAGGCAGTGTTTTAGCCTGCAAACTTTAAGGATGTTGCCAGTTAGCAACCCTGTGTGATTGCACCCTGGGGTTGGTCAGGCTGGCAGGAGTGTCAGCTGAGGAAGGAAAAGCCTGTGCTGATGCTGAAAACAAAGTCGGCTTTTTTACTGCATTATAATGGATTACACAATTTTGCTTGGCACGTGGTTTGCCTTTGATCCACGCAGTTGCTCATGATCTTGGCCCAAATCTCAACTCCTCTCTCTGTCTTCTGTGACTTTGATTCTCCTTAATAGCTTCTTGTAGGCAAAGGATGGGTTTCTTTCCTGGTCATTTAATGCTAGATTCTTAGAGGTATTCGGACAACTAAACTTGAAGAGAGATGATTAAATGTTTAAAATTCTGGCACCTAGTTTTTCAAGCTATTTTACATTGGGAAAATTTCTTTTGGTATATTTTATGTCTGCCTTTCCGTTGGAGAAACCTGCTTTGATATTATTGTTAGCCGAGGTCACTTGATCATCATCAAAGAATATATGCATTTACTTAATTTGCATGCTGTGAACTGTCGCAAGGTTTCAGGACCAAATCTTCAGCTGATAGACGTCTGGGAAATTTCTGTATATTTCAAAGAAGCCATGTCAGTTTATATTAGCAGAAGATTTAATCTTTAATTTCTTTTCATAATGGGATATCTGATCTGAATCCAAAGGTCCATAAAATGACATTCACTGGAGGGGGGGATGACTATAGGGAAAAAAAAAAATTCAAAGACATTTGAATCATACCTTCCTATCTATATCTTTTTATGCAGGAGTATTTTACTAAACATTTCTCTAAATTTGCATGGAAAAATTGAGCAGTATATAGAATCTATAGTGGAAAGACAGTTGTGTATTTTCATGTGGAATTGATGACTAGTTATGGGAGGCAGAATTACCAACTCTAGAGAACACAGATGTTAACTGGCATAATGCCCTCTTGATGCAAATAAATACATTAGATGCTATAAAAGATTTTAAAACAGGAGAGCTCATCTTGGCAGGAGATATATTTGCTGGATTTGTGCTATTCATTTTGTTTTATAGAATTGCTCTGGAATTGGAATAGACTATTTGAGGAGCTTCTAAATGCACCAGTGGAATGAGAGTTTAAATTCATTTTATTTCTGATGTTTTTAAAGGGGGAAAAAAGCTTAATCTGTTCACAGATACTTCACCTCCCTTAGTACCCAAAGGGTCTGAGCTACTTGCCTGGTAAACTGAGCAACGACATTATCACAAAGTGATGAAAGGCTGGACAACTGTTCAAACAGCCACGGTTGTTAGTGTGTCTGGAGAACCACGGAGGGGCACTTTCCCTTTCCATTCAGAAGCTGTGATATTTGCATTCTTCCTCCATCATTAATATTCTTTATGATCCAAGTCTCACCAATGTTATCCCTGCCAATCTTTCACCACCTGCCACTCTCTTCAAACACTTCTTTTATTCCCACATGATTACTTGAATTTCTTCCAAGTAAAACCTGACAGAATATAATGTGACCTGTCTCCTCCCTTTCCCCTACCACTCTCTGCTCCTGATGCCTGGCAGAAGAATGTGGGGGGTTTAAGTGTCCTCTTTTACCTCCTCTAATAACCAGAGGGGCAGAGGCATCTATTTAGGGCAGCAACATTCAAAAGATGGTCAAAAACTTGGTGACATACCCTGGGAAGCATGGCCAGGGTAGTTTAAGGCAATGCTATCCCCTGCTGTTTGTGCTGGTTTCTGTTATACATCGTTTTTATTAAAGCAACGGAACGGACCCACCCCTCAGCCCCTCACTTCAGTAATGGGATGTTAGTGCAAGCCCACCTAGAGAGAGGACTGAAAAGTGCTGGAGGAGGTGGGCACTGGTCTGGTTCATTACAGCATTTCCTGTCTTTACGTCTTGCCATTACTTTGCAGTGTTCATTAGTAAGAGTAGAATGACGGGCAGGAGGGAAGCGTCAGCCTGAGTTTTTTTCCTCCTCAGTGGCTGTCACATTCCATAGCTGCTGCTTTTATATTTTGCAGTCGTTTATTTGTTCCCAAGACATGTCCCTTTAACTTCCCAATCTCATTTTTCAAGCATTTTGGAGCGTTTTGCCTCCTCCCTTTGTCCCTCCTGATTCCCCTGATGTCAAGATAGCTTTTTTTGTGTTCATGCTGTTGTTTTATGAAGCTTTTGTCTCCTTATACTCATCTCTCTCTCCTCTACATGCTACTATGAGCTCCCTTTACTAGTGTCTGCATTTCTGCGTCACATCAATCTCGCAATCTGACAGATGCAGCCTCTAAAATAACCTGTGCGTGATGCATACAACCCGAAAATAAACATTTATTTCAGCGTTAGGTGCGTCATACCTGCAAATAACCTCGTTTATCTAGACACGTTTATTTTAATGCTTATTGTATAAATACCAGTATCTCAGCATACTCTACAATACCATCTGCCACTTGCTCTTGTATTATGCATAATTTAATATAGCCCTATGTTACTCCAATTTTTTACGTTGCCAAGTTTGTACGTAGCTACATACTTTGACAAGTATACAAGTGTGTTACAAAGATTACGCAAAATATTACACTGAGGTTTGAGGTAGAGCTTTTGGGCTACAGAATGTAAATTCAGCTGAGGTGTCTCATACTAACAGTTGCACAATATGGGTTCAGATGATGCAGTATTTCTGTACATACTTGTTTTGAATCTTCTCAATGACTTAAATATCAAAGGGTAAAAATGACAGACTTGTATGATAAGAAATGAGAATATAACCCACTGGCCTGCTCACTGATCTTATTTTGCAATTCTCGCTGGGCTAGAGAAAGCTTAACTTGTGCTCAAGTGGATTAATTGATAACTTACTGGACTGCTGAAGTGTTTGTGGACCACTGTTGATAGAACACTGAAATGGCTGTATTTGATCAGAATGTTACTGGTTCTTGAAGCCAATATACACAGTAAGGCAATGCAACAAATCCTGCAGTAACCTGTCAAGTCACAAACATTAGTTTCCCTTATTTCATGGGTTAGTGTAACATTTGGAGCCTGAGACTACTTGCACTTCTATTTCATGTTCCAGGACATGTTTGAGTATTTTCATTGATTCGAGATTGTTCATAACATAATTATTCCACATTAACACTTTAAGAGTCATGCTAAATAGGGACTGCTTTTGAAATGCATGTAAAGCAAAGTCTAAATAACACCAGCTTTCTGGTAGTTTCCTATGCTGTAGAATTTGGGATGAGTTGCTGTGGGAGAACATGACCTTCGGTCATGAGAGAACTTAGCTACTGTCTTAAAAGTCAAAATTTGCGACATCTAAAATGTGGTACCTGTTTTTTTAAAAAGCATTCAGTACTGCAAGTCTAGCCTCTGATCATTAGTTGTTTTGGTCAGTGCGTGCCCTTCATCTGGGTTATCACCTGTCTTCACAAAGTTCCCAAAGACAATTGTTAGAGGCTGGGGATGTGGTGTCAGGTAGACCCTGAGGACTGAAAATAAGTTAAATCAGTTCTTTAAATACCCTTTTACCTCTCCAAGGATTCTGGCCTTGCATTCTTTGCATTTGGCTAAAATCTCACAGAGCTTCACCAACAGCAGGACTGTCTTCAGTAGCAGAGCACTGAGCCTTTTGGAAAAATCCCACCCGGAGCTTACCAGCTGGCTCTTTGTAATACAGGTGATTGGGCTTTTCAGCAATACTTATGCAAAGCCACCCTCTGTCAATTCTGAAACAATTTGTGCTTGATCGCTGGTACTTTTTCATATTTAGGATAAAACAGTTCTCATTACCCCATTTTGCAATCACAAATCCATTTTTGGTTAAAGTGGTTTTAGAGGAATTTGAGAACATTAGTTCTAATAATAATGACAAAAAAAGCAGAAAGTATTGTTAAAGCAGTGGCTAAGAATTACTACTATCATTGATATAGAAAGAACTGATTGGATGCAAAAAAAAAACCCCAACCCTTACATACCGTGGCACTACGGGATCGGATGTTAGGATTCCTACCTTCGTTGACCTTAGCAAGACTCTTCTGGTAGGTATGAGTCTAAAGCAATACTGTAGCACTTCAGTGCCAGTTAAGCAGTAGATAGGTTTGGATCATCTCGGAGCCCCTGATCTTATTAAAGAGAAGCTGTATATATTGAGCAGATTTTTCAGACCACAGCGTGAAAACTCTGGATATTAAGGTGCTCCATCGCAAATTACAGCAGGCTCTGCTGTTCCTGTTCTAAATGTCTTTTCTTTAACTATGGTCCAGAGCCCTCTGTAGCTGTTCACACTGCACATCATATCTGTTGTGGACTTTATGGCTAACTTAGTGTCAGGAAAGAAAAAGATACTATATGTATGTAAAATTGAATTATGGTGCACCTAAGCTGAGTAGGATGTAGTGTTTTAGCAGAGCCGTTTAACAGCGATATTTCTTGGGGAACTGATTTTACCCTTTAGTTATTACTATTCCTTAACTTTAGCTTAATTGGAACATTAGTATAAATGCAGATAGTGCCAAGTAGCCCAACTGGGGTTACCATAGATGGTGAGCTAAAGTCTGTCCCTCTCTGTGTATGAATTATGTACCATTAGTACATGATGCATAGTTTCTCAAGTGAAGAAATAAAACACCTGTGATTTTTTACAATCTGAGCTGCAAGTTAGTATTTTTTAACACTCTAAATTACTCTGTGCACTGTTAATGAAAGCTATTTAAATAAAACTGCACAGAGCATTGTATCTATAATGAAGTATCAGAAATTATACATGAAAGTAAAAAGAACTGCAGACTAATTTTCCTTATTGTTTTATCCACTCTATTTTCTTTCAGAATTTTGCACTTTAAATGAAATTGAGTCTACTCCCAAAAGGCAAAATACAAAGATCACATGCCCAAGAATCATTAGTGGACTGTGCTGGATCCTTTTGTGGGTCCATATTTTACATGTCCATTACATTAATTATTGCGTCCTTGTATCACCTATTCATGATCGTTGCACTTCTCAAAGTACAGAATTATTTTGTTATTTGATGATGTGCCCAGATTTACCCACTCTCACTTTCAAGGGACTGTCATTTAAGTGGAAGGCACTTGAGCTTGCATTCTAATTTTTGTATTAAATAACTAAGGCACAGGAGCTGGGATAAGGCATTTAGCACCATGTTCTTGCAGGTGACAGAGGAAGGTACGACTGGTGTATATTGCAGGGGTCATACCAACAAGTTCTGCAGAGTCAAAGACAGGCTGTCTGAAATCTTCCAGTAATCATGACTGTTGGAAAATCTCAAAATTATCAAAAACAGACTAAATTCCTATTTGGCTTAATTGGAGGTTGCAGCCTGTTTTCTACAGGGGAATGAATCTCATTTTACTTAAAATAGAAATAAATTTGTTCTCCTGCTGTTTTTGATAGGGTGCTTGACTACTCTATAATACTTGTGGGAAAATATTTTGCTTAAGTTCTATTTTTATCTCCTGTTTGTTTATTTTTAATTACTATTTCAGTGCCCTCAGATTTACCATTGATCTTCATCTGCCTACACAATTATCCTTAGCTTGCTGAAGGGTTTGTTTATTTTTTGTTATATGTGCTCTTTTAACATTTTGCGTGTGTGTGTGTGCGTGGAACTACTTGTAACGGGAGGATTCCGCTTTACTTGGAGGAAAGGTGGATTAATGTTACTGGAGTTACGAGGGTGTATCACAAAGGGAAGATGTTGTCTGAACAGTATTGATGTCTTGGGGTGATTGTCTTTGTAACAGCATCTCAGGGGAATGTGCACCATGAAATGAGGTGTTTCTGCCCCAGGGTTACCTAGGGAACACTGTAACATAAAATGTGGGAGGTTAATGTCTTTAAGAGTGTTTTAAATGCACTGAAGTTCTTTGCAAAGCAACTCCTACTAGCTCAAGAAGTGTATCTTAAATTTATGAAAAAATTATCTGTAACTTCACTGGAAGAGACAGTTTTTACTTTTCACAGTACTGGAAGGTCTGCTCTCTATTTAGGTTTTGCAGTATCGTTTAAAAATAAATTCTGTTGCTTTGTTTTAAGTTAATAATGCCTGATCTTTGAGTAGATAAGTGTTGTTCAACTGAATTACTACATAACCCAAGGTTCTGTCCTAAAATTTATTTTTCTCCACCTCTGAAGAAATTACTTTTCTTGTATAAGTAAACAGAGAAAATATTTTCTGCTCCAGTTAATATTGGCGGCAAAAGTCCAAAATTTCCTTCAGCTTTGAGTGTTACCTGTTAAAGATTTCTGATATATTCCATCTGAACTTTTAAAAACACATTGTACAAATTCAGCTGGTGTTGAAAGATACTTGCCAACAAAGGGATGAAATGAGAACTGTGGACTGTGCTATTTGAGCCACGAAAGAAGAGTCCTGCATCCAGGTGATATCTCCCTGACCGACAGCGCAATTCTCCTTGGGTCCATGTTTGCCCACGTGTTTGCCAGAAGGAACTTCCGGCTGTGAATGCCAGCTTGTGGTCATTATACAGTATAAATAGTAACTTTTGGTTTGTGATGAGCCTGAAAGCTGCTATGAATCTCACACTTATTTGCTTTCCAAAATTATGGGCTGAACAATTTCTAAGAAAAGGTCTGAAGAGGAAGGTTGATCATTGAATCATCCTGTAAAAATCAAAAGAGAACTGTAATTACAAGTAGCAGAGAAAATCTATAGAACGGAGATAATTTGCCACTAAATTCAATGGGGCAGTTGTCAGCTTATATAAATTGGCTTCAGTGGAGCCTGCTTACACAGTATGAGGATTCAGCCCTACCAGTTTTGTCAAGTGAGTTCTGTAGAACCCATTTTATATCAATTGATTTCATTTTTATTCAGTTTGATGTGACTAATTATTACTGTTCCTTCTGTTAGAATGGACCAAACGGCTCCTGTCAGAGCCTTCTGTTGAAATGACTCACTCCAGAGAGAATGATGAGTAGTGACAGATCTTGCAGCTTATCAGTGAGGACCAAGGAAATTCATTGTCATGAGTGGTATCCACATGTGCTGGAAAGCTCAAGTTGCTGCTAGGCTATCCCTGGACTTGGTTCTCCTGCCTCACTGTGGTATGCATTGCTTCAGAGCTACAGGCTCACTGCAGGCTGTAAAAGGTCAGCATGCTGTGCAATTAATCTAAATTACATGCACATCTCAGAATATGCCTTATTGCATCATTTTAACTATCATGCAAACAATTACTGTAGTTCAGGTAGAGTTCACTTTGAAAGTTTCTGCAGGCCCTTAAGTTAAGAATCTTCAATTTCGTGAGGAAATCTGCAACAATTACAATTTAACCCGGTAAATCCATTTTCTCTCATTCTCTGCAATTCTTGGATTTCCTTCTGTTCCCCTCACTTGGGGAAAATATTTGTTAGCAGAGCTGCACATGCTCATTCTAATTATATCAAGTTTGAATTGCTGAAGCTGGTAGTGTGTGTAGCACTTGCATAGAGTTTGTAGGGAGTTGTTTAAAGAAAAGCCAACATCTGAGCATGTGCTTTTCATCCTAAGCTGAAGGGGGAAAAAAGTTGATTGGGAGTTTAACTGCCACCCTTAATTCCCTTCTCCTGTATATTATATGGGGTGAGAGGGTTTGTGCCCCATGCATGTACTACTTTAGGCTGTGCTGAAGGGGTGCACAGCACCCTAAAATCTATTTCTTCTGCCTGGGCATGTGCCTCTATGCGTGAGGGAGTGCTTGCAGGCTGCCTGCTTGGAGCCACGGTACTGGGAGGGGTGGCTGTCAGTGATGGGGGTGATTGGGGCTTGCTCAGGCTGGTCCTCAGTGTGGGTAGCTGAAGGATGACTTCAGACTTTGGGCTGTTGTAATCTGCACTGAACGATGCAGCAGTGAGCTTAAATCCCACATCAGCATTCTTGAATGATGTTTGCTTAATCTTCTATGTTTTTCCCTCCCTTTTTGGCTCCTCCTTAGGAAGATGCATATAAGAAACAAATTGAAACTTCCCTTTCAATTAGACCTATGTCACAGACGGAAAAAACAAAGATGGAGAATCCACTGCTACAAGGTGACTGCTACAGCCATGGTATAGCTGACTTTGCATTTGCAAAGACACCATGAAGCAGGTTTCATGCTGCTGCCACCCCAGCAACACATAACGTGTTCAGACCTCGCATATGGGGCATTTGGGCTGGGGTGAGGGATGAATGGCACAGGGTGGGTGTTATAACGCATGGCCGTGGCAGCCTTTGGTAGCAGGGCTGTTGTTTCCCATTTATTACAAGATGCATGGAAGACAGGGTCTGAATTGCTCTCTTCAGGCCCCGTGCTGTGTTAATGCTGGTGAACAGCTGAACTCATCTGTTGCTGCTGTAATTCCTCCTTCAGCAGAATTTCCCCATTCCTTTACCACTATACTATATGTACTTATATTATTGTTTTAAAGATGGCCTGCCTTCCATCAAATCCTCTACTTAAAATGAATAGAGGAGGTTTGTTTCCCCTTCTTTATGAGGCAGAGTGCACTTCCCATTTTCCCAAAACACAAATCCTCAAACTCTAGCAGTTAAACTGCAATTCAGAGTGCTAACATTTGGATTTGGAAGCGTTTCACTGACACAGATGGGGCTCCACAAGGTGCAAAGCAGTGAAGAATGTTGTAAATTGTTGAGTCAGGTTAAATTCAAAAAGTTAAAAGGGGAAGGAAAAAAAAAAAAATGGATAAGCAAAGGAAGAGGTTCCTGATGAGGGATGGCTTGGATCTGACTGTGTTCCTACATCTCCCCAGCAAAAGCAGGGAAACATCTAGTCTCCAAGAAATGCTTTTGGGGAGCTCTGGAAGGGACGTGATAGGGATGAGATGTTCTGGAGGCACCTCCGGCCTGTGAGAGCAGTCTGTCAGGGGAGCTGGAGCCCTATTCCACCAAGTCTCCTTCATGCCTGCATGGCTCTGGTGCGACAGCTGGATGCTAGCTTGCCTCCCAGCCTCCGAAACAGGAAAGTAGAAAGGTACGGAGAGGAAGGGAGGGATGCTGCCAAGGACTGCAGGCCTTGCTGGGCTTTGTGGGGCTGGTGGATTGGGGATGGCTCCCCATTCCAGGGAGTAATGCCTGCACCTTTCCCTTCCTGGAGCTTTGGGTGGGCTCCAGAGGGAGGAGGGAGGGGTGGCTGGGCAGAGCAGGCCAGGACCAAGGTTGATTTCCCTTCTGTGTCTGCATGATTAACGTGTTGGTTATTGAGGTGCTGGCATTAAATGTGCTTTAACTGCAGTCTCCAGTCAGCTGAGGCTTGTTTGGCTTTGAGTGAGGTTACTCCTGAAGGGGCAGCTCTGAATCTTGCTGTGAAATAGCACCTGAGAGACTGGGAAGACAGCCTGTAATTACAGGGGCAACAAATGATGAAAAGGGAGAGATAAAGTGTAAAATGAGAAAAGCTGAGGGAGCAGGAAAGGACTGAGCAGCCTTGAGGGCCTGAGGTGTGGGCCAGGCCCTGGGCCTGGTCATGGAGTCCTGCAGCAAACGCTGTTACATGGCAACCAAGTGAGCTCCAGGCTGCCTCAAACTGGAGGGAGCAGAGGATGCCCTGAGTCTTTTCTTGCTGTGTCCACAGTGTTCTTATCCAAACACAGGTGTAAAGTAATTACAGAATGACAGGATAGTTAAGGTTGGAAGGAACCTTAACCATTCTGTGATTCTGTAATTACATTGGCTGTCTGTCCTTCATCTCATTTTAATACTGCACTGATCCCATTTTAGATAACTGTGTACTTTTATCTTCCTAAGGGATCTCAAGCTTTTAATTTTGAGCAAAACCCTTGCAGATCCCGTTTAAGATCAGGGTTGGAGATGATTTTTGTGAAGTGCCTGAGACATGGTTCAGGGAGAAGGGGAAGGGTCTGAAATGGTCTCTGGGGACTTCCTCACGCCATGGCACACAGCACAGACCATGAGGGAAAGTGCAGCTGTATTCAAATTGCAAGTTCAGAAATGATGAAATCACAGTTGTAATCAAGCAATATTGTAAGGAAAAGAAGGAACAATGGGCTGTGACAAGAACCTAATTCTCCTCTCAAGCCAGGACAACTTGGTGGACTTGTTAGCGGTGATCAGGTCTGTATATTTCTCCCCTCCTTTTCTTTCTCCTGCTCTTGCTCCTTCGTCTGACATATTTGTGCACTGTACAAGCATTGGCACTTTGTCTCAACTCTAGGCTTAGTATATGGTATCCCTTAGTGCGAGCTGTGCTACAACCCTGCCATCGGTGTTGTGGCCTCTGGAGGAGCCTGTACCACCCCTGAGCTGCAGCGTTCATCTCGTGATTCAATCTATTGTGTGACCTGGTGGAGTCTGGGTAGACCAGGCATGTAAATTGGAAATGAATCAGCTGAGCTATTGGAGAGATGTGAGGTTGGGATAAGAGGGTAATCAGAGGCTTCTGATGGGGCGGGGGGAGAAGAAGAAAAGGAAGAAAACACTGAAAACATTTCATTTTGTGATGCGTCTGTGTGTGTGGGGGTAGAGGCATTGTAAACTTAACTACTAAGATTCAGACAGCAGAAGAGAAGAATTATATGGAGCAGAAGAGATTTTAAGTTAGAAAAATGTGATTGAGTTAAAAAGAAGAAAAATTTAGGCTGCATCTCATGAGAAAATAGACTAATTGTAAAATCCTCTACTACACTTAGATCTAGGCCCCCTGGGAAATAATGAAAAAGACTTTCTTGGCATGTAGAAACCTCTAGACAAAACACCAGTACTTTAGGAATACTTAAGTCATAACTGCAATGTAGTTCATCAGCAGCAACCCCATTCGTGCACTGATGTGAAAGAACTAACTTATCGGTAATAAGCTTTTGTGTATCTCTGTTTCCATATGTCTAGGACACTGAGATTGCTGATGAAGGTTTCTGGTTACAGAGGTGATTTTACAAAGAATTTATCTAATAGGAACAGTCCTAAAACTAACGGCTCATTTTGCATAGGCTGCCTAGCAGCCGGCAGGTAGTAATAGCTATTTGCCTCTACTCTCAGCTTAGGCTAGATTTGAACTACTAAATTAAAAGCAAAATAAAATTTCTTTCTTTAAACTATTTGATCCCTCTGGGAAGGTTTTTCAAATGCACTTGTATTCATCACTTAGAAGCTTTCCAGTTGCTTACAAATATCTATTTTCTTGAGACACCTTATCAAAAAAAGTGGTTTAGTGCCTTTCATCATTCACTGTAGCCTGTTTTCAAAGGAAGAGACAGTATGCATTTGAAAATATTTCTTCACAATATTGTTTGGCAAACTTTAAAAAGCATCTAAGGTTAAAAAAATAATAATTATGAGCATGGTCTGCAATTGGATGCAATTTCACAATTCAAAATAATGTTTCAAACTCCCCTGACCATCCTAGATATGTCACTTGTACATATCTACTGCCATTTTTATATCCATTTATTTGCAGTAAACAATGCAGCTCAGGTCTTTGCTCCAGGGTTGCCTATACCTTTCACTGTAAGTAAACATGGTTGGTTTTACACCCTGTGTTAGCTGAAGCACTTTATGCCCTCAAAAGATCCAGGGGAGACTCGGGGAGGACTGTTTCACCAAGCTCACTGTGTTTGACATTGGCTCTTCATCTGCTTTGAGCTGGAACTTTTCTTAATGCTCTTTATCTCAGTTTTCCATCAGTGACATTTCAAAGTTGTTGCATGAGCTCAAGCTGATCTTATTGCAGCTAAAGGGAATATTCCATTTTCTCCTCCATCTTCATTCCTCCACCCTTACTCTCCAGCCTTATCTGCACAGCTGGTGTCAGCTGCAGCTTTTATCTGTGCCTATCCTTGAGTCAATTCAACTTACTAGGCCAAGAAGAGGAGGGGAAAAAAAGCCTTACATAAAGAGGTATAATTTTCTGCTGGGTTATTGAGTGGAACTGAGAAGACTAGAAGATGGCAGAGCCAGTGGTGGGCCAGGTCTGGGCTGAGCAGGATGAGCCTGAAGGGAAGGTGGGGAACAAGACCTTCCTGTTTCAGCAGCATTCAGATCCATTAGCTTGTCTCAGCTGCTCTGCTTCGCCCTCCTGAGATAAGCACGCTTTGTTACCTGACAGGGCTGCTGCGAAGATAAATAGATACATGTTCAGCTAATGACTATGGAGACAGTATTGCCCAAACCAAAGACTTGTTTTCTTTGTTTTTAATTACCAAATATGCATTCTCTCAGATTAAGGTTTCTAATGCCAATTTTTGTGCACCCGCATACATTTGTCAATTACATTGTTGAAAATGGACGTATATACCTTAAGTAAATGTCTAAATGCGAAATACAAAATTATAATCTTCAATTTTTGTCAAGAATTGCTTTTTACAGAAATGAAGTATTACATTAAGTGCATACAAATGTACCATAGAAAATATATAACTGAATTAACATGTAAATATATTATATTCACATTATATTCACGTTATAATCACATCAAATAAGTGAAATCATATTTAGTTTTAAGGAGATTTTTCTGCAGAATTCTTGTGTAGTGTACAGGCAGGACAGGATATTTGCTGTTTCAGCAGCCAAATGGAAGACAGGTACCAACTGGTTTTTATTACACACTGTATTTTAGTGCATTGCCTAGTATGTTTTGCCTAATTTATGTCTATTTTGCACCATCACAGTTATGCCTCTGTAACATAATAAAAAATGAAATGTAAATTGTCCCAGTACTTATATTAAATATATTTTCCTTCATAAAAAAAGGAAAAACAAAGCTATAACAATGTATAAGGTATAAAAAGAAATGTTAAAAGTTTGTTCTTTTTGGCTAGAATTTATTACTTGTTTGTTTTTGATAGGGAAATAGCAGGAAACATAGGAAAAGGAGACTGAGATATGGCATGCTACCATTCATTTACTTTTAAAACTGTTAATCAATTTGAGGAAGCTGAACTGGTAAAGTGGACTGAAGCATTCCTGTGCATATCTAGCTCAAATGACATGCACCCAAAATGTATTGAATTTGTGAATGTCCACTCAGGTGGATAGATGATCTCTGTTTTGAGCAAATGTAACTTCAGATTATGAAGTAACACCATTGTAGCAATTCTAATAAATTTGTAGGTCATATCTATGTTCCAAGAATTTGCTCAATATGGAAGCACTGATGTAGTAAACTTTAATTAGGAAAGCAAAGCAAAATATCTGTTGAAGCTTATAGGAATAAATAGTTATCTTTCAGCTAGTTTCTTTACTTCAGTTTCTGTATGTTATCTGCTAATAGGTCTGAATCTAATTTGATTTCTTCAAGCTTAGCAAATTTGGGTGTACACTAGCATTAGCAAAACAAGAAGCAGCCTGGTGAGACAGCACAGCTTTTCCTCTTGAAGACCTCTACAAGACAGACTTTAAAAACTGGTGTGTTTTTTTCCTTCCATTTCTGTCATAGTGAGGCCTCAGTTCAGTACCCTGCATATTTCTAAGCCTAACTTTCTGCATATTAGTAGTCTGCAGGACTCCAGTGTTTGCATGCCTTAGTGGTTGAGGCATAACTGAGGAGTAACTGCATTGAAACCCTTGGTGCTGCAGAGGCATTAGGAAGAGCATAAAACCCCTAAGCTATATGATGATGCACAAACAGGGCAAATCAGAATTCATTTGCAGGACTGACACTCATGCTGTATTATGTATTGGACTTAGCTGCTATATAAAGAGGCAGTAAAAACAGTTTTCAACACTGTCATTTCTACAGTCAGCTTTCAGAAGTCTCGTGCTTTGAAACTCTACAGTTTAACTTTTTGCTCAGTATCAGTAAAATTTACTGTGCAAATGCTGAACTTGGCTTCTGATCACGTTGTACTAAATGTACGGTAAGTGAGCCTATGTCTTAGACTTATAATTTACTTCTGCAACAATTGTTTTGCATGTACAGGTGAACTAAGACAAAACTTTATGGCATGCTCCCTATCTTGAAACTAAGCAGGACAGTTCTCATAAACTAGTTGTTCTCTGTGGTAGACACTGTTCCCATGTTTTGGAAAGAATTGCTCGATGTTAATAGAGAAGTTTATATTCTACCTAATACATAGGAACAGAAAAAATACTGGGACTATATTCTACATAAAACAACTGGCTACAGGGTAGAGTAAATTTGATTCCCAACTTTGTTGTTCATTGACAATTCTGAATCATTTCAGGTTCATCTTGATCTGGTTTTTTGTTATGCATTTTAAGATGCAAGAAACAAGTTCCAATTTTGGAAAGCAGTGGCAAGCAATACTTATAGCTTGCATCCTTTATTTTTGTTAAAGGAATATTTGAGCTTAGGACAGCTGTAGATGTAAACACTTCATGCTAGAAATCTGTATAATCTTTATGAAGTAATTCTTAAAAGGGAACCTTAATAATGCAAATTATTTAAAAACAGTTTTCAAGCAAATGATTTCTTCCATCATAGTTTATTCTAATAATCATTTTCAAGCATTAGAGTCAATTTGTCTTAATTTTAGATCGTTATGAAATTAAGTGATGATGGCTGTGGGTAGGATGGCTTTTACTCTCTAGAGTGTCACGGTAGAGTGCAATAGTCCTAAATTTGGAATGTTTTCATGCTATTAAATGACTATGTTAAGGTATCATGAAAAGTGAACAACTAATTTATTTTAAGCTTTAATATTCTTTTAGAGATGTTTTTCTTCCTAAATTTTTAACTGACAAATGAGAGTCAAAATCTATCATTGATGGTCTCTTTGAAGTTATATAGAGCAGGCTCTTATCTATAGCTCACAAAAACCTGCTTTATTTTTCCATAATGTAGTTGCAAAAGAGAACGCAATTTATACGATGTAGTTCTGTATTTGTTCTTGTGAATCTTTGAATATAAGCCTTTCTGTAGGCAGTGCTTTACATACCTGTCTGTCAAACACAATTGGTGTTCTGCTCACATATAGGTCTCAATTTGTGTGCCTCCTTCTGGCTGTGCAGCCTGTATATAATTACTAACAATTATTGACTATCTGATACTTTTGGTCATATCACGGTTGTTTGTAGGCTGAACAACCTCCATCTAGGTTAGGGCATCTAAATGTTGGAATTAGCTTACAGAAGCAGGAAATACCTGTATAATTTTTCTGTGCTGCTTATGTTCCTTTGCAGATCTGCCATGTTTAACTAATCTTTGCTATGCAGTACGTAACTAAAGCTGTAATGGAGAAGATTCCCCTCCCTGCCCCCCCATGTGGTATGAGGCAAAATGTCAGTATATCAGCTGCAGCGTGCTTCAATCAAATCAACAGTGTGTGCTATACTTCATTTTGGAAGCACTGCAACCAGAGTCTCCTATCGTACTGAAAGAAAATCAATCCTCCATACATGAAAACAGTTAGTAATGGTCTTATTTGAGCTTAACCTATACTGAATTATTCATGGTTGAGTTATCCAGGGAGAATATTACCTTTGTAGTAGACTGCTTGAGTTGCCTTTCTCTTGTTTATTTTCTTTGGGGTGATTTACCTGAAAAAGGACAGTGGGACCAGGTCCTTTATGTGCTAGATACGAGAATGTTCATACTGGCTAATCTGCTGTGTTGTGGGGTTTTTCTTTCCTTTTTGGTTGTGGGCTTTTTTATTTTTATTTGTGTTTTTTATTTTATTTTTTAGGACCCCAGCATGGGGTCCATGAGTGACTGCTAGTGCATTTGAATCTAGATGGCTCCCTGTTGACATGCCATCTGCAGATGCTCATGTAGAGTATGTTTTAAGCAGCAAACACCTGGGGTGCTATATTAAAAAATGCTCAGCATTTCAAAATCCCAGTGATGGAGTATAATATGCTCTTGATATGCCACTTGCTGTTAGAACTATAAGCTGGATCCTGCTAAGTCCTAATGCCTTCTGTTGAAGTGAATGATAGCAGAGGATACTTGGGACTTGAAAGATGCATGACTTACAGGTATATTAAAATGAGTTTAACTTTGCCTAAACTCTTACTTAGACATAGTCATTCTAGGCGTATCTCCTTTGCTGTCTCTCTTTGAATGAGTACAGTGCAATACCCCTAGGGCGAGGGATGAGCAGTAATTGCCACCAGGCCTTTAGACACACATGATGTTCCTTACTTTAGTGATACATTTGCAAATATTCAAGCCATATAACTTTATGGTGCCAAGAAGTTTCAGCAAAACTGAAAAATTTTGATGGATAGGTTTGCCAGAGGAAAAAGATGAGGAAAACCTACAAAGAGCCATAAGAGTATAGTGTATATAATAGCAAAAAGAAATACAACTATCTGACTTATTTTTATAATATCTTGTTTAATGGCCAAAAGTGATAAAATGAACTCTGTAAATATTTAAGTCATTTTCAGATTAATTTGCAGGAGTAAATACAGTTTGGGTTGTGTTGCTTTTGATGACCCCAAAAACCCACTGAACAAAGCACTATGGATTTTAAAGATCTAATATAACTTGTTGATGTATTATTGATCATGGTTGGTCAGCAGTCCAGCTCTTGTTCAGGACTGCCCAAGGCAGTTAGATTGCTTGTTATTAGCAGATTATATTACTCAGGTACTTTCACTACTAGATTTTCTTAGATATTTTTACTGTGTGTGCGCTAGAGGAAAAGAGAGAGGAGGGAAATTTTAAATTAGTTAAGATCACTGGTTCCAAGTAATAGACTGGGGTACTGTTCTCCTTTTCTAGAGCACAGTATGACGTAGTCTTCATAAAATGTCTAATCAGTAGTGTAACAGTCTTTTGTTAGGGTGTGTGCTCCTATGTATTCAGCTTATACGACTGATAGATTAGGAAGCAAAATTCTTCTTTCTGGCATCTGTAGCATGGGCCATCTAAACTTGGGCCTTGAGTTGAACCTTCTTCCTCCTCAAAGATGATACGGGGAATACTGCTCAGGAACTGTCCCTTCCCCACCCAGGCAGGAGCTGGCCCCACGCACTGCTGTTGGCAGAAGAGCAAGGAGGAACCATTCCTCTGATTTCTGGAATTGTGCAACTGAGAAAGAAACATGTATCTTGATATTGAGCAGGTCACTTATTTTTAAGACAGGATCCTGACACATTTCAGTCTGCTTCTGATCATATGCATAAGTCATTTACATTGAGGAAACAATTTATAAATCTGGCATTACAGAACTCATGGCATTAATTGCTTGGTGTTAATGATCTGTATTCATGATTGAAGAGCTTGTTTGAAGTTCAGAAATGCTGTGATATTAGTCTTGAGATAGAAGCTCTTCTAAGGTACACAGGCAAATCGCTGTTTCCAGAGCTAAAATAAAAGGTGGAATAAAATGGAATGGCTAGATGTAGCACGTTTTTCCTTTGATTCCTAAATGTGATGAACTTTTTGTTTTTTAGCCAATGAATGTGCAGAAATGTATTGGTGATATTTGTGAGGAAGTGTCTGTGTTCTGTTTCATACAAACGCTTCTAATGTTCCCTCAGGTATTTAAGTTAAGTTGCACCTTTACTGCTGAATTGTTAGAAACATAGTGGACACGTCTATGCTAAATATGGAAATCTTCCCCTCTAGCACGCCAAAATACTGCAACTGAAACAAGCTTCTGAGATTGATGCAGAATGTCTCATTTTGTAGTGTATAGGGGAATGTTCTGGCTGTGATGCTGGTATGGATTAAAAAAAAATGCAGGTTTTGGGAGGCTTTGGGGGTTTTTAAGCTTCTGACTTAAGTATGTTGTCTGACAGTTCACTTCTTATAACTTTGCTGCTGTTTGCTTGTGGAGTTTTTTGATCAAAGTATGTTTTTTCTTTAATGAGACTGGATGGTCCCTATTCTATTGTTATAGTACTAATTAACTTTCCAAGTGTTCCAGGCTTTTTGCAGGGATGCCATTTGGGCTTTTCTTCTAAAAACATTATTTGAATAAGTAAAACTGCATGCAGTGAAGTTACTCAATCGTTATGCAGCATTCAATTAAGCAGTTATTTGAGTTACTAACTAAGGGTAAATACAGCCACTGAAATGCTGGTAGCCTGCAATACCCAATTGTGCTAGAACACTGCTGTAAGCAATAGGTGCAAGTAACAAAGGAGTAGGTAGACAATCCAAGGTAATACATGCAGAATTCTTCCTTCTCTTTTATAAATCACAATATAAGTGCTTGGTTAATGTGGTATCTCAGCAACAACTTGACAAGAGATGTAAAATATACCCTCAGAGAATAGAAAAAATATCATTTGTCTCCAATAAAGGTGTTTAGCATTCTGAACCTCTCTTAACATAAATTAATTTGCAGTTATACTAGCAGTGTTTTTACATATGTATTTTGCATTTGCATCAAAGTACTTCCCAGTATTCAGGAGCACTTGATGGTTTTCTGAGTATTAACTGTTGAGAATGAGTACGGGTTAATGTGCCGTATGCCTTAGGATCAGCTCTGGTTTCCCTCTCGTAGTGTATTTAGTCTTCAGGGGATTAAACATATTCTTCATGAACCAGATGAAAATGAATATTTATTAAATATTGTGTCAGGATATACTTGTTCATACAGAAAATGCAATATATTTGAACTGTGCATAGGAATATGAGGGAAATTCATGGAAGCCTTTTATACCAGTATAGAGTTTTTGTTTGTATAGTTATTTAATGTTCTAAGACTTGGGTGCAGTGGAATAAACCAGAAAGAGAAAACGGATTTCTAAATAGTCATCTTTCTTAATAAGTGAAAGATTTATCAGCAAAAAGTTGTACACTTGGTTCCCAAATGTATTTTGGTCATGTGACAGATAAAGATACAGTACCAGGCAATTATTACAGCCTGCTCGATGATCACTACATCATAAAGAACAACTTTTTAGGAAAAACATGAAAGCAAAGGAAAAGCTATTTGCTATTTTTAGTATTCATGGATTGTACAATAATGATTGATCATTACTGAGTATTGTTTCTAAAGCTTTGTGAAGATGAAAAATGCTAGGTCTGGTGGTTTGATCAAAAAAGATATATAAGCATTTACAACAATAAAATGGTATTGTTTTCTCACATCTGTAGCAGTATTTATAACACTGCATTGCTTTCTGGAGAAAAAAGTTCAAGGCCCAGACTTCCTTTGCCAATTTTCTACATATGTTTTTGACACTTAGAGCATGGCAATAAGGGACATATTTCAAGACAAAGACTGACTTTCCTTTAAAGCTATACCTGCTGTTAATCTCAATGGTATGTTGGGTGGAGTATTTTTGGTTTGATTCTATAGCCAATTTACTTGTATTATTTTCAGGATGTGTGGCCAATATTTCAATAGATCATCCTGAGTTGACATTTTCCTTTTTAATTATAAGCTCCTTTAAGTTTCAAAGTGTTTACAATGATTGTGTAGCCTTATGAGATGAGCAGCAATACTAAAACACATCTGAGAGTAACAAACAGGAAGCTATAATAAATGTGATTTTCAGGCATATTCAGACAGAAATAGGAACATGCTGGTAGGAAATATATGACCTGCTACAACTGTTTGCTTGAATGTGACAGGTGCTTATCAAGATACAGAATAAAATAATTTTGTGTGTAGTATCCAGAAAGTAAAGATACAGAGAAAAATGTTTTTCTCTTCTGAGATAGTTGGTCTCTGGCTCCATGGCTGACCAGTATGCCCATCTCCCAGAGATGATGAGGTGCAGCAGAAGTGGCCAGGTGTAGTCAGTTTAATTGCTGGTGTTTGTGGGACTGACACATCTGGAATTGTGAAAGGTAATCCTGGCTGAGTGATGTTGCCAGACTCTTTCTAGCATGGTTTATGTTAACAAGACATAAACTGTAGGCATGGTCTTCACCTGTTGTAATTCAAGGTAGCCAACACTGTTGTCACAGGCCCTAAGCCAGCAGAAAGTTTAAATCTAGAACTGGCAAGGGAAATAGCACAGTCACTGGAAGATCATCCCAGCTCAGGTATAATAAACACTTCCTACTTAATCCTATGTTTCCCTTGACTATGCTGGAGGTCTTCCTTTAGAGCACTGCCTTTGCTTGCTGTTTCTGCTAGGACACGTTGGCAAAACCAACATGTGAGGTTAATGAAACCTTTGAAAAGTATAGCTAGGGGATAATGTGAATGTGGAGGGTATGAGGGGTCTGCAGCAGCTCTACTTGTTCCTTGTCATGTGGGGATCTGCATGGCATGCTGGGTGATACTACAGAGCTCCCACCCTCCTTCCCAATCCTCCTGCAGTAGAGATGCAAAAGGAATTATAATAAAAAAAAAAAAAAAAAGGAAGGATGTGATTCAGGTCTTATACAAGTACATGATTGTTAGGGTATCATCTTAGAATTGTATCTGCATTTAGATTATGTGATTGAATAGAAAAGAGGTGATCCTTTGTGGAGCCTAGTGAAGGACTTGGCCTCTGATTTGTCCCAACTCCTTTAGGTACAACATCAGGAAGTGCTGCTGTGATTCTGTACCTCACTGATTCAGTTTACCCAGAATCTAAACAACCCTTTAGGGTTGGCTCTTCCTTCCAGTTGAGAGAAGGAAGAGAGGGGTCAAAGGTGAGTATGCTCCTAATTTAGAGCTCTTGTTAGGTACTTAAAGCCAGCCGGGATCAGAGCTGAGCAAGCTAAGAATAAATAGAAAAGACTACTCCAGAGCTTGGCTTGGACAACTGCTGGAGCATCAGCCGCACTTGGAAACAGCACCAACAGATTGAAGGGGTTTGGCCTTCAAAACTGCAACAGATTGAAGGAGTTTGGCTTGGGAAAGCTGTAGGAACAGGAGCAGCAGTTTGTGAGACAGCCTGGCTTATGCAAATGTAGAAATGGCAGCAGCAGGCTCTGATGGGATGTGTTGCTGGTGTAACTCCAAAAATTTTTAAACTGGCTGCTCATGTAATACCAGGGCCCTATCACCTATATGCTCAATTTATCACTGTGTCTTGGAACTTTTCCATCAGAGTAGTAGAAAACAAATGTTATCGTGCTATATAAGAAAGAGAAAGCAAGCCCACTCAGCTTATTATTTACAGACCTATCTTGTTGCTTCCAACTCTATCCATAATAGATAATGAATAAATTGGTTCACAAGCTACTGTTTAAGTACTTGGAGTTAAACAACATACTGAATGATGCTCAGTCTGGATTTCATTCTCATTATTTCACTGTCATTGCACTAAGAAATTGTTGGAGACATTTTCTCTGCTCATGGATCAAAGTCTATTCATAGGTGCAGTATTTATTACCCTGTCAAAGTCACTTTTGACATGACTGGCCATTCTCACATATAAAAAATTCATCTGAAATCATTTCGAATAAACGAGACAATTGTTTTCAGTCACATTTGCCTTCCAGAAACCAGATGGGTGGCATTAACAATGAACTGTCATGTATTCAATATAATACTAAGAAGTCTTGCAACCAGGAACCATATTGGCCATTATATGTTCATTAAGAGCTGTTGTGCTTCTTAACAGAAAGACAGTTCTTTGTGTTGAAACATATATAGAAGGGCCAAATCTCTATTAAAATTGAAAGCAAGACGGAAATCAGAGCCTTCTCTTGCAAACATAGCATCTCATCTTACTCTCTTGTGTGCCTGTAGAGATTTTACACATACGTGCACACATCTATCAGTGCAGTTATGCTGTAGAAAGCAAAAATGCAAGCTCATATTCTAAAAATGTGTGCTAGGTGGAGGGTTTAGGCAAGGGTGAGGTACTCTAGAGTGACCTTTTACTTTCTTGCTCTTGCCATTGTATCAAACCACCAGATATCCTAAACGACTTTGTAATGATCAAAGTGAATAGAACTGTGTTTATTTGATCAAGGGTATATAACTCACAGACCAAAAGACAACATTGTTTTATTCTGAAGCTTGACCTGTGTATCAGGAACATTTTTTGAGCATTGTCCTTTTCATAGAAAATCCCCACAGTAGCAGGAGTCTTCACAGGAAAAATGTGAAGGCCTTGTGGGCAAGACTTGAAAATCTAATTCCTGAGTGATAAAAGTATCTAGTCATACACTGGGTCTGGCTGGTATGGAGTTAACTTTCCCCACAGCATCCCATGTAGTGCTGTGCTTTGCACCTGTAGCCAGAAGGGTGTTGGTAGCACACCAGAGCTTTGCCTGTTGCTGAGCAGTGCTGGCACACATGGAGGCCGCTCTCCAAGCCCCCAGAGCCAGTAGGCTGGGGGTGGGCCCGAGGTGTGCAGGGGACATCACCAGGGCAGCTGACCTAAAATGGCCGAGGGGATAGGCCCTGCCGTATGGCATCGCGCTCAGCAATAAAAGCTGGGGAAGGGGAAGGAGAGAGGGCTCTCGTTATGAAAGATTTTTTTTTTTGGTTAAACTGCTAATTATCTCAACTCATGAGCTTCTCTCCCCCTGTCCTTCTGAGGAGGGAGAGTGAGAGTGGTGTGGTGGAGCTTAGCTGCCCATCAGTTGTTAAACCACTACAGATCACCCTGATTTAAGTTTTGTTTTGGGTTTAGTCATGATACTGATCCAGTTAGGTTTGCTTTGGGCCAATAATGGGCAATGGGGAACCATAAAGGCTGGTGGAGGGAACGGTGCAGTGCTCATCTTGATTGTCTGAGGCCTGGTGTCACTTGTGTCCATCTAAATGCCATGGCTTCATTGAACTCCCTAAATGCTGTAGAGGAGAGCAGCAGTGATGCAGTGGTAAGAAAATGGCAAGGAACAGAGGAGAGGAGAGGAAGTCTAAAGTCCTCTTAATCGCCTCTCTTTGCCAGTAAATTTGTACTTATAAAACAGGTATTGCAGTGTGCATATGCAGACATATCCATGGTAATATCCATCAGAGGGATTGCTGAGCAGCTCAGGCTCTTGTGGTGTCATTAGCTGCTAAGCTAAGTAGTAGCTGAAGCTGTCACTGAGCAGGGACTGGAAATGAGGATCTTGCCAATCCATTCCCCTCCGGGCATCTGTTTGTTTGAGCTAGTGAAGGGGGTGGAAGAAAGCCCCTCATGGGGTTAAGCAGGGAGGAGAACGAGAGGCTGCCTGGGTGACAGAAGTGTAGGCTGTTGCTGTTCCAACAGGTAGGCTTTGGGGGAGACTGTTTTTACTCTAATTGTTTTCTGAGCCATTAACCAGAAACATTTTTGGGTTGAATCACATTCAGTAAGACTTCAGAAGAGCAGCTTGGGTTCGGTCTTAGTCTGAAGAAATTCTGGTTTTGGGATGACTCAGGTGGGCTATGAAGTGAAACTAAAATGCAATTCAGAAATATAGCCTGGAGTGCTGGAGATTCAGGTGATGTTCCCGATTTTCCCATAAACTTGATAAGCTTCCCTCCCGCCCCCCTTCCTTTTTTTGTCAGGTTTACAGGCATATAAAATCTAATTCCATTTTGGACACTTTGACTAGTATTTCCCATTGTCTGGCTGTGTGCTGTTGCAGGAACCCAGCAAACAGGTAACAGTAAGCATAGAGATGTCACTGTATTTATTATTTAGGCTATGTGCATTTGCCCATGATTTCTGAGACAAAGAATGGACACTTAAATCATCGCTCTCGATTGTTATTACTACACAGAGAGGATTCATTTTAAGCATTAGGAATTTTGCTCTGAAATCTAAAGACCCTGATTTCTAAAATATGTTACATTGCTTGCCATCCCCTCAGCTCCCTGCACACATCTGTGGAATGGGATGGTGATAACAGCGTATCCTACAGATTAACTGGTAATAGATTTCATTTCTACTATTCTTTTCTAATTCTTTTAGGCCTTGATTGCAATTTAGACAACATGCAAACAAAAGGAAATGCCATCCCAGGCTCCTTTGACCTTGTGATTTTACTTCCTTTGACTTCCTTAGGTTGGGATGCAAAGTAGGAAAGCAAGATAAGCTCCTGGCTCTACTCTCGGTAAAGGGTATGGGAGGAGCCTTAGCTCCATCTACCCTCCTTTTGGGCAGAATAACTGATTCTGTGCCAGGAAGGAAGTTAATTCTTCTAATACAAGTCAATAACAAATTACTGTTCCCAACCCCAGAAGACAGAAGTGAAGGGAAAAGTGTGTCTCTGAAGAACAATGTTTCTTGGGATTGTGATTGTATTGTGTTTCTTGGGACTGCTCCTGCTGGTGAAGTAGTCACTCCTCCCTTTTCAAGGCCAGAGTATTGAGCTGTGACTGAGCCATAAAGAGACTAGGCTGTCGCAGCCTAGCCATACGCACACCCGCAGAAGAGTCACATGTCACGCTGGAATCAGTAGAAGCTTTGTCTGAATAAAATATCCAGGACCAGGTCTCTGTGCTTAAATCATTTGGGCTGTTCTTTTTTTCCCCTCCAAAGAGTAGACAGATAAGTGATCCCTCCTTTTAATTTATCTGTGACTCAACTTTGGACAGAAAGTATTCATATGAGTAGATGCCTGATGAAGAAAAAAGGGTCAGAATTGACCAGTAAGGACACAGGGCTTATAAATTCACGTATTTTAATTTGCTGATGGAAATCAATAGTACCTGGTGTGTTAGTCCAGAATAAAAATGTAGCCATCAATTGGCCTGTTTTCTGTCCCTTAAGGACTGTAGTGATACTGAGTGGACAAAACAAGAGGTTTTATTTTTATTTATTTTTTTAGTTCATTTTTTTCCCTTTGAAATCTCAGACTAATTCAATAATACTTAGCATGATTTGTAGGTTTGTGCTTTTCTCCATCTTTTGTCTGTCACTCTGAAATATATATGCAACTATAATGGATTTCTGTGTAGAATATGTATCAGAACCCTTGCTTTGTATTTCTATTCAACTGCCTGTCTGTTTAGGCATCGACTAGGGAAGATTCCTTCTTTCAGACATCTATCTCTGTTTGTTCTCTGAGATTCCATAATGAATCTGTTTTTGTACTACCTAGAATTAATACGAATTGTAGACAAGCTATGTCAGTTCCTGCTATTTACTTTCCCTGCAGTTGTGATAGTTTGCCTTTGATGTCATAAACGTCATAAGTTAAATACCTTAAAAATTCATTCCAGGGACTTTATCAGCTGAACACTAATATCCTCTGTATTTTTACCTAAGCTGCTGAGTTAGCTGTGTGATTTATCTTTATGGCATGTTCTGTGCTTGTATTCTCTCTCCAGTGTGCTGAAAGGACTGTATTTATATCTCAGTAATTAATTAATGGTAAAGTGTGCTTAATTTCTTATTGAGGTGTTGGGTTTGTAATTGAGTAGTATTTGGGTCATGGATGCAGACAAAATCAAGCACCAAAAAAGGTCGAAATGCTTGTTCAAAATCTGTTCTGAAAATGGATTCCATTATTCTGAGGAATCTCCATGAAAGGCTCCCTGGAAAGTGAAAAATCTATCTGAGCTTTGGCATGGAGGCGTTCACTTTTGCTATGAACAGACCAGCAGAAAAGACAGAACCAAATAGTTGACAAGAAGCCATGTAGAAAAGAATTAGTGGTGATAGCAGGACATGCTGTAACTCAATTTTGACTATTTGATTATTTGTTGAACTACAGACCGTTTTTCAGGTAGAGGGACTGTTTTGACTTCTTAGATTGATGTTCCATGTAACAGAGATCACTGAATTTCATGCAGTATTTTTTCAGTAAAAGGAATGGTTCTTCTCTGCTAGTTGAAGGAAATGTTCTGTGTATCTTTTCTTTTTGCAGCTTCCCATGCTTTAAACAGTGCTGCTTTTCACTGCCATTTTCCTTCTTGTTAAAAGGGCTGGCCAATAAGGAACGTGTGTTCTCAAAGCTCACTCTGAAAATATGATATCAGGCCTTTGCTGACAACAAAAAAAGAAAAAATGGAGAAATAGGAATTGGTTATGAACCAATCCTTTGATATCGGTAGAGTGGAAGGGCTTGTCCGAAGGAGTGAAAGATGGACAAGAAGTATATTTTTGCATACAATAATGTTTCATGGTTTCTTTTAAAATGGCTTTCTCAAAATAATCCTGCTGTACGTTGCAATGGATAAACTGACTGTATTTCTGCTTCAGTGCTATATTTTTTCCTCACTGTCCATGCTTTTGAGGGAAGTTCAGTGCTTCCTTTCATATATTGAACTTCTTGAATGCTGAAATTTTAAAACAAGAACAGAGGGTCAAAAACGTTTGGTTTCAGTGGGACCTTCTAGTTCATATGCCTGCAGAAAACTAATGCTTGGGTAGACACCTGGAATTTTCATATAACAGCAAATACAATTTATGACTTCAGGGAAACCATCCAGACTGTATTTTCCTTCTTTCAGAATTAGATCCTGGGTTTAAGGGGTTTGTGGAATGGACTCCTGGCATCATTTCTTCACAGAACAGGTCAATGCAAGGAGGTTTTCAAGTTTTCGTACAAAGTCCTGTCCCCTGAAAACAAGACAAAGCTACACACCGGATCAAACTTAAGAGACAAAGAAAATCCTGGTCTGCTTTTAGGTTAATATTTGGACTATATTGTTAAATATGCACGAACTCACTGAATATAAATCATCTGCTGATGGTAAGATGGAGAGTCAGAGTTCTGGCTCTCATCTTCCAAGATTTCTTCCCAGGCAAGGACTGCAGAGAGCAGGAAAGCTTTTCTTAAACATTCCTAAACATTCTTTCACCTCTGGCCCCATGGATAGAGACTGTAGAGAACACAGCTTTTTTTCAGCTTTGCCATTGACTTCAGTGGAAGGGCCTTTTGACAGAGAATGGACTTTAAATCTTGGAAGTGACCATATCAACAATTCCCTTTCCAAATGGAAAAATATAACTTTTCTAAGGTGACAGAAATGACCATGGATTGTAGGCTGTTTTCTTTGATTCCAGATCTCAAACAAATTAAAGTTGACTTTAACTTCTCTAGCTTGTTGCTCATCCTTCAATTATAAAGGAAACTCAATTGTGGTTTAAAAAAAATGCAGGAAAAACAGTTGGTAGCCCACAATACATGTTCATCAAATTGCCAAGGTAACTAATGTAGAAAGTGTGTAAAGCTAAAAATATGTTCATCTACTTTTTGATGTGGTTGTAGATTGAAGAATAATTTATGTTGACCTGCTTTTCCCAATGCATCATATTTATTAAGATTATAAATAAATTGTGGCCGAGCATAGAAATAAATTAAATGCTAAGATGTAGTGACTTTAAAATGTGTTCATGGAATTAACTTCCTCTTTGACATATGTCTGCCAGTGCATTGCAAACTTGTAGGCAGTTCATCTCCCTGCGCATTCGTCAGTAGATGACCCATGATCTTGTTTATTTCCTTCACAAAATCTCCTTCCCTGATATAGCTCCTGTGAGATCATGAAGTCTTCACCTAGCTTTCACCTAAATTTCTCTCTCTGTAAGGACAGAGGGGAAAAAAAGCATAGATTTTTGTACCACCTTTTAAGTTGCAGGTTCATTTGCTGGTGATGTTAATGCTGGTTCCTGCTGTGCTGGTGGCTTTGGTGAAGGGTAATGCTTTTTCCTTATAAACCAGTTTGATACCAGTAATACATTCGGCATAAAATCTCTTGATTTCCTGGCAGCCCAACTGTAGCAAAACCAGAACGTGAGCATGGAAGTAGATTGTTACATGACTTTACATGCCATGGTGTTTTGGAATATAGCTTAAACAAGGAACAAAGGTAATGAATGTGTTTCTGCATGGGTCCAACAGCACTTCTCTGCGAATGGGGGTGCTGCCACCCGCTATTCTCCTGCTTTGAGGAGAAATGAGATACAGACAGGGTGACTTTGTCAGCCATGGCTGCTGCTGTCTTCTGCTTGATCTATCACAGTTTGCTAGATTTGATGCCCACATCACTCTGAACCTGGGAACATGATTCTTTTAAACTTTTAAATAGAGATAATAGCAAAGTAAATAAATTTTGCAGTAACCTGTAATGCTTTTAATATCATGAATATTGATAGTGTTTTTCTATGAAGTCCCAAGGCACTTTACAGCTATGCTATTAAAACAGGCAAAGGCATAAAATATAGAAGCTATAGGAATGGGCGTGGGGGAAAGACCCTGATCATGCATTAATCTGAAGTGTAGATCAGGGCCTTGTTCATTATTGGCTTCCTGCTGAGCTTCTAAACACATGTATATGCATAAAATAGTTATTGTTGATTGTATGGATGTGGGCTAGAACTTTAAAGCAAACTTATTAATCGTTAACAATCTCTCAGTACTGGAACTATTAAATAGGCAATGATTCATCATAAATGGTTCCATAAATCTCAAATGCAGAACTTGAAAGAGGGCAGCACTAAGAAAATTGAGGCAAAATTAGAAGTTTGCATAAAGGTTTGTGTGGCATTGTATGTTACAGTGCATCCACTGAGGCTCCTGTTCTGTTGTGTATATAAAACTTCTTACAGATTCTCACTGGCTCTAGTTGAAGATGTATTTCTGTGCTGCCACAGGGCCCTGCACACCCTTCTAGACACATCATATAACAAGCTCTGTCCGTGTATATATTTGGTGACAAGCCTCCTCTGGCCAATACTGCAAAACATGGCTCATGTCATTCCAATATCCTACATATACTAGATGTTTGTTTCCTCTTCACAGTCCTTGGTAAAAACTCTCATTTCCAAACCTTTTTCCTCTCATCCTTCTCCCTTTCCATTCCCCATCTGATCTAGCAAGTCCTATGTTAGTGCCTGAACATCTGATTTAGTTGCCTGCACAAGATCTATCCACAGAATTTTTAACACATTAAAATTTTGACTTACTGCAGCAGAGACTTGATGGGTTATGCTGGAATGTTGATAGGAAAGGGATAAATCTTGTTCAGGAAGGTCAGGCAAAAAAAAAGTGTTACTTTGCAGCTGCACCATGATGAAATTCATGATCTCTGGAAAAGGAAAGAGAGACAGGCAAAAAGAATTTAATAGATTCAAGAGATTAAAACTTTTCAGATCAACTGGTCATGCTGAACTTTGTTCAAGGGCAGCAAACAGATGGTCTGTAGCAATGGTTTAGCCATTAGTCATCAGGTCTAACAAACCAGCAGAAGGTGGATGAGGTACCAGAAAACTGGCGAAAACCAGTCATAGTGCCTGTCTTCGGAAGTGATGCAGCTCAGCCTCAACTCTCTCAAAAATAACAAAGAAAAAAAGTATCTGGAATAAATAATTAAAATACTCACAAGCAGCTCTAGCATAACAAGGAAATGCATAACAGCTAGCATGGGTTTAAGGAGAGCACATCACATTGAATATGTCTAATTTCCTTTTACAGCAGAGCAGCAGGTTTTATGAACAGGCAAGAAGCTCTAGGTGTTGGATACTGTCAAAGCTGTGCTGAGGCTGGCCTGTTTTTTATGGCTCTCTCACAAGCCAGGTAGGGAAGTGCTGGAGCCATGGTTGGCGGAGAGTGAGACTAGCTGGTGTTGTGTGTTTGGGGTTGTTAGCAACAGTTCACTTCAAAATGGGGGACGACTTGTCTTTGAAGACAGACAGAGGAGTTGCACGGGGTCACAAGTCAAACAGTGGTGGCCAAGCTGATGCTTGCACAAAAGAGGCAGGCAAGGCAAGGCTTTGACACGCACAGCTTTTGACATGCACGGCTTACAGTTATCTCTTACAAGTACAAGCAACTCGTACTGGTAAAAGCTCACTGAACGTACAATGTTCAGTTCTGGGCACCACGCGTAAAGCAAGATAGGGACCGGCACCAAGAATGGTCAGAGCCTAGGAAGCAAGATATATAAAGAGGGAATGAATGACACAAATCAAAAGTAGTTTAGAGGATGGAGAAAGGGAAAGCTGATGGAGGGGGATGTATAGTTTCTGAAAACTTTAAGGATCTTGTAAGAAGGAAAGGTCTAAGCTGTTTTCTGTATTCCAGCTGGTAGGACAAACAATAACAAGCATAAACCACAGCAAGGAAGATTTAGACTTGCCATTAGGAGAAACAAAAGAAAACAAAAGAAAAAAAAAAAGAAAAACCACAAAAAAAACCAAACCCTACAGATTTCTGATGATGCAAATAATGCAGCATTAGAATAGATTTTCTGAGCTGGCTGTAGAGTGTCATGAGAGATCTTTAAGGATTGGATTAGACAAACTTTTGTCAGATGCGATGTAAATGTAGTTGAGCCTTCCTTAAGGCAAGGAGATGCACAAGATTGTATTTCTGGGTCCATTCTTTTCCTATTTTCCCATGATTTTAATAAATACATTCGGAGACCAAAGTGTTCTAACATCATTTTGCTCACATTTTGCTGGAGACTGGCAGCAAATCTTGCAATTCATCACACTACCCTGAGAGCTTGCATTGAGTACCTCTTTGCTAAAGTATTTACAAAATGCAAAATGAATAAATAGTCTTTTAATGAAATGTATCCACGAAATGTAGACCATTTCCTCTCAAAATTGAATTAAGCATTACAAGTGATCAATAACTACATTTCTGTATTTACTGAAAAGCACTACTTTAGAGTGGTATAAATTGTCCAGAGAAAGAATGTGGCTGATACTTTATCACTGTGACTCTGATAGCATCTGAAGCTAGTTGGCTGTCTTAAAAGATTTGTGACTGTAGATTGATCCTGTCTTTCAACTGTAGGTTACTGGGTCAAATTTAGCTTAACCCCAGAACTATCAATAATGCCTATGACCGCATGCCATTAGACTTTGCAAAAGCCAATTAATCCTGTTCAGATTTCTGTGAATTTTGTATTTATTATTCCTTTTACCGAGTAACAAAAGCACTGTGCAAGTCAAAATCTGCAAGTATTTAGGCATCTAATTCATTCTTCCCTTTAACTTTTTTTTTTTTTAAGTCTTCTCCCAACCTGGATTAAAACACAGCTATGGGTATGTGTTAAGTGACTGTGCTGCTCCTTGTGCTATATATCCCTACATACATAAAAGTCCTTGCAGTCCATAATTGCATGGCACTGTTCACAAGTGTCAATGCAACACTTGAAAGCAAACATGCCTAAATGGGGAATGAAAGTGCATAATTTTCTTTGGCTTGTCAATGGTGGGCTAAATCTGTCAGTTGGCACTGCCATGGCATGAGATTGAGCTTTCTGCTACGCAAATGGATCTGTACAAATGGACGTTTGAGTGGACTGGTACATGTGCCTAGTGTGGGTCCTCTGTATAGGAATGCATTCACGTTTATCATAAATGATATGTCATATGACACTTCTGTAATTAGAAAAGAAAGAAAACTTCTTTTTAAAGGATGAATTCATCTTTTCTAGTTTGAGGTAGACGTGTATCATAAATGGAAATATTTTCTATTTCAAGGCATTCCATTTAATCAGAGGGAGCTTTAAAAAGTTACTTGTTTCATCCTTGTTGAAAGTTATTAATTGTGAGTCAGAAATCTGTCTGCTATGAATATGATGCCATTTTCAGATACAGCTACAGCAATTTGCCCAGTACATAGACCTTCCTCCTTCTTTAGGTTGCATATGCTTTTAGATTTTTAAACTCCTTTATTGCAGTATTGTTCTGATTTTAACATTTATGGAAAAGTCACTGGCCTTTTCTTACATCTTTATTTTTAGTGGGCTGTATGCTCCACTGTGGAAACTGGGTCTGTTTCATATACTGCTATTTATGTGTTTTTTTTTTGTATTCCATTTCTTGCTGTCAAAGTGGTCCCTTATGTGATAAAGGGATCCTATTTCAGTTCTTCCAACTCCATAACGCTTGGACTTGTGCTCACATCTCTTATGCTTTTTCCAAGAGGAGCAGGTGAGGTCAGAGGCCGTTGGTAAGGAAGAGAGGTTGGATGAATGAAGGGTGTTCAGCACTGGTATCCGTGCCCACTTCAGTTTTGTATGTTACTCTTCTACATGACAGGGGACAGAGTTTAAAAACTGTGGATGCAATTGCGTTCTCTCTTTAAAATAGTTTCAGATTTGGCTTCAGGTAACTTCATCCTCTCATCCACTTGTGGGGAGTGAGCCCATGATCTCTTCTCGTCCTGTTGAGAGCACTCTGGTCCACTGTCTTCTACACTTCTGTTCGTTGTTTCCGCCTGACCCACACAGTTGTCTCTTCCATTGTTTAAAGATGTATACTCATGTGTTTTAAGCTACCTGACTATTAACGACTGTCTATATTTTGCTACAGTGCTTCTCATTTTCATTTCTGTTTTGTCGCTGTTATAACTGGAAGCCTTAATTAACCATGTACTGCACATGTGTTACCTGTTACCAAGGCAATATTGTCTTTAAATCTGAGGAGGTGGATTTGCTTTCTTTTTATCCCAAGTGCTCTATTCTGATTTCAGATCTGCACCTGCTTAGCAACATAAAGACACGTGTTCAGGGGGCTAGCTGTAACCTCGGCTCGAAAGTACAGCTGAGTCTAGGTAGGATTGTCGTAAAACTCTAAGCATTTGGTAGTAGCCCTGTACGTTATAATGACGTCAGACTACAATGGAGTCTGTCTGTCTTTAAAAAAAGAAAAAGAAAAAAAATGTGTGTGTATATATATATTATTTTGAATACAGAGCAGGGGAGTAAGCCTTTGTGTGGAGTAATCAAATCAAATGGTTATGAGTTGTGATTAATGGGGTGATGTACAAGACTACACTGCAGTATGCACTCTGTTAGAGATATCCACATTCCTGCTACTGGTTAAGTGGCTGAGACCTGCAATGTATTTTGCCTAGTGAAGTGTAA
>VXAA01007303.1:1429871-1439872 GCA_013399115.1 Anseranas semipalmata
AAAAAAAAAAAAAAAAGCCTCTCCTCTCAGCCCCAGTATTTTTTATTTTTTTTTTTAGCATAAGAAGATTCTTTCTTAGTTGCATTGTGTCCATCTGCTATTTGATGCCACCAGCTGCCAGCCATCCCAGCACACGCACAGTTACACCGAATAGGTTGCCCTCCACCTTACCTTATGTTGAAGCACTGTTCGGGCTTCTCCAATTTTCCACCTTGAGGTCTTTAACTAAACTCCTCTGTGCAAAGGAGGAATTCTGCACAGATGAAAAGCAGGCTGTAGAAGGACATAATAATTATACTAGCAGAAAAATGTCAGCAGACTAATGTAGGTCCCCTATAGGGGTTTGAATCATCTTATGAAAAGTGAAGCCATTAAATAAAACAAAATGTTAGAGATTTTGTTGGGAATGACAGAAGCAGCCAAATGTTCTTCCTGCTATATCTCTGACATTCTGCAATTTTTGGCTGGGTAAGAACAGCAGGCTATCTTTCTCAGTTAGTTACCAGAGCTCAGATGTATATAAAGGTTTCTTAAGACTGTGAGATGGGGAGAGAAATGTGAACCATGCCTTAGCAAAAGTACTCACCAGGTATTTTACTGTAAATTGTTTAAAAAATAAATAAAAAAATAAAATAAAACCTGCAGCTCAGTCCTGGGTACAAATGAGTTCAGAGGCACTGCAGAATCTTGTCAAGATCATCTGGTCTTTTGCCTCTGAATGCAGGCTCAATTACAAATCCAGAATTACAAAGCCAACCTTACACATTCATTAATGAGGAAAAAAAAATGCTAGAAAAACACCTAGTGAGGTGTGACCCCATATAATTCTTACAGAATTATTATTCAGGATTTACATATGTTTATTTAAACTCAGTGCTTTTAGCTACTTATTAATGAGTCCTTTGAAACACTCTGGACATTGCCCTTGTTTCGCTGTGGGGGAATGGAGGCTCTGCTCGCAGAATTTCTGTGAATATGTTCTCGTTATTCTAAGAGGAAAAGACATTCTTTGACAAGTGTGCAAAGGGGAAAAAAATCTGCCTGCGAGTGGGAGTCCGGTTTTCTACCCTGTATCTCACTGAAAGACTGTAAGAAAGAATTCTTACATTACATCAACCACAAATGACATGAGAATTTTCTTTAAGTTACTTCTGAAGCTGGCACCCAGGAGACTCTTGTTCATGCAGAGATATTTTTAAATTTTAAAAGAAAAGTCAGGGTGTAACTTTTGTTTCATTCTCACAGTTCCTTTTTAATGTGTCCCTTCTCTATTGGATCTGATGTTCTTATGGGTGAGCCACTTCTGTCGTTCTTTTCTTCCAAACACAGTGCTAATTCACTGGTAATCAAATGAAATAATTGTCTTTGATGCAGAGGCCTATATAGGGCAGTTGTTCCTTCACCCCTAAGCCGGGTAGTACCAGCTCAGGAAGGGCTTTCCAGAGCACAGCAAAATAGCTGAATCTCCACGGTATCTTGAGGAGAAACTTCTAGTTGACGCTTTAGATGCTGTTCTATATAGGCTCTTAAATCAAGGCTGTTAATGGTGTTGGCATACAGACACCAAGCATCTTAGGGTACCCTCCACTCGCCATACTAATAGGGAGTCTTTATTTAGGACAGTCTGCTACTAGGGTTAAGTGTTATTACAGCTGTAAATAAACTGTGGTTGCAAGGGTGCAGCCGTAGCTGATAAGGGTGAGCAGCAGCTGACAGGAGGTGGATATGAAGGACCCACATAGCAGAGGGGCAGTGCTGTCCACACATGTTGAAGTAAAGGCTTTATTTGTCTGTAAGATTGTGCGTGCCAGAAAAGAAGGAACCAGTGACCAAGTCTGGAAAATACAGCCTCCTTTTTTTTTCTCAGAGATGACTTCTTTATATTCAGTTGGCTTTGGGGATTGCTTCATCTGTGCATGTTTTATAGTCTACTGGCAGAACCAGGAGGGCTTGGGTAGAGAAAGCCAAGCTCTGTCCTGGTTTAGTTAACACTACTTAGAGGTTTACATGTCCAGTATTTTCTCTGGTCTGCAGCATGACGTTGCTTCTGCATCCTAAACTAACAGTTTTTGGAGCTGCAGCGTCTGTATTGGCAGTGACTAATGCATGAGCCAGAGAGAGCACCGTTTGGTTTGCAGATCCCGTAAGCAGCCACAGTCTGAGCTCAGCCGTACTTGTCACTGGTGTAATTCCAGTCAAGCAGAGGGCTTTAGTCTGGGTGTTACACGGTGTAAGGGAAGTCAGGATCTGTCTGAGTGTGCCGTTCTGATGTTAGGGAAAGAAAAAAAAGGCAAAGGATGTAGCATGCGTAACAGCTACACTGTAGCTGGCCCATAAGGCAGAGTATGAGGCTTTCAAGCCAGATCTTAAGAGTTGTAACAGACCTGAAGCTGCAACCCCTGCCACAGGAGAAAATGTAAAAAGCAACAGCTTGGAGTGACCTTGTTCTTCCTTTCTCTTTGGAAGAAGGCTTACATGACATAAAGACCTCGTGGTTTCGGTTGTCTGCTCAGAGACAGGACAACCTCAAGTATCTTCCGGTTCCCATAGAAATAAATAACAATGCTATCTGTGGGGTTAAAATGCATAATAACGCGCAGTACGCAGTCCATAGGGCCCACTGCATGAGAAGCAATGCAGAAGTAGACAGAAGCATATTTTCCTATGTGTGGACTGAAAGGTGTTCCAATTACAAACTACATTTAGCAGAATACAGCTAAATAAAAAGTGCCCACGTCATATACTGCCGCTAGATATATTCCTGAAGCACTTTAAACCAAAAAGCCTTTACGATTCTAAACAACCCATATGTCTGTCAAAGCTGTCATTGTGCTGCAGCAAGTAAAGGAAACAAAACTTAATTTGTAATGAAGCTTCCCCTGGCTGAAAGCACGAGTCTTCCCCATTCTCATTTAAGCCTCTGTTCGCAATTGCAGCTCTCGTACTCTCTCAGACTCCTTATAAAATGCTTTGCGTTTCTTTTTGAATCACGTCAAGTTAATTTTATGGCAAACCATCTCTGTTTTCTGAAACACACAAAAGAAATATAATTATTGCTGGGTGAAGGGGAGTTGGAAGTAAACTGAGCACGATGCTGGTAATTGTTTTTGGGCACTGCTGCTGGGAAGATCCTAGCCACCTAAGCAAAAGACATCTAAAAAATGCAATTAATTATAAATGGGAAGCTTTGTAGCATACTTCCAAGACCAGAAGGAGAAAGCAACATCTTACCACCAAAACAAAACATATTACCCAGCAGATGACCTTCTGGTAAACAAGACACTCCTTGGTTTACTGTGGTAGCTGACTAAAGGAATGTTCCCCTGCTTTGATTTTTCAGTTTGTTAAAGTGACAAGGTGAGATTTTAGGATGTTTAGCTTCGACCTCATTCCACTCCTATGGCAATCAACAGGGGTTTTGTCGTAGGGACAATCTGCTGTTTGGCAATTCCTGCCCAAAGGGGCAGTCTGCACGTCGGCGTGCCAACATGTTTCTTGTTTCCTCCTGTAAGTCTGTCCCAGTGAGTTGAGCTGTACCTATCTGCCCTGAGACATGTGGCCCAGAATTTACAGAAATACCTACTATGCTTCCTTTTCTCATGTAGACTAAGTGTTTTCAAACTTGTTTGGGTTCTTTAAGGTACAATTGTTTTCACTTACTTTTGATATAAGTGGCACTACAGGCAAGCGAGGCTGGCAAGATCTGGTCCTCATTGCAAACATTTCACAGTTGTAATCATCTAAATTGCCTTGTGAAATTGTTCATTAGATAAAAATTAATAAATCATATAAATGAAATCCAATGCACCATTAGGTTGTTGACATTAAATCTGGCATAAAAACATAGCTGTAAATGAAGTCATTTATATACGCATTGATTTGGGGCCAAATCCTGAGGTCCTTGAATAGTTTTAGACCAGTGTTTACTTAGGCAAGTCTATTGAATGAGAGTGAAATCAGTGACCTAAGTTACAGCTCGGGGAACTATTTGTGAAGATTTTCATTTCTTTATGCCAATCTCCCACATGCTGCATGCAGCAGGAGGGAATTCAGGCTCTGCAGGTCTTGAGGAGGGCAGGATTCTCCGTTTCCCTGTTTCTGCTCACACAAAGAAATTCTTGTGTAAAATAGTGCTGTTATAGTGACTTCTCTACGAACGTATGTGTCTGCAGCCTTGGAGTCTTGGTGGATGGAGGGTGATGATGGTGGTAGATAACCCAAAATCAGTGGTCAGTAGGAGGAGCAGAAGCATAGATCTTGCTTTTCTGATAGAATGGTGGCTGAGGCATACCCTAATTATTTCCTTCTTGCTTCCCTTTGGGGCCCCCAGAGGGGCTTTACCAAAGGCAACTGGGGTTCAGGTTCACAAAGCAGATCACTGCTGGCTGTGGGTTTTGGGTTCATACAGCTACCAATGGTGTAGCAGACCCTAGGGATGCCTGAAGTTGTAGTTTTGTGAGAAAGGCAGTGAACAGAACTAAAGGCGTGTATTTAATTGGAATGGTAATAAGAAGAAAATTCTTTTCTCATTTGTCACAGGATGGAAACCAAAATAACACTTTTCAAATCAATGGAGCTACTTCACAATTATATCAACAGCACCGAAAACAGAGCTGAGCCTCAAGTTTTGGGGTTTTGTAGTCTCCTTATAGGGGAAAAAAAAGTTGGAAAATGAGTGATTCTGTAAATACAATTTTAGTCTATCGACAGATGGGAGAAATGGAGAACAGGTTGTAAAAGTATAAGCTAAAGCATTATTAATATTGTACTGTTACTGAGCCAATTCATAGAGGATCTAAAAAAAAACCATCCTATTGGTTAAGTAATCATTACACGTATGCTTTTGGAGATTAATACTTTGAATTTTCAAAGCTTTTATATGTGTCAGTTCTGCTAAAAGGATGAAACTGCAAAAATGCACTGGTAGCAAGTTTAAAGCAGTAATAGCAATGTCAGACACACTTTAAGGATAATCACAAAACTCCTTTACATCCAGTAGACCTAGTAGTCTCAGATATGGAAATAATACTTTTGACAACTAAAAATATTTGAGAAAGTGGTAAAAGGCCACGTAATATTGTATAATATTTTAAACCTGGGTAGCTATTTCATGCCTTGGTATTGAGTGTTATATATATGCCATATTGGTGATCATATCTTTAGAAGTGATTGCATAATCACTGTGGCTTCCTCTCTTTCTTATGATGGTACCTGCACTTTTAGAGACTTTTTTTTAAAGTAATAATGCATCTTTATTTCAGAAAACTATTAAGATACTTCAAGTATCAGGAATAGATGTAAACTTGAAGCCTCAGACTATCCACCTGGAAGTTATGTCAAACTCATATTTTAGGGGTAATACTATTAACTGAGATTTACTTACATCTGCATGATTTCAACATGTATTTAATACTTGTGCTTGATGGCTGTTTGTGAGAAGAAATGCAGACAGGAGAACTAATTTCTACTATAGTTTTGGAACATCTTTATTCTGTATGATATTCACAGATGAGCAGCTAAAGTCCTTAGTCATTAGTAAAAAACAGAAGGGGTAAAAGTTTAGCTATTGGCCAGTTTCAATTTTATTACTAAAAATCTAGGGTCAGATTCTGATGATTTGATTAATGATGTTCAGTGCCTGAGGGACTGCTCATAACGCTGTGTCTGGTGTAAGAGGTGCTGCCGGTGATTCTGATGGAAGCTAGGCTGAAGCCAGAAGCTTTTCAAAATCCCATGAGGTGCCTATATGCCTTGCTGGCAAAATATTAATCTTAGAGTTTGGTTTCTGGACAACGGGTTTCAATGCCTGGAACCTTCAGTGGGCGATTTCTGAGTTACATAGGAGACAAATCTGGCCGCCAAGAAATCTTCTTTTTCTAACTGTGCCTGCCATTCTAGAAGGAAATTGGACTTTATGACACAGCAGACCTAAGCACAGCATTGTTGTTTAATATTATGGGTTGCATGAGTCTAAAGAGAAAACACGATATATCATGTGTGAATGTGTCATCTTTGAATCCTAATACTAACATGGGAAATAAGAGCAGTTGCTAGATCACTGAAGTAAGGTGAAAAAGACAAATCACCTGAAGGTGCCCCAGGATCCCAGCACTAGAATATTTATATTTTCTTTATTTTAATGTCTTCATTTATTCTTTTCCAGGTAGTCAGTAAGGGTCCCTTCACACCTAAAGAAGGAAGAAAATAACCTCACACTGTTGAAACAATAGGCATGAAGTGCAGGAATATCTCCTCAAAGGTAAGTTTTATGTCCAATGCATTTTGTTATATTTGTATAGCATCTTTAAAATAATGTTTCAACGATTATTTAAGGTTCCCTGCAAGCTTGCTCAAGATGGTAACTTAACTCTTGATAACACCTGCTTTGATTATTTAAACAAAAAAAGCAAAGCCTCAAAATGGCTTTTAAAATAATTCAAATAGGCTCTTTCATTTTCCTCACTAGTAGATACCAGTTTCCTTGAAATTTTAATCCCTTAATATTTCAGCCATACTATTACTGTAAACTGGTCCTTAATTCTGCTCAAAGCACAGAATGTCTTTGGAACCACAGCTGCTTCTACTGGAGTCATTTCAGGTTTTCTCTGAGATGAATATAGACTTCAAAGCAGGTGAAATAAATGTTCACAGACGAAAGAAAGGGAAAATGGAAATTGAATTTTAAATGCAAGCACTTCAAAAACATTTTGGGGCATTGTTTTTTAAGATATAGATGTCCCTCACTTTCCCATGATGTCAGGAAGTCTTCAGCTGTCCAGCACCTTTGAAAATCAAGCCATTTTTATGAAGTTCAAAGTCTAAAGTTACACTGCATTTTATATGCTTGCCAATAACTTATATTTCATGTACATAATTATTAATATAAGTTCAGTTATGAAACTTAAGCTAGGATCATACAGTGAATAAGTAGCAAAGCCAGGAAGAAAGCATACAGGTCTTGTCCTCTGCCTTGTAACTTCCGGGCATGTGCATTTTGCTTTTTGTCTAAAGATTGTGCGTGAAGGTATGAATTTGGGAGCTAAGCAAGCTGACAATTTCTCTTCAGAGTCATCCTTGCTGCACTTCATTTTCAGCCTTCTCAGTCTCCGTTGGACACTTACGAAAGACAGCTTTATTATGCAGCTCTCTTTCCCCTATTTTTGTACAAATCATTTTCGGTTTGTCATGTTTAGGGCACCTTCATTTCCTCCGTCTCACAGAAGCAGAGATGATTACATTAAGTGTGGAAGTCTCTTCTCTTTGTTTTTGGACTGTAAAACATGTAATTATTTGCCATTATTCTTCATAAATTTTAGTGTGTTTTTTCTTGTTGAACGTTAAAGAACAAGACTCACATGGTAACACAGAGCTACAGTTGCAAGCTGAGGAAGGCTAAACTTGTATTAGTAGGTGACTTTATGTTGTCCTTGTGAGATGCATTAGCTACGGGCTGCATTACAGCTTCCTCCCTCCTATATAAATCCACAGGAAAAGATGTAGAAGCTAGAAGGGACTGGAAGATGTCTTCAATCCTGTTTAATCACCACACGTAAAGGGAAGGTATTAGAAATACCCCTGAGGCTAATCCTGACAAATCACCCTCATCTGAAAGGTAGAACTGATATGTGCAGCTATGTTACATTCAAGCTCCCACCTGTAGAAAAACCTGAGCGAATCTGAAACCATCAGCCTTTCACCTAGACTTTGAGAACATCATCTAGATGCCCAGTTTAAAGCTCGTAAGGTATTCTGGTACTGCAGTGGTGAGGATTATGTAGATAACTTACTGGCTAGAAGGTTAAATCTGCTTCTCAGGATAGGAATGCCAAATTAATGGTCACTTCACAAATGTGTATGACTTAGCTTCCAGACATGCAGAGTCCTCCCTTACATCTGTCTTCCCATTCCCTTCATATCTGCTCCAGCTCAGAGTGTCTCTTGCTGCCAGTGGTGCTTTCTCCAGTGGGATGGAAGGTGAAGGGCTGACCTCCCATTTCCCTAAACTGAAACAAATGCACAGATTTACGGCTGGAAATTGCTTCCTGCAGAAGGCACCGTGCTGTACAGAACAGCCGGTCCCCTGCTCTGTCCTCATTCTCCATAGGTTCCCTTTCCCCAGAATGGCCATTGCTTGAACTGAGTGGTGTATGAGGATGTATGCACATACGTGGGGTTGGTACAGCAGTATGTGAGGTGTGCATGTGGGCAGGGAGTGCCTTTCGCAGAGACCCTTGTAGGTGTAATAGAGGTGCTACATCTGGCAGTCCATTTTTGGGGCACTGGCTTGTTCTGCTGCACCCAGTGCCACATAGTAGATGGGAGCATCTGTCCTTGCTTTTGCAGCCATTGGAACGGTGATTAAAGATGAGATTGCAAGTTCCAAAGTCACACATGTTGCTCCAGAGAATAAATCAAGGTTTTGTTTGACTGAAAACAAAACCCACAGAAGCAAGACCAATATTTTCATGGACTGACCTTCTCGGTTTTGGGGGAAGTATTCTGGGTTGGAACTAGTTAGTCACACTGACTTGAGGGCTTTAAAAGTGCATGGTGGTTCAGACAGGTGCTGTCGTAGGCCTTCCATCTGCAGGCCTTCCAGATTTCCTTAACGGCAGAGCATAAAACTGTTCTTCCACTTGTACCAATTTCTCAGGAGTGGTATTTTGATTTTACTGTAAATATGTCTGTCTGGTACAAGAATTGTGAAGAATCTTCTCTGGGCTCATCTTTTAAACCAATCCCTCATCTTTTCTTCTCTTGTCAGGGAAAAAAAGGCATTAAGAAAGTTTAAGGCCCTTCACCTCCAGTCCTACAATAACACTTAAAATTCAAACAGATACCCAATTGCTGGGATGTGATTTTGCTTTCTTCACTGGAAGGAGCGTATAGAAGTCCTTGACGAAGATGTATTTTCTAGTTGAGGAAGCCCTAAAGAATTTACTCCCAGCCTCTGTTCTCTTCCCTCCCTCCCCCTTCGCCTCTCTGCACACTTTGCTGCCTCCTCTCCTCCTTGTCTCTGCCTTCTGTGCACCCGTGTTTAGGACCCACTTTGAATCCCATACTACCCTTTGAACTTGCAACACCCTAATCACCTCTTCCAAGCCCATCCTGAGGAATAAAACCCAGCTGTAAATCCCACTGCGTGTGCAGTGCAGGCACGATGACCACCCAGGTGTGAGCCCGGAGGGCTGTCTTCCTTGGTCTTCTTCTGCCCTGCTTGGACAGACCCACCACATGTCTCTTCCACTCAAGGTGCCATTTTCTGACTCTGTCAAGGACAAAGACCATCTGCTTCTCAGCCAAGTATGTAAACGATGTGACTATAAAATGTTGGTAGTTTAGACAGTTGTAACTTTTTATTTTGTTTTCCCCCTTACTAGTCTAACTGTAAGCTGGTAAGGGCTCGCAGGAGAGACCTGTTAGGCTGGTGGAAACTGGGGCTTGCTCTAGTAACCCAGCAAGCTACTGCCACAAGTTGTTCCCATGGAACCTTTAAAAAAAAAAAAATTACAGAATAACTTCCCTAGAAAAGCCCTGGAAATCAGGACTGAGCAATTCTGTTTTAGCTTGTGTTACGGCTTCAGCGTGTAACCTGCTACTAGCCCTCGATGCCTCTGTTTGCATCTGTGTACCCTATGTTGAAGTTTGCCTAATGAAACGCTGCTCTGGAAAATTTATGGGCGTACATTAATAGAATAATTAAAGGTCTTTGAAAGTCTCAGATGAAAGGTGTAACAGGTCAGGGAAGAGGAGCAGGAGCGAGAGAGGGGAGGTGAAGCGGTGATGTGGCTGCGCTGAGGTCTGCACCTGCGGGCTGCTGAGCTGGCCAGGAGCGATGTGGGGTGATGCAGGGCGATGCGGGGTGATGCAGGGTGCCGTGCGTCTGGGTGCTGGAACCCCCGGGCAGGAAGGGTGCCTGGGGTGGCTCTGGGCCTGGGGACTTTCTCCCCTTCCTTACCCCTGCTACTGCCCTGGGAGATTTGCGGGCTCTGGGTGGGGGG
>VXAA01007303.1:1440331-1510153 GCA_013399115.1 Anseranas semipalmata
TAGTGACACCTCTCAGATTCCCCCGCTCCCTGTTTTTTGGATCTATTACAGTGCCCGATTGTATGTAGACATACTGTATTTTTTTTCTCTTTTTCAAGAAAATTGGAATTCTTTGGGAAGCTAATGGATACTGAGGAGGACGATCCTAAAAATCTCCTTTTGAATCTGTAAAAGAGGTGTACGAAGAAATTGCTTAAAGTCAGCCATCAATTTAGCTTCATATTAAGCACCTCGAAGTATTTATGATTGCAGAGCAGGTGCAAGCGAGGATTAGTAATAAGGTAAGGGAGCTGTTTCCATCTTTGAGGCAGCAGCGTTTGCTCAGGGTTATCAGCAGCTTCTCTCTTTTTTTTTTTCCATAAAATCTGAGCTGATTTATTTGCATTTTCGATGCTGTTCTCCCATCCTTCCGAGTCTTTTATAATACGCCTGCTTGCTTCTCCTCACTAAAACATACATTCCTTCTCGCTGCCTGCTCAGTATTTGGGAGTTTCTTTGGTGGGCACATGTTCTGGCTGCTATCTGGTAACTGTTTAAACCCACCACTCCTCTGTTTAAAATGCTTCCTTATCTTGCACTTTCTCCACCCAGCAGGACGCCCGAAAAGCCCCTTGGAAAACTGCAACACAAAACCTTCTTTATTTGCATTTAGAAAGGGAGGGAGAACTAGTCAAAATCCCCCCAGGGGAAGAAGGGACGGGGGCTGGGGGGATGACAATCGGGTTCTCCCTTTGCTAAAAGCAGATGGATCCCCCCCCAGCCCTCCTTCCCCCCCGGGGCCGGGCCGGATTGGGGCGCAGCGAGGTCTGGCCCCAGCCTGCGGCACCACAGGGGCACAGCCCCGGCCCCCCCCCCTCCGTCCCGAAGTTTCTGCCTTCCCGCGGGGGGGTGTGCGGGGATGGGGAGTTTGGGGACTGAGCCCCCGCTGGGGTGGCTGGGGGAGCACCTGCGCTGGATTCCAAACGCTCCTGGGGGCTGTGAGGTGCCTGGGGGGGGGAATTCCTCCTGGGGGGCTGGAGGGAAGGGAAGGAGGGCACGGGAACCCCGCGTTTCCGTCCCTTCCTTCTGGGATGCTGCAGGCTCCATCAGCATGCTTTACTAATTTTTGTTTTATCAGCTCTATTTAGTGATATAAATGGCACGAGCAAGGATATCAATTACCAGCTAACTGCGGCGATAGTCCGTGGTTTATGGGATTTAATGATTTCTCTAGTTTTGAAAAAGCTCTCGTGACGCTAAAAATAAAGAACTCCATAAATCATCTAAATGAATTGTGTTCCAGTAAAGGCAATTTTTAGTCTTTTGTTGCGTATCTCCCCGTCCTGGTAATTAATTGCACTACCAATTGTGAACATATTTGTGGTAATAAAGGGGCCATTACTGAAAAGGGACTTTCTTGATGTGGGTCCCACATTTACTGAACTCCTACAGTGTGTCTTAGCTGTAGACAACCGCTGTCCTCTGAAAATATAGGAGGCGATGGGAGTAGTGTGAAGTGAGCGTGGTGCATGATCTTACCTGTTCGGTGGTGTGGCACGTACCTCGTCCTCGCCCTGAAAGCAGTGAAAGCCCATTTAATGCACTGCTTCAGTGACTTAGGTTGAAAGCAGGAGGTAATCATCACGTAGGCCTTCTGATTATGTTTTGATTAAAAGCAAAAGCTTTTTTTTCTGTAATCTTGCTGATTCTATCATTAGCTTATTAAATCCTCTTAAAAATGAGCAGTGCCGTTCAATCCTTTGGCAGAACATCGTGATGTTCCTGCAGTTATGTGAGAGAAGCTCCTCTTTCATGCCATCCTTTTCTGTTGCTTTTTTTCCACCTTCTTCTGTATTCATGATTGTATTTTTGATCCATTATTTACAGTTTGGATGTATTGGAAAAGCTGGAGTAAAATATTGCTGTTCTTTCAGAATGGAGGGAAACATGCTATGAGGAAAGGGATCAAGTCTGAGTGTTTTAGAAAATTAAGCCACAGGGTTTACATTTACCTGAGTTATATTTCCACTGCCTTTAACAGTCTTTGAAATGATCTGTAACTGGTGATAGATGTAACAGGCATTTATATGTCTGTATTTCATCCGTGCAGTTCGCTATGTGTTCAGGTGAACAGGCTCCACTTAATGCTGCTGACAAACCATTTACTGCGCAAAAACGTTAATCAACAATTGAAGAGGTGCAGGTTCAATTCCCCATATGATTAATTGCGCTGGTAGTTGCTGAACATAATATGATTATAGAGATGTGCTGGGTCCTTAAAAAATTTATTACATGTCTCTTTTGGAAAATGCCCACATGCACAATCTGGTAAGACTGAGTTCCTTGTGGCCACTGAATAGACGTGTGAGTAAGGGTAATGGAACCCACCTCTAAGAAGATATTTCATGAAATGTTTGTAGACTTGAGTGCTGTTTTCTCTGAGACCTCATTAGAGTGAGTTTCATTAGCATGAAATACCTCAGAGATGCTGAGTTCCATCTTACTGTCCTTACTAAAGCAAAAATTGCCATAGACTTCATGAATCCATAGGTAAAGATGTTTTCAGTGAGAATTTCTGACTGTGCAATCAGACAACGTAGATGTGGTAACTGATGCCAGTCCTATTTATTTAAAGTTAATTTTTCCGTGTTAGAAAGTTTTCTGTTTATCTCCATTAACTGGCAAGAGTCAGAGTGTTTCCTGTTGTGCCATGAATGCAGCCACTGCCATTCCCTCTTTGCCCAAGAACAGTTAGTCAATGAGGACAGACTTGGGTTTGAGCTTTTAACATTTCTTTCCTCTGAACATACAAGGAACATTTAGAAGGCTGAACTGGTGACTCACTAGAAGGCTTGTCTGTATGCCTTCTTACTATTCATGTGTGTGCATTTGAGCATAATCTGGTTCTTGAATGGACAGGTCCTTGAGGAAATTCTCTGTGTATTTATTTTCCTATTTGAACATGGTTATCCCCATCTGCTGTAATGATGATAATTCCTTCCTTCCAAATGCTCGAGTTCACTGGTCAACACAGATTCTTTACTGGACAGAGCACATTGCTGATTAAGGTCTACAGCAAATTAAATCTCCAACCGTAATTTCTGGTAGAGGTGCAATAGATTTCCTGATTAGTTCTTCATGTTAAATTAGCTTGGGGAATTTTTTCAGATGACAAACAGTATTACAGAACTCTCATATTCTAATCCAGATGATGGGAGCCTGTGATTTTGTGATGGAAAGCAGAGATACAGTCTTTCAGGTATCATAGAAATAAACGTGTTGTACCCAAGTCCATAGTTACTAATACTACTGCTTGATCACATTTCAACTTTTACCTTGCAATCCCATTGTGCTTTTCAGCAGTGAGCAGCTACCAGTATCCTAATTTTTACTGATGGGAGAAGTACCCGTAGCAGGTGACCAGCCTGAGGTTACGCAGGGATTCAGCAGCAAGCGTAAAGAGAACCTGTGGCTTTTGTTGCTCACTTTCACTCACTGGGTGGGTGTGAAACTTCCCAAGAGTTACAAGAATTTCTGAGGAAGAATGAAAGCGAGTAATGAAAGGACAAAATGTTTGATACGTGTCAGAAATAAGCATAGCTGAAAGAAACAGAGGTATGCATAACAGCCATTAGGTACTTTCAATAGCGGTTTATACAAATTCTGTAAATGGTACAGGACATCAAACATACCGCTCATTTGATAATCCTGCGATGGGCATCTCCATCTCCACCCAGGGTGCAAGAGCAGGAGGTTCAGAGCACCGAAGCGCAACATGTGGCTAGGTTCTGTTATTTTTACACTCATATAGCCTCATCACGGTCAGCAGGATGAGCTCAGCAACGTATGCCAAAGTTGTCACCACTTAAAAAGGTGTTCAGATTTGTTTATGAATGCCAGAACTAATGAAAGCTGCTTTCCCAAAGATTTCTGACTTTTGAGTGAAACTCTTCCCTAGTTTCTGATGGGAGCTTTCATTCATCTTCCTCGTGTCTGATCATGTATTGCAATTTTTGATTTTTTTTCCTGTTGAGAGAGGTTGAGAGAAGGATTCAGTCTTGCAGAGTTTATCTGTTTTGTCAGTTATTTTCAAGAATTTTTCCTGTTCCTCAGATAGGTTGGGCTGAAATCACCAACCAATTAAAAAATTGTAGAAGTGCACACGAAGTATGGTTGTGTAGATCTTACTGCTTCAGAAAAACCACAAGTGCAACCTTGTGTAGATCATACATTTCCTCATGCACCAAGCTGGTAAACTGTTCGTCTCACGTCATAGCTTTCCAGTGCCCAGGGTAAGAGCTTACTGCTGCTGACAGCTGGTGAGATGTCTCCTTGGCTCCATGTACTGGTGGTCCCACCTCTGAGTCTGAGCATGCCTATGGAGGTCCATGGGGAAGAGGTCCACGCGTAATTGCCAGAAATCTACTGTGTATCCAAACAGTTAAAACTCTTTATTTTATTTCATTTTATTCATAAATAGGTTTTCAGATTTCATGAGAAACTAGCTTTATCTATGGAAATGACCATATTTTATGATATCAGATTTTAGGTTGGTTTCCACAGCTTTCTAGGAAATGGCATTACCTGCACATGATTCTCACGTGGGCTGGAGAAGTTTTTGCAAACTCAGAAAAAAAAAATTGCTTTGAAACCTTTTTGTTTAAGTATGTCTACCTCAAGGTATATTTCCAAAATGAGATTTTGTGGTAGTTTTATCAAGGTGAAGACCTTGGAACAAATCCTTGATCATGTCTTTCCCCCCCCACCCTCGGCAGAGAAAAAAGCACTGTGCTTCTGGAGAGGGACTGTTTTGGGGAAGGCTTTCAGATTTTGTATCACACAAGAAGAAAGTAGAAGGAATAGATTAGCTACTTGTTAATCAGCTTACTGACTTCATATGCTATGAGAGGAGAAAAGGGGAAAGAAGGCATTTATATTTATGCATTTCAGTAAAATAATATAAAAACAACTATAAGATGTTTTCCAGAGCCTGAGTAACAGAACTGCAATTAGCATAAAATTTCTAAGGACAGGGATAAATAAATACCAGATGTGCTTATTTATTTAGGATTTGATCCATTTCCTATTGAGGGGAACTTTATTATTCAGAGGAAGGAAAAAGGGGAGGCTGTATTGTTCCTCTGAAGGACTTTCCATCCTGGTTGCCAGAAAACATAGCACAGGGGTTCTGGATTTAGAGTAGAAATCTTGTTAATGTTTATGTAGTTAGCTACCAACACTTAATATGGTGAAAGTTCGTTTTAAGTAAGAAAGAATATAGTTAAAGGTACTTATTTTTGACCCCTGCCTTTTCTTTTGTTCAACAATTATTCAGAATTGGTTCATCTGTTATTTTCAATAAAGCATCACCTCCAGCTGAGATATATTTGACTTTTATATTTGTTAAGAAAAAAACTGAACTGGGAAAAATTGGGACCAGCTCCAATTAGGCATATTTATTGGACAATTAAAATTAAAAGCAGATTAAGTTTTACTGAAAGACAGAGCCAGGTAGCAATTTATATTGCAGTAAAATGAAAATGAGATGTTACTGAGTTATAAAGGAAGAGCTGAGTGCCGAGGTTTTATTGCTTATTGTTTGTATTCCAGGTTCAACCAGAGGGTTCAGTCAAAATCATCACCTGTTTATGCAAGGCACTGTATGAATAAATAATACATTTCGTGTCCCAAGGAGTTTCGGCTTCACTCTACGATGAGTTCTTATCCTGTGATTTATCACAGTTGCAGTGAGTTCATGTGTTCACAATACGTGAAAGTAACGTAAATTGTGGATGAACTGGAATACAATGTGAAAGCAGAGTGGTCAGAACAATAAATTGTGTTCTCAGTGAAACACCATTTGGAGGCACTTTTTGAAAGAAGATAATCCATTTGAGAACTTTCCTTGTTGTTGATAGACTCAAAAATATACACGTATATATATAGACATGCGCTATACTGCATGATAGTGCAAATACATAAAAGAAATGATGCATGGTCTGATCCTAACTTCAACATAAATAAGTAGAGATCGCAACAGGAATGTTGGAGGTAATATGTGCAACAAATATATATGAAGCTAGTACATATGACGAAAAAACATTTCTTTTAATTGGACAGTGACTTAAGAAATTTTTGTGCCTTTAGCTAATGAAAGATGCATAGTTAAAACTACTTTTTTCTTGCTATTTCAGTTGCTTGTTTTTAAAAACTTCTGAATATAAAAACAGATTGACTTTTAGTTCAGCCAGCCATTCAAGAGACATGTACCATTTGGTAAGTGAAGTTCTGATCAAAAATTGAACAAAATTGAACTGGGAACTTCAGTTTAAAGTATCCATTAAAGAAAGAGCTTTTCCTTTATACGGGGACATTTGCTGCAACTAACATTTAAGACTGAAGCAATTTTTAGGAAACGTAAAACCTAATGATTTCATTGCTCTTCATTCACCTCCACCATTGTCTGCTCCTACAAATCAGATGCTCGTGTAGGTTGTTGTTGAGGTCAAAATCAACTATGACAATCATATTTCAGTATGTTTTCTGGAGTAAATAGGAGCAAGATCACTACCTAAACATAAATCTTATAGCATTTGGAATCTTGATGGTGGAAAAAATCTTAAGGGTGCCACAGCTTTCCTTTTTGACCATTTAGCAACATTTTGCATTGCCTAGGTTCTTGTCCCCATTGTCAGAGAGAGAGAAAAACTTTTTTCTTTGTGTCTTACCAAGTTCATGAAGTGTGCAGTGGCTCATTGCCATTGACTGGGGTACAAAGGAAGAGGAGAACTGATGCGACAGTTTGGTCTTTGCTTTTCCCATACTTGTTCTTCACCCAGCTGCAGGGCCCGTGATGTGGCAATTATGCTGTGACAATTTCTTACAGAATACTCATGTCTAAGGTCTTAGCTCCTGCACATCCACAAGAAAGAAACCCTGGGGCACTTTCAGTCTCATGCCTTTGGCACTTAAAATATATTCCAGTACTCAATCTATTTTGTTGTCCCTTCCATAAATTAAACTACCACATTGAGATGCTGTGAGAATTGATGAATGCTTGGAAAGTTCACTGCAGACAGAAAAAATAGTGTCGCCTCCTCAGCTCATTATGTATAACACTGCATACTTTAAAAGTTATGAGAATTGCATAAAGGCTCTGGCAGGAGAAGCAAGAAAATATTGAACTTCCTTTTAATGGGAGAGCCATAGGTCTGTCTTCATGCGCCATCCATTCTTTGTTCAGAGACCAGCAGTGCGATGAATGATCCCATTCTAGTGAGCCTTCTCCTTTGCAACAGCCTTTGAAAATGAGGAGAGTTTCACATGGGGAAATCGTGCTGGACCTCTGATGGACACTGTTCAGCTTTTGTGAAATGTCAGTATTTAATTCTTTCCAAGTGTGTTTCTTCAAAATAACAAAGCATCCTTATGTATGTGGGCCTGGCCATTCAGAAAGCAGTTAAGTGTTTCTCAAAAAAAAAAAAAAAAAAAAAAAGTATGGTATTTTTGCAATCAATCAGCATTTGTGGTAAGAAGTTAGAATTCAGTTACATTAAATATTATAACAAAGTATTTAAAATTTCACTTTCTCCTTAGAGATAAACATATTTCCCTGAGAATTACAACTTCCTATGTCAAAATTTATATGCAATATTTTGAATGTTTTAAAAATAGTTTTGGATAACGTAATTTGAAATGTAATGAAAATTATGACTAGACTTTAACTGTCATAAAAATCTGATGAAAACATCCACGATGCTAAATATTGCATTTCTTCTCCTACTCTAATATTTTATGTGGGGTCAGGAAACCTGCCAGAAATTCGTAGTAGTAGTAACTATGGTACTACAATGGCTTAGATTCAAAAAGCAGAGTGAAACTTCTAGCGGAATTCAAAACTGTGTAAACACCAATGATATGTACTCCCAACTGAAAGGTTGTGCCTGGTGTTAGTGAAGCAAATTACTTGATGTTTGGTTGATAATACAATTGAACAACCATTTTGTAATTGTACGGTCATTCTGGAAATATTTGATATTTCAAAAAATGCAAGATGATTCTTAAAGCAGTGGGAAATGTGCAAAATGCTAGCAATGAGTCCAATCTTACCTTTGGTTGTCTGTGAATAAGATACCACGTAATGATACCATATTGCTTAGTGCGATGCTTTCAGAGCTTTCTATCTAAAGACAAATTCTGTGTTTAACTAAACCATAGGTAGGAAAAGAAATTATTTTACAGACTAACAAACCCAGGCCTGCTCAATGCTGAGCTTCCATTATCTGGTCCTAAACTGAAATACAGGGAGCACGATCTGTGTGATCTGGAGAGCCGCACTGGTGTCAGCACCAGAGGGAGCCCCTTGCCCAACTGTTTGCCATGTAACAGCTCAAAGGCTGGAAAAGAGCCATCAAAAAGGGACAAAATGGCAGAAAAAAAAATGGTAAGCTGTTGAACACTGTCCACACACACAAAAGATTATTTTAAAGTTGAAGTTATGTTTGGTGTGTTGATCTGTTGGCCATCTGACATTTTTCTTATATTAAATACTCTTAATTACATTCAAATTCTAATCTAGCCCCTTTTTTCTGGATTGTTGTCGTAAGTGTTTTGCAGTTTACAAAGAAGTATTATAAATTATGATTCTCGATTACAACTATAACTTTAGATCCTCTATTTGCTATAATAGTGTCAATACATTTTGTATTTACCTACTGGGCCCTTGCATTTGTATTCTTAATTGGTACAATGTGATATCTGGTGGGAATACAGATAAGGCTAATTCTTCTCTTCCTCACGTACCCACTTTTGTTTTCCCTACTAATTCCATATCTTACATGGGATAATGTATATTCTCTTAGGTTACTCAGAACTGGAATGTGTGTGATACAACAATTCTAGACTTCATTGGTGAAGTATTATTATTCAAGTATTTGTGTGCCTGTGGAGTTCATAGGTTGCAAAGTGAAATCAGGGCTGAGCTGCTGTTTTTTTTTTTTTTTTTTTAACCAATAGTAGAAAAGCAAAGAATGACATCCCCTTTACACCCCCTCCCAGGCCCCGGTGTAAAGCATTTGTAGTCTATGCACTAGGACAGAGAAAAGAGGAGAGAAAGGAAATATTATCCTTCGAACAAAAGATGACTTAAGCATTTGCTTAACTGCTTCTGCGAGTTGTCCAGGGTCACAGAAGTAGCTTCTGGCAGAGTGAGGAATTGAACCTGAACCTCTGGAGTTCTAGTCCTGCACCTTATTCATAAGATATTCCTTCTTCTCTTAACCTTACTGCCATAAAATGTGATCTCTGTACACCAAAGATAATACTTTTAAAACTAGATTTGTGTGTTCTACTACTGCTGTAGTAAAATTCACTTATTTACAGGCATGCACACACAGACACGCACATACACGCACACAAATCCTTTCCTTAGACAGGGGCTCTGCTGATAAGGCAGTGTAATAGCACTAAAATCAATTCATGAGCTGCAAAGTTATTAAGCTGTAGCAATTGAAGTGTATTCAATCTGTCTGCTTAAGAGATTTCCAAGACAGGTACCTACCCGCAGAGGTGTGTAGAGAGAGTATGTGTATGTATACAGCTGCAGACACACGTGTCTAGAGCATGTGTGTATATACATATGTGTGTGTATATATATATATATATATGCAATTCAGTATTCTACAAATTATACTGCTAGATTCAAATAGCAAACTAGTTAGTTTCCAGGCTCCTCCTTTGAGAGGATATAGAACAAATTAGAAATCACGAATCAGGCAGTATAATTGCCTTAGCCTGAAATGTTCCAGCGCAGTGCTGGATCTCTCTCCATGCTTCCTGGCTGAAACAAGTCAGTAGAGGGCCAGGGGATATGAGAAGAGGTATTTGGGTCTCATGGGCATTGAAGCATTGAACTCAGATACCGAAGTCCCTGAGTGAGCTCACATAGAAAGGCTTGGCCAGAAGAACAAACCGACCTGAGGCGCCAGTTAAATCGCCCGATTGGTTCATTTTCTTTCCAATATCTCTTGGAAAGTTGTGTGTCAATATAACTTTTCTTGCTCCTGGATAAGGTAATGGTCTTCAGATCAGTCATGGAGGAACTGCAGATTTCATTAAATTTGCAGCCTTTTATCAAATTTCAAGACCTGGATTTGTCCCAGTGAAACAAGAAAAAGATGTCGTTTTTGACAGTCTGTAAACAAGTGAATCACAACCCGAAAGCTGCAAATTCTGCAGTTATGACTTGCAAACAGTGAAGGAATATGTTTTTAAGTTCATATCCTAAAAGGTTGTCAGAGGCAGACCAAACAACCTGAAACATTTGTGAGAGACTCCTTAGTGCGCTTTTAATGCGATTGACTTCATCTCTCTGGTCTTTGATTCAATTTTTACTGTCTTTTTGTTTCAAAGACCAAACAAGAATAAACAATTTGTTGTGATTTAACTGTTTGTGTGAAGGACATCTGAATTGGAAGCTCATATAAAAAGTCTTCAGTTTTGTATCAGGTCAAGTACAGTGTTCTCAAAGCACCATTTGAAACTGTCGTATATATATTGCACTTTCTCAAAGGCTTTTGCAAATATGTTTTCTAAGTGAGGCTATTTATCCAAGAACCTTCTCTCAGCCAAGCGTTCAGAGAACAGTAGCTGTTGTTTGTATCTTGAAGGAGATTATTTATTACTAAGACAAAATGAGTCTGCACTAACTCACTTCTCTGTGCACGGTGATATATCAAAACCTGGAGGATTATGAAAAAATCAAGGTGGAGTAATTGGGCATCAGAATGGCACTTGAAGTCCAATCTGCATAATTGTAAATTGACTCACATTGGTGTAAAAACTCTATACTGTGGCAAAGTCTGGTTTGTAGGTTGCTTGGGGGAAAATCTCTAAAGGTGTAACAATTTCCTAGTGGTTTACTTGAATTCAAACAGCACCAGGAATCACCCTTTGGAGCCACAACCAAAAATAGGTAGTGTGATTTAGCTCAACTGGGGCTTAGTCCCAAGTCCACTGAAATCTGTGGAAAGTTGCCCATTGATATCGGTGGTCTCTCGATCACTTTTCAGTAGCGTTGGCAATGTTATGTCCTCCACTAAGTAATGATATTCTAATGAAAATATTGCATCTGTCTATAGGTTTCTGTAGAGAATCATTTTTCATTGTTTCCTTTTAAAAAGATCTCAAGGAAAATTATATGCTCAGTTATTCATCTAGAGCTGCACTGAACCTTCTTGCCAACAATGCAATAACGTAGCTCAAACACTACTGTGAAAGGGCAAAGTGCACAGAAAATGGTTAGGCTTTGTAATTATGTCCTGTGATATGAGTGAATACAGGCAATCATGGGATAGCTAAAGCATTTAGTTTAAATAAAAGAAACATTCCAGAATTTGCCATATAGGGAGGTCATCAAATCAAACTTTCAGGCTAGATTTTTTTGAAAGGCTGGATGATTTTATGGCCATTAATAATATTTGTAGCACCAGTATGCAAACCAAGATAAGAATAATCAAATCTCATGCTTCAGGGCATAAGCTAATCACCTGCTGGGTTTGGCATAATTGGTTTAGAGCATTTACTAGGAAAGGAGGCTCACTTTCCCTGAAACTTTGAGCCCTAGCCACGCTCACTGAAAGCATCCTGAATATAAAAGGCTAGAGTTTCCTCATCCCTTTTGACTGCTCTTTTGTCCATAAAATGATGCGTAACGAGGGCCAGTTAACATTAATGTTAGAACCTTATTTTTGGATTTCTTGATTTAAAGTTGTGTTAATATGAGTTACTCCATTTTATATGGTAGAGACTACACATAGGGCTTTAAGGGTTCCTTGTTGTTTTTGCCATTTCTTCAAAAGTGGAAAAGATACCAAATGATGTAAGAAACAGTCTTTGTGATAAACTGAATAGTGTGCACACAGACACACATTAATTCATATGTTAAATTACAAAATAATCAATTTATCTATCTGTTGTGGTATCTGGATATAGATAATGGATGTACTACTTATATAAATAACTAGAAATGTTTACAATGTTTTGCAGGCCCCAAATTAGACAAGTAATAAGTTGTAATAGGTTTTTGATTAACTTCTTGGCAGTAGGAGTTGGATTTACCTGATATGGAGTCTGTTTCTGGCAGTGGATTCACCAGAAACCACCTGCTCTAAAGGATTAATTCTGTAATTGAATCTCTGCTCATTTTAGTGAATGTGTTTTGTTTTCTTACGCCCAGATTGTGGTGGATTCTGGCATGTGGGTACGAAGCAAGGAAGCGTAAACATTTTTCCCTTCCGGTCCCTTCAGTGGGAGCTGACCACGCGTGCAGTCTGTGCACTCTAGTGAACAAGATTTTTGAAGCTGGGGAGCAGAACAGCGTGGTGTTGGGCTGGGATTTTCCACTGCTGTTGCAGGGGAGTAGGGGCTGAGGCTAATGGGGGACTGGAACCTCCTTAGAGCCTCAGCTTAGCTCAACCTGCAGTAAACCTGCGCCTGTCACTGGCCGGAGGTTTGAGCTCAAGCACAAAAGTATTGTTAAATGTTCTGGTGCAGGTTCTGTTTTTTTTTCTTCTGTGTACAACTCAAGATGTTGGCCCACACAGGAATAAGAAAGGAAATACTCCTCTTAAGAAAAGAACAACAAAACACAATCAAGTTAATTATCCATGTGAAAGTCCTCAAACGCAGGCTTGGAGGAAAACCTATAACACTGCTGAAATATATGTGGCAGGGTTTTTCTCCAGATGAATACTTTTAATAAAACATTTTCATAATTTCCACACAGTGGTAATCATTTTATTGCTTTTCTTTATCTATACCTATTACTGTTCATAGCATAGCTGTTCAGTTCTGATAACCCGGTGGAAATGCATTCCAAGAGGAGCTCAAGATTTGAAGAATCTTATAAAATTCTCTGAATTTCCACTTCAAAGTACACTGGCATAGTTTACTGTGGCTGTTAAGACATTTGTAGTTGTAGCATTTTGATCTGGAAACGTGGTTATTTCATTTCCTGGTCATTTGTATGTTTCTCTTCTAAAGGAATTTAGGCTTTTCAAAGTTATTAGTCCATAATTAAGATTTTATAATTAGCTGGCCCATCACCATAGTAGCAAAGTATTGGTCTCTGGGATTCCAGAGAACAGCATTGAATAAAAAAAATCGGCCTCCCAAAGACAGACCCAACTGCACAGGCAAGATTTTGCTCAGTGTTTCAATATGAGAACCTGTTAACTGGTCACATATAAATAACCCTTGAAAGAGAAACCAGCTCAGCATGGGAATGTATTTATCTGTAGACGTGCTTGTCTTGGTTCTTATCCAAATTTTGTCTTTATCCATGAAGCCAATCCTTTAAGCAGGGCCTTTAGTTTGAAAACTGAGGCTTGATTTTTACCCTCTCTAGGTACAGCTGACTTCAGTAGTCACAAAATAAGATACCTGAAATGTGTGCAGGTGATAAATACAGGATTCCCATTGGTCACCCCTGATGTATTCAGTTGTGTCCAGGACTTTGTCTTGCGCTGAAATGAATTCATTGTGTGCATCTTGAAAAGTCAAATAATTTAAAGTCTAAATTATAACTATGTGCTTCTACTTAGGTCTACAGCAGACTGTTAATAAGTGTAACGAAGAGTTGCTTTCCAATAAATCTCAGAATAAAATGTTTTCTTGAGTTGACTGTTCTCAGAATATCTTCTTGAAAGCCTTTTGGTCTCTGCTCAGGAGCTCTCTCTGTTGCTTTAGAATTGCTTTTGCAAATGAACCCAACAAAGCTGCATAGAGATTCTGCCACAGTGAGCAAAATAACGCTTGGGTCCCACCACAAATGGGTCCGGCTCTTTATGGTTTGCTAGGCTGGTTTTAACATGCTAAATTATAGATAAATAGAGGCATTTTTTTTGTATACTTTGAGAAATTCAAGGATTAGGTATTTATTGTGATCCAAAGGTGAATAGATTGAGATTACTGGTCTACAGATTTTTTTTGCCAAGTTTATATTTGCTATGACTGAGAAATAGAATTTATTTTATACTTGCCTATATTTTGGTACCTTCGATAACAAATTTTCATAGTTCATGCAGCCATAGAAATCCCTGAACAGTAAACAGATAAATCTATATGTGATACTGCCAGGATAAGGGAAATAATTTGACATTTTTCTTAATTTTGTTTGTTTCCACCAGAATTGCTTTTAAGGAACAAACCCTTGTAATCTGTGAAGCAAAAACCTACTGTTTCTCTACCTGTACAACTTGACTGACTCTAATGATACTGTGTGAATATAAGTGAAAGCAGCACTCAGCTGCCATAGTTATTTTAGCAGTGTTCTGGTAGTTTTCAGAGTATCAGACATGATGGTGTATCTTTATTCTTGTGATTTGAGGATTTAAGATCACATTAGTGTCTGCCTTACATCCTTAAAATCTGAAAGTGCTCTACAGTGGAGCACAGACGTTCTTGCATTCACATTTTCAGGTGTGGAAACTAAGATGCAGGGAGAGAAAGGAACCATGGAAAGTCCCCAAGAGACTTCCAGAGTCTCAGAGAACATACCTACCTACAGGGACGCATTGAATGTGGCTTGAACTCCTCAACCCACGGTCAGTTCAATGCAAGTCAGCTTCAGGCCAAATGCTAGGAGCCATGCTAGCCTCAGCCCAGGTTGTTTGCATCTGTGCTGATGTAGAGAGGTCCTTGGAGCCCATGGATGGACTCATCCTGAAGTGCCTGACTCGCCTTGCTTTGTGTTGCATGCCCAGAGGCTGTTAAGTCGGCGGCATTGCGGTGGAGAGAAGTTGTTTGAACTGAGAGGAGGATTAACCTTGCCTCTGTATGTGCTAGGGCATGTTGTCTTACTATCAAAATCTGATTAGGCCTAGAGCTTTATGTTGTCTTTGCCTTTTTGATAAAAGTGATTCTGGAGAAATCTACATTTAAAGTTTTAACTTTTGCAGGAAAGCCTTGGGCTCCCACAGAGGACCTTTGTAAAGTACAAGAGGTTGAAGCTTGCTAAAGGTTGAAATTTGCTAGAAAGCAGAATATAAGTATTCTGTCCTCATTGAAAATTATTCTTTAGGGTACTCCCACAGGGATAACAATTTGTAAGGTTCCTATGGCCATATTGCTAATAATTTAAGTCTCTAAAAAAGTTATTAAAAATCTTCCATTGATCAAATATATATATATATTTTATCAGTTATGAACCAAGTGGCTTATCTTCAAATGAAAGCGCAATAGGGTAAGATACTGCAGGGTGGCAAGTATCCTCAAACCTTGTATTTTCAGTAAACGTGAAGATTTTTACTATTTTAGGGAAGATTTTGGTTAGATTTGCAAGATGTCTTCTTCAGGTGCCTATAGGATTCATTATTTGTAAATATTTAAAGACTGTGTCAGCATAAGCACGTGCTTCAGTAGAGGCATGAAGTTTTCAGTACATGATTAGTCCCTTCCAAGCTGTAATGCTGGTCAGCTGTGTGCTACGTAAGGTCTAGTATTGAACAACTAAACTCAGTCTGGTTCTAATGTAAGTAGCTATATTAGTTCTTGCAGGAGGAATCTGTTCTTTGTTTCTCCCAGGTCTTGCACATTTTTCTGGCTCTCTTCTTTTTTGCGTAAACACTATGTATGAGCATCAGATTCTGAGTGCACATGTATAATTTAATTTTTACAAGAAGTCTCACTCCTTCTGGCTCAAAGTTAAATGTATGTATGTATGCAGGATCAAAGCCTTAGATTACAATCGGATAGTTTAAGTAGTAGGTGGGCTCTGCAATGAATTTTAATATATCCCTCTTTTTTGACCTCAGATTTATTTTGATGCACTGAAGCATTTTACATTTTAAGCAGGCTTACGCTGGAAATATCCAACTTCTACAGAATTGCTGACTGGCTATACTATAGGAACAGCAGAGAATCTGGTTAGGCACCTATGTGTTATAACAATATTTAACTCTAAAAAACAACTCGAAATTGGAATAAAAAATGGTGATATATAAATATCTTGACTAAATATCTCAACATCCCACATACATACACTACATAAATTCAGAGTTACTTTGTTGATTTCTGAATGGAAGTAGGCCTCTAGCTCTTTTCACACTCCAGTGTGGAACAAGCACATAACAGGATTATTCAGGTTACCATGCTTCCCAAAGTTCACAGCCTGTGAACTTGAATGCTGGTTGCACCGGAGTTTTTAATCCTAGATTAAGTGGTAATAGGTATTAACAATGTTGTTGGGCCCAAGAAACAGTCTTCCAATGAGCAAAATATGTAAATATGCATTTTTCATTTGAGTTTTCATATTCAGAATTCGGTCTTTTAATGTTCTGTTGTACCTAAATGTCAAAACTGGAAGAAACTTCTTTGCCTAATTGTGCCATACCTGGGAATGAGTTTTGTGCAACACCACGGGATGGATAACTCAGTTGAGTGCCCACCTGTGTGCCATGGTTCCTGCACTATTGCTTGTTTCTTTCCCTAGAATAACAGGGAGAATCAGAGCATGCTGTTATGAACCCTTGTCTCTGAACTAACCAAGGAGGACTAGGGACTGTTCTTATGATTTTTTACCAGCTTTTTCTTGCTTGTTGTGCCACTCTGCTTTTGCGCACACCCTTTCTTGTTTCATTCCTTCTCTTCTTGAAGCATCCTAGTCCTTCAATTACTCAGTAGGCCTTCCTAACTGTTAAATCTTACTCTGAGTTAGAAAGTGCCTGCTGTGTTTAATCCAGTTCCATTAAAACACTAAAATCTCTCTTGGGTTGTCAGACATCTCCCACTGCATGATTATCACAGTCAGATAATGAGGGTCTTTTTCCTCCAAGGTTTGCTGTGAAAGTATCTATCCCATCACAGGAAGCTGGCCCTCTTGGAGTGATTCTGCAAGCCAATTCAATTGATCCACTAACTATTCCTCTGCTTCAAAGTGACTTTACTAGACTGATAATTTTGTGCTGGTAACATGTACAGATATGAAATTTGTCCCTACAGAGGTGTGATTTTAATCTATCATCAAGAAGATATTTGCAGCCAGCTTTTGTGCAGTAGATTATTGATAGTGCCTCTTCCTTTATGCTTAGCATGCCAAGTGAGTGAGGCGAGCTCTAAAGAATTTCAATGGACTGGCTTAGACCTCCCTGAATTGGCAAATAAACTGCACAGTGGGTTGTATTCTCATATATTTTGCAAATGTTAGACAGAAAAATAAATCACCACAGATACTGAAACGTGAATAAGTTTCAATCTGAAACGTGGACGCACTTCCAGATCTGCAGTAAAGAGCTGTCCTTTGTGTTTGAAGATGTCAAGCTGCTGGAATCTAGCATGAGCTGAGGTTGTCTGACATCAGTTTCATTATGGCTACTTGCAGGCTTCTCGTATTTGGATAGCATGATTGAAGCTTTAGCACAGCGTATTCTGTGCAAATGACAGCACCTTGGGCAGAACATGACAGATTTTAGAAAACAGATTAAAGGAAAGCTGAACTGCCTTTCTGCTCTTTTTGATTAATATTGTTATTATTATTGCACGTGGTCTCACACAGTTGCAACACGTGTGGAAATATGTTGGTGTAACAACTTCTAGGATAGAAATGAAAAGGAAGAAAATAAGTGTAGAGGGTTCTTTCTAACACAGAAATTGCTGAAAGACCTGATGTTGGTGATGCTCTAATTGCTTTGTACTTTGCCTTATCAGTGATGTTGAATAGGGACACAGATTGTGATTCAGCTTAAACAGCATTAGTTTTACAAGCTGAAGAAAAAAAAACTGTGTGCTTGGCTCAAAACCCTAAACTTCCCAGTGAATGCCCTGGTTGCTGTGCTTTTGCTTTTTAGTTGGCATGTGGAGTGAAAGAAATCGATTTAAACACCAGAAACTCCTTGTTACAGAGTTTATACCTCTGAGTTTGGGTGGTAGAAATGCCCAGTTTCAGGTGGTACTTGGTGAAAACCTTGCAACAGGGAGTGACTGCAAGGACACCATGCGTGTCTTCTGGCACTGCAGTATTTCTTTTTCTTACCCACCCAATGACGAGAGCTATGCTCAGCGTCTGGCATAGTGTTTGTTGGAGACCTATTGCATGGGTGCACCAGAGGAAGGTAAATTGAGGTTAGCGTATGTATTGCGTTCTCTCTCACTGGAAGCCATATAGGAGCATTCTGATTATAATAGTTTTGCCATCCAGGAATTGAAAACCCATGAGAAACCTAGTTCCTTTAGTCATTTAGTCAATAGAGGGCTGCAGAAAAACAAAGGTGAGTGTAGAAACAGAAGAGCAAGCAATAAGAAGGTGATCCAGTTGCCCACACAGTGATGTCCAAGACATCCAAGCCTATAGAGTGCCACGTACCTCTGGAGCAGGAGCTGAAGGCTGGCTGGGCTGGCCCACAGCAGCCAACATGGCACTATGCACCTCTGCCTGGGCAACGGAGTCTTCTCCTCATCACTTCTATTGCCAGTGAGGAAGTGTTTATACTGTCCAAATTTGGTAATTATTTACTTAAGGATGCATTTGTTTTAGGATATCTGGAGAGAACGTGTCTGGCAATCTAGATTAGAACCTATTTTAGCTAGCTGTAGCCCCAAATGGATGTAAAATAATTTTGTAATTAAAAAATATATTTATTTTTTTAAATTTTATTCTACAAACTAATTTTGCAAAAATAATTTGCACTAGTGCTAGAAGGAACTGTAAGGACTAAGTTTCAGGTGCAGATGCAACAAAAATTTCATTCCCTTGCTGTTTATAATCAAGAGACAGACTGGAATTTCATATCGTTACTCAAACAAGCAGTAATGTCTCTACAGTGTCAAGATCGCAAACAAAGAAGCCATCCACTTATGAGTTGTGGTTGAAACATGGATATCACTAAAGTGGAAAATGGTCAGACATAAGCAAGTTCATTTCCCATATCCCCAAGCAGTTATTAACGGTAACACTATCATACATTATTTACCTTTCCTGTATTTAATCTGTGACCTAAAGTTAAAGTGCTTTATAATCAGGAAGCAGTTTTTTGAGCCATCTAATCCCAGCTGGTATTTCTTAATCTATTCATACTCAAATATTTACTTCCTAATTTTTACTCTTTAACAGCATAGTTCTACAACTGTGTTACAATTGCTCATGGCCAATTAAAGCAGATTAGGATTCAAACTGAAAAAATATTAAAATAATTTATTAGTATAAAGATTAGATAAATTTTACCATTTCAGTTGATGCTTAATTCACCTCACTGTCTGATATTCATTTTGAGAACTTCCATTGCCCTGCAGAAAAAGGAAACTTCAGCAGGTGCAATACTCAAAGAAATTAATGAAGTATGGCAGACATTTATATCAAGGTGGAATATGCTCTCAACAGCTCTGGTTTTGTGGTTTTGCTTAACTGGAACCCATTGTTTTTGCTAGTCCTGTGAAGAAGTTTGCAGTATGATGGATAACACATCATGAATAATTAGCCAATGCTAGGCTGTAAATCCCAACAGAAACAATGCATCTCTCAGATTAGTTGTTTCTTCTGCAAAGGGCAGTATACAATGATGGAGTGGAGGCATTCATTTTAGATACATTCCATTTGCAAGTAATCTTTCATGTGAAAGAAAAACAAGATGTATGATGGTTTACATGTCAATTAAAGCATGTTAGGAATGAAAGAGCATTTTCAGAAGCCTGAAAACAAAGTTTTTCAGATGAAGAATTAGCTCTTGGCTAGAGACTAATACCTGTGCAAGAATCAACAGTGGCCTCATTATGAACGTACCCCTACCTTGGAGTCTTGCAATTAACAATGAAAATGAATGGGGAGGACTTGTCTTGTAATTAGTGCAGGTTGGGACATCTGAACTGTCCCAGCAAGAGCATCTGAACTTTCCCAGTGCAGTGAAAGAAAACTTCAAAGAAGTTATTATTCTTTCAGTTCAGTTGGCTCATTGGCTGATTGGGTTGGGTTTTTTAAAGGATTAGTTCCCTGCTGTGGCAAATAAGTATTGAAATGCTGGAAATGCCGATTTTCAGAAAGACTGCTCAGAATGAAAGCTGCTTTTTCTCTCTGTTAATCTGATTCCCATGTATCACTAGAATGCAGAAGGTGGGGAATTCATGGAGGAATCTGCATTATGATGGCAGTGCACTTTGACCTCCTTGTGATACCGTCTCTCCTTTGTTGGAGTGTGAAGTCTTCAATGTTAGAATGTCAATCAGTTGTCTTGAATTCATGAGTCTTTAAAATAATTGAAGGGAACGAAACTGCACTGATTAGAACAATATTATGGATTGGAGGCTATATTAAAAGTAGAAAGTTCTTTAGCATTAGCTGTTGTTTCAGGTGCCTTTAAAGCCACTATTCCCTGTTTCCTGTCTAAAGAAATCATTTTCTATAAACTTCTCCAGGTTTTTTCCTCTAGTCACAAGGACATGCATGCTGCAATTTCCAGTGCTGGTACCGTGCCAATAAACTAATAACACAGTGTTCTTCTTAATGAGGTGGCAGTTTTCCTACCTCCGAAAATTAAGAATGTCAGTCTGCAGCAATTTGGCATGAGGTAGCTCTGCCCGTATCACTCTCTTCCAGCAGCAGCGAGAACAAAGTGATGTTATTATCCATAAGCCCAGATCCAACTCAAAGTTCTCTATGTAATATATCTCCAGCTCATCCCCTAATCAGCATTGTCCTGTAGAAGTCAGAAGGGCTTTCTCATAGGTATTTCTGCCCAATATCATAAAGCTGGCAGACAGGAGAGGGAAGGGGTAGACAAGAAATACAAGGCTAGTCACTGCCCCTCCACAGCATGTAGGTATTTGAATAATATGCACATTATTGTATAACCAAAATGGAGGAGATCAACTTACGAATGTGAAAAATTAAATCAACCTTTACATAGAAGAATTGCTTGCACTTCTAGACTAACAAGCCTCAGAAAAAGCAGAATGCTGCAAAATGCAGTATAACTGTGCCAATGATTTTCCATAGAGCTCAAGTGCTGTCTCTGGCAAAACACTCCTTGAGTAAGGATGGCAAATGCTGTGGGAAGTGACAAAAATATTTGTTGTTTTGTAAAATGTATGTGGTCAGAAAAGTGACTGCAAAAAATGGCCGTAGATCTACGTCCTGTATATTTTCAGTCTTTCTGCTGACTCCTGTGGAAAACTAAGTACGTGCTATTCTTTACACCAGTTAGCACTGCAGAGCCAACACATGTCTGGGAGGGAATGAGCTGGATTCTGAGCTGGCTGTATTAATTAAGTCCCAAATGTAGACTCTTTATTATAGATGTTGATGCATGGACCATAAACAAACTTCAGTGGTGGAAATCAGAAAATCGTATAAGTCAGGTAAATCTCATCAGGAGTCGCTCACAACAATGTACATTGAACTCACTGACACCACTTATAGACTCATTTTTCAGCATATAATTGCATTTTAACAAATATTTCTTCAGTCCTTGTCCTTGAAGTCCACTTTGAGTTCTTTGAGCAGTGGTTAGACCAGCTCAGCACAATGAAGACATTAACTTTTCTGTAACCACCTCCTTTCTAGCCTACAAGTGGTACCTAGGCACTAACAGAGATGAGAGAAGCCACCCTTTCTGTAGCCATACATACCTTTTTCATTCCAATTTTTTCTTTTCTTTTCTTTCTGCTTACTTCTCTCTTCTTTGCTGTTCAAAGATCTCAAAGTTGAGAACATGTTCTAAGGATGTGGGACAATTTCTGAGGACACTAGGAAATTACTGTGATTAAGTATGTGCATTTGCAGTTTTCTCCACTGATAATGTTTAACTTTAAAGTAATTTCCTGTCCTGTTAAGGGCTGTTTTAATTTTAACAGATGGTACCATTTTTCATCATCGAAACCATAAACTTTTATGTAATTTACTTGCATATAATTTGTATTTATTTCCTTGCAGGTTCTTAATTTTTTGAATGTAATAGCTCTCAGTGGATTCTGCCGTGTAGCGCTGTGCTATGCCAAATATTCAGCATTGATTTTCATATTGACTTATATCAATTGTGCCATTAGTGTGAAATGGATGGGAAACATATCAAATATATTCTGAATGTTTTCATTCTTCAATCCGATATTAATAATTAGGAATGTATTTAACAGGGAATATGCATTTAAATCTCTGCCAGCATTTGAAAATAAATTTACCACAAGCCCCTGTGACGATATTGGTTATGTGCTGGCTTATTCACTGTAATTTTTCCATTCTGTCCCTCTGCCACGTGTATTCCCTCCTTCTAGCTGTCCAAAGCACTACTGCACAAGTCTGTCCTACTCAGCCCCACGATTCATCAGACAAAATCTCTCAAGGTCCCAGCTGATGTACTTGTATCATCTCAAATGATTCCCACTTTCTCTTATCCTATCAATTACCTTCTGTTCTAGAAGAAAAAAAAAAAAAGTGCTTTCACAGCAAACTTTTTGTACATTATGTGAATTCTCCTAGAGTCTGCAGCCCTCCTGCAAGGCAGATGGGGAATTCTGTGAAGCTCCAGTTGGAATTAGAATGGAAGTTTCTGATGAATTCAGTATGAAAATGAAATTCTGACTGAAATAGTAGCTCTCCTGATTTTATTTTCAGTTTAACTTGGATTGAGTTTGCACTAGCCTCATGTTTGTGGTTCACCATACATTGTAGACGTTGGTATTGATGCTGTCTCTCGAGGGGGCTGAGGGGGAAGCGGAGGTTTCGGTCGGGATGCTGCGGGCCGCTTGCAGGCATGCGGAGCATCGGCGCTCGCGGGCCACCGCGTCCGCTGCGAGCGGCTGAGCGCTCGCATCCTGTGCTCCTGAAATCTGAGGTGATGACCAAGGCAGATGGAAGCGCAGATGTTTCTGCCCAAATGATCACTGGTGAAACAATAAGCATGTCATTTAAATGAGCGTCTTTGGGTCTCGGAGTTAATTCACCACCGAGGCTGCGGCCGGTGCGTTCAGGCTGCCTGGAGGCACCGGGAGCGCTGGTGTGTCGGCCGCACCCGGGCTGCACTTTCCTGCTGCCCTGCCCTACTCAGTGCTGGCAAGAAACCATTTTCAAATGTACAGTTTGTTGCTCAGATGCAAGCTGTCGCTAATCCTAACTCCATCCCTATTTAACAGATCTTTCCAGGTATCTCACCTTACCACTGTTTTTCTATTGTTCAAACGCGCATGGTTTTTATCAGCACTGCACTCTGCTTGTTATAGCTTTGTGTTCATCTCTCCTACCAGTTCTGTGTTTTCCTCAAAACGTGCTTATGCCAGAAATCTTTCCTTCTTAGTTGAACATGCCAGTAATCACTCCTCATTCAACATGTTCTGACTGTCATTCTGTGTTTTCCCTCACGTTGGTTCCTCTTGTCTCCCTTTGCATTTCAGGCATTTCATGACAGCAGGTTGTATTACTCCATATTGGTAAAACACCCTGTGAATATATAAACTTATATACATGATTTTTAAGAATCATGCAAATCTGAAGAAGTGATATTTTAAAATTCTTTGGGATTGATTTCAGTTTGGCATGTGTTGACTTGTGCTGAAATTGGAAATGTGTTTTTTAAGTTGGTTGACACTTGAGTTATTCAGATGGTGTATATCTGACAAAGAACAGTACGAGGCAAAGGGAAGCTGATGCGTGTTTGGGACAGAGAGGTGTGAAAATCATCAGTTGTATAGGTGATACAAGCAAAAGATGGTGTGCCACTTGTTTTTGGTTTACGTGTTAGGATACAGCTCTGCATGACCTAGCCTCTTTAGGGCATTTGTGTACTTTTGCTGTTAAGCACATTTTCAGTATTGATTTCAGAGGTGTTTTGTCTGCATCTGTTTTAAAACACCACATATTATTTTACCTTATTACTATTATAATACTTTTCATGTTGCGTAATTGTTAAGCTAGTAAGTGTGTTGGAGTTAAACGGATGCTGTCATATTTCTGTACAGTTTCTTTGTATCTTTTTCCTCATAGGAGATGGAAAACAAAGCTTTCGAGCCTTTTTCATGAGTTACTCTTTGTCTATTTGTTGTGCTTTTTCCCACCTGATTTTTTTTTTTCTTTCTGATGGGACTTTGCACTGCTGGTCTTATGTTGACTTCTATTCTTGTCCCCCGATATCAGAGATAATGATGGTGCTGCTCTGGGAACTGGGCATGACAGTTTGCTGCCACTGCTGTTGCTACAGAACTAGTATGTTGGCAAATAAGAGATTTTCTTCTCTGCTCTGAGGGATATCCATGACCACTGTCATGCATGCAATGGGGATTTTTGCCCTACCAATGTCTTTAGAAGATCAGCTTTCGCTTATGTAGTTAAGTGTGGGTAATCCAGTCTGATAATCACTTACGACCTCAGTGCAGCAGAGGAAGATGCATCACACCTGGCATGTAGCAGTAGCTGTGGACTATTGCTATAAATTCACTGTTTCTGCATTTTTTTTTTTTTCATCTGAGAGTGTATGTAATGAACAGCAGGAAGGTCCACAGGCTATGACAAATCTCCATGATCCAGCCATCCTGGCCCTGGCCTCCACCTGTATTCTGACTGCCTTGCAGGTACGTTGGAGGAGAGCAGCCTTCGTTTCTTGAAGTGTGCCTTCTGCTCTTTTTCATTTATACTCGTTAACTAGTGGCAGCACGTGAAAACACCTGCATGGTTACACGATAGTGATATTTCCATTATTTAAGGAACATGATTAGTGTAGAGATCTCTGAAACTTTTTTTTTTTTAACTAGCTAGGAACCTGAAACAGGCCAACTCTGCCAGTGTGGACCTGTACAAAGTTAATGTATCGTGTTAAGGTGTGACAAGTGCAGCCCTACAAAAAAAACTCGATCTTCAAAATAATTATATATAGTCTTGACTTGTACAGAAGCTGGGGCTATCAGCTTTTTATGAGGCATTTCTCAAGATCAAACACCACTTTGTAACAACTCTGACTAGGTAGATTTGGCCAACTTCTTTATGGCCACAACTTCTCACTGGGTTACCTTGAATTGGTTGAAACACAGATCCAGGTACTTCTGAACATAGTCTGTGAATAAAAATCAAGTGGAAATCTGCTGTGCATTAGCCAAAGTAAAGTAGCTTGAGTCTCACCTAATGGTTCCGATTTGTCCCAACTTTTTCCTGATAGATGGTTTAAATGCCAGTTTTACTCTAACCTTCAGAAATAAGGAGGCTGGTAATCCAGTTATATTTTGTATTTGTAAATTGTAGTATTAGTTTCAGTTTATTTTGTCTAATGTATGATTAAATCAGCTTTCCATCACGTGTGCCTTTCCTGACTGGTTTTGTTTTCTGATGTGCAGTGTCACATAGCGCAGTATACAGCCAGAGTATTTATTTTTTTGACAGGGTAATACAGAACATTTTCAAACTTATCTCCAGAAAATCTCATAGAGATCTGACAAGATAATGGCTTTTGCCTGTACCCTGTGCCTTTTCCTGTTTAGTTAATCAGTCTCTTATCTGGTGCTGTGAGCTCCTTAGATAAGTGTTACTTGATTGTTTAATAACTAAGGTGCTTTTCATAATGCCTATCATGCTGCCAGAAACCATGCTGTGTATTTCATTCATGTTCTGATCAATTGGGTATTAAGTAATTACTATTCTGGGCTATCTCCAAAGGCTCCTTGCCTCTGCAGTACCCTCCATTACAAGGATGCTGTATTCTGGCACTCAGTTGTGTTGAGGTGTGTTGTAACTAATTACTGGAGAGCAGGAACAAATAAATTTCTTGGTCCATAAGAGCCAAGTTGCATGCATTGCCAGCAACACTGAACCGAGCAATTTAGCGTCATGCACATGGAAGTGCTGTGCAGATCTTGAAAATGATTTCGCTTTTTCTTATGCCAAATGTGGTATAATTCTGTTTAAAATGTTTAGTTTGGTGCCCTAGGCCAAACACCCCCACCAGGATGTCGTTACAGGCTATCTAAATGGCCGAGCGCTCATTAGGGGTGGAGAGCACTTACTCTGCACCTGCAGAAGAGCAAATGGTGTAGCTTCCTCTGCAGGGAGTCCAATACACTCTCACCAAATCATGCTCTGTGAACCACACCAGCCTACAGTAAGTGGGGGAGATCAGGGATTTGCTTCAAAATTGCTCTGCTGCTCTGAGCCAAAATGCGAATATAAAAACAGCCTTTGTGTCTATATCTCTGCTGTGTTTTTTTCCTCTCTCTCTTTGTATTACTTGTTAGAAAGACAGATCTTACAGTGGGGTGGCTTTGTGATCGGAAGTGTGTTAACCGTGGTTTGGTAGTTGGTTGGTTATGAGAAACTCCCACGATAGAAGTGGCTGTGAGGGAGTCTTACATCTGTCTTCCAGAGTGTACGCTGCTCTTCTGCTTGTTGTGAAAGAGCTGGAAGACAAAAAAATAAAAAATAAAAAAGCTCAGGCAACTGCACCAAACCCGCAGTCACGATACATAACTGCAGTAGGCAATTGTAATCACAGGTTTTTATTTTTTATTTTTATTTTTTACAAATGTTTGTCCCGCAAAGAAGGAGCGGTAATAAAAGCAAGTCACCAGTGAAGATCACTGGAAAGCTGACCTGGGCATGCCTTTATTGACGATGAGTGTGCCTGCAGCTACAAGGGAGATAGATTTATATTAACAACAGAGATCGTAAAAGAGATCCTGAAAAGCAAGCCCCAAACCCTGCACCTTAGCAGAGTCACATGACAAAAATCTTAATGAAATTGCGAAATACTGTGAATTCACTTCATTTTCTTTACAGAGGAATCTAGTGATCCTCTTTCAGGCAGTTCATAAGACAGGCTGCTAAGTAAAGAATAACAGGGAGTGATTTACATTATCACCGAATTCAATCTTGAAGCCAGTAATTTTGGTGTCAACCTACAATTACGGGCAATCACTTCCACTCATCTCCTTGTTCTAGTCTGTTCCTGTTTACAGTGTGTACTTACCTAATGCACAGCCTTGCACAGAGCTGACTACTTTTCTTGTAATTAATCAGCTATGTTTTATTTTCCTTGTGATGTAACGGTTCTTCAGTGGGAACGTATAGACAGATGAAAGTGTTTTGAGTTAAAAGAGGAAAGAAATCAGCTTTTCCAGGTTGTTTCCCCCTCTCTGCTTGCTCTGTAGCCTCACAGAAATTGTAAGTATCGGCTTGTGGCTTGAGCAGGTTAAAAGGGTTTCTTGCTAATATAGGCATGACGGCCACCAGAAACCCCATCAGCACAGGCATGTTCTGCCCGGTTTGCAGATTTCTGGAAGATGTTTGAGCAGCACTGTCGTTGAGCTGGAGTCCCCCAGCCACGTTTGACAGTGACTTGGAGCAAAAGCAGGAGCTGCTACAGGCAGCTGAGCCACCTGCAGTCACCAGGGCTGGTGGCAGCTGGAGCAGCCCCAGCTCTGCACCAGGCCATTTACACAAGGTGAGCACCGAAGCTGCTGCCGTCCCGATCACAGCGGAGGACGGGAAAGGGACACCGCATGTGTCAGGCTTCAGGTTGGAGAGAGCATGTTCCAGCCTTGGAGAGGGATCAGTTCTTCTGTTTCTGTGACCAACCTTCAGATTTATTTTTGTTGGTGATTTTTTTTTTCTAAAGGTAATTCATTGAGTTTGAGTATTACCAAGCTATGTTATGATTAAGTTACTTCTGTTTTGGACAAAAACCTGAATTGGTTAAAACTGTTTTCCAGTTAGCCTTGGAATATGGAGACGTTACTGTATTCCCGTGGCTGGAAAATAGGGGATTCTCCTCTCTGGCCCTTGCAAAATGTCGGAACAATGCTTATGGAATTGCTGATGGTCCTGGTTGCTCACAGATTTGTTTGCTTGCTTTGTTAGCAAACGCAGCAGGTTTTGCCCTAACTGAAGTTCAGCAGCGACACTTTCCCCGTGCGTCCTGCAAAGGCCCCTTGCAGATGTCCGAGTCTGAGGCTCCCCAGGGCTTGAGGTCTCGCCGTGCTCGTGAGCCACATGGAGCGACAACGCTGACGTTTACGTAATACGGATAACATCGTTAAGGGAACTACGTTGATGATCACTCTTAGGCTGTATTGATAGCAAGAAAATCTTAAACACCCCATACTGGCAAGTCAGGAAAGCTTAACCGCTTTCATGTGAGTCATTCCAGTGCAGCATTTAAAAAAATTCTGGCAGCAATTTTAGTCTTCGTTTAGCTGTACTTGTTTGGAGAAGAAGTGATAAAATAAAAGGATGCAGGTTTTGGGCTTTTCAGTGTAACAGCTTACAGACAATATTGAAGTTTTTGATAATTACTGAGAGTTCCTCTGTGTGACACTTTTGATCATTATATTTTCATAAGGATTTCTGATTTTCTGAGGAACACGGACCTTTGTGATTTTTTGCTGTTATAGCTCTGTTTTTTTTTTTTTTTTAAATCTAACTTTTACATAAGTTTTCTGTAAATTCTTCTCATTAGGCAAAATGTTGTTTGATTCATTTAACCCATCTACTTGTGCGATATGGCAGTCACTTCATTAAACATCTAGATGAGAATAAACAGAAAGCAAGCTGTCTTGCAAAAACAAGATCTTGTATAATGTGTTAATCTATATTAATCATTCTGGTTTTACATATTAAAAGATAATTAGTGCTCATAGCACAAAAACCATGGTATACAAAAAATGAAAACATTTTTGTAGCAGGCATGCACAGATACACACATTTAATTCTTGTACAATGGCTAAAGCCCTGTTGTATTTCAGTTGATATTCTCACATAATTTCTTTTCTCTTAAATAAATTTTCATCTTACCCAAATCTGCAACTCATAATTTATGCAGTGTAGCGCTATGAAAGAAAGATCGTACAGCATAAATTTAGGCTGAAGAAATATAATCTTGTAGTCAAAGAACAGCACTCTAGGGAGCTATATGTACCTAGAAATTTGGGGGAAGGAGAGCATGCGGCCAATCTGTGGGCAGTTTTGCATCATGTCACTGTTGGGAGTGATGAGGTCAATGCGCTCCGGGTTGCAGCTCCTCAGGAGAGTGGTTGTTTCTGGTCTCTCGCTGTCAGAAGTGGATGTTTGTGGAGTTTTGGTGAATAATCTGCAAAACAGGTAAAAACAAAGGAACTACAACTAATGCATCCTGAAGCACCTAAGAAGACGGAGTGTTTTGCCATTCACGTGTGACTCGTACCTTGCCACCCATGTAATTGTCTCTGAGCTCCTGTACGGTGCGATGCCCACCGCATTGACAATCCTTAGTACCGTGTCTAGCATTTCAAAGCCAAAAGCCATTCCAGCTCACTCATACACAAGGCTCTTCCTTACTTTGCATTTAAGGGTGTTGTATGTGTGCGTATATTCAAATGAAGCTAGGAGGATGATCACGATGGTCTTGATTTGGCCAAGATGCATTTTTGCAGTGGCTGTTACATAGGTGTGTGTTCTTAGGTATTGGTGAGTCGCCAGAAGCGCTCACTGGTTTGGTGGGCACTTTTGCTTTGATTCTGCTTCAGTCGCCTTTGAGACATTGCTCTCGTGCTGAGGAATAATTCTCAGTAAGAACCTGGGGCCTGATGCAGAGCAGGTACTGTGCAGTGAGGGGTGAGGGAATCAAGTCCCCCGTGACACGAGTGGGGTGTTACGAGGAACTGTGAAGATAAAAGGCGGATAACGGATCATAACTTCCAAAAAAAGTTATCCTTACCCTTCACCTACGCAGCCCTTGTTTTATTCAGGCTGTTGTGTTACTGCTGCTCAATTCTAGGAAAAAATTCTTCATTCTTGTCTCTTTGCTGCTTTGTTTTGCCTTTTTTTTGGAGGAGGGGAGTGGAGTTAGGGAGAAATAAAGAAAGCCTGTTTTATATATATATATATATATATGTATGTATATATACACACACACATTTTATATATATTATTATATATATATAATATATATTTTATATATATAGTATTATATATATAAAACTGTATTATTAAAATTATTATTAGAAAATCCCACAGAAAGAATACTGCCTCTTTGCCTTCCTTTTGTGGGAGGTGTTTTTCCCTGCCCCTCCTTTGCCATAGAAGAAGGGAAAAGTTAGCAACTCTTCCTAAACACAGGCCCCAGACTTGTACTGGATGCTGCATTTCAGGATTTCATCTAATCATGGCATGGAATAACAGGAAGCCTGAAAAATCATCTCCCAGAACAGAATCAAATTATCGTTCTTTTTTATCTCTTCAATCCTATTCAACTTCTCAGCATAGTTCCAGTGGATAGACCTTTTTTGGCTGTAAGTGAAGGCAGCTGCTGGCTCACGATACCTGATTCTAGCCAAAATGATCAGTCTGGCAGTTTAATGAGCATTGATATTCGTCCTAAACTTGTAAAAAGCATAAAGACGTATACTAACTGTAATGCAATAATAAAGATATATTTTCTAATGAATGCAAATTGCATCAGAAACCAGAAACCTGGACAAGTTTGTGTGAGTTTCTGTATTCAGGCTTTGACCATGTGCTTTACCTCAAAAGTAGCAGAAATCTTGTGGTCTAGCACAAGCAGCACGTCATCTTCTATGGATTTAAATCCAAAAGGAGCAAGTATTAACACAGTGAATGTAGGAAATACAGTGTCGGTCAATATAATATACCAAATGTGTGGTTATTTTGTTATTAGTCTACTTTTTTTTTTTTTAGCAAGAAGGTATGCCAGAAGCATGGGTGAGTTTAGCTAAATTAAATTTGCTTTTTAATAATAAGCTTTACTTTGTCTTTTGAAATTAGACATATCCACGCTTTAAGTGGAAACTACCCATCTTATTTGGCTTACGTACCCTCTAGTTACAGAAGTGAGTTATTTATTGCTGTGCAAAGAAAGAAGTCTTTTGGGTGTTGTAAAGCTGGAGCATGTTAGACCCTTTGGGTGGGTCCTGAACCTTTTATGTGTGCGTAGTCATAAACGGTGCACAATACGCTAATAAATAGGACCCAGGTAGCCTCAGTGGCACATACATGCCAGATGGAGCTATATACGTTATTTGTCAATGGAGCAGAATTTCAACGAGAAGACAAATGGGGCTAATAAAGCATAAAGCACTTGTAGCTTCGCAGCGAGTTGTTGTGTATGATTGAAGCATCAGTATGAGTTTTACAGTATTAAAGATTACTTAAACATGATAAAATTCAAAACTGGTTACATGTAAGCATGGCCCTGGATTAGCTGATCAGAGCAGCCTTTGAAAAAATGAATGTGAAAAAATGAACTTGCAAAATATAGGAAGATTGGAGTTAGTGAAAATTATCATTCTGTGATTTACACTTAACTTGCTTTGAAGACTATAAAATTGAGCAATTTTACACAACTATTTAAAAGGAGAATTAGACACTTGCATGCGAACGCGGGTGTATGGCCACGCGTCGAATGCATTTCAGTGGAGATATTTCCCACCCCACTAAACTGAAGCATGCAACTATTTTTTTTTTTTTCCATTCCTTGCCAGTTCTCCTCAATCTGTCTCTTTTGTCTGTCATTGAAAAGAGAACATATGTTCTCTGGTAGGTTCTTTGTCACTTACCTAGTGTGATATAAGGAAAAAAATTGTGAAGCCCTGCCCAGCGAATTACCAATACTTGTTCCTGCAAATCTGGTTTGTCAGCCCCAAATGGCTGCCCCCTCAGCTCATGTGATATATCCCCCTGTCTGTAGGAGTGCAATGCGATGGGGCTAAGAGCCTTGATTAGGATTGCAGGGTGCTGCTGAACTGTGAGTCATCTGTAGGAATAGTGTGCGTTTCTGGCAGCAGGCTACGAGAAGTTTCGAGCCCTGTGAGTTGTTTCAGAGAAAGAAAAGAGTAGCCCCTGTTGGTGTCGTAGCCAAAATTCAGCAGAATGATAAGCAAAACATTTTTCCTTTATTCTAAGACAATATAAGAATTATTGCCGAAGCTATAATGGCAGCAATTTAATTATGCAGTCTCTTTATTACTAGATGATGAGATAATTTCCACAGCTTTCTAAGCTATTTGGCATATGCAAAAAAATCTTTTATTTCTTATAACTGTTTATTTAGGTCCTTTGGTGGAATGCTTTCTGTTGATATTAATTAATTTCTTCATGTGGTTAGAAGTGTTAGTAAAGAACTGTAAAGTTTTTATTATTCTGAGTAAAGGATGGTCTTCTACATGTCACATTATAAAAGAAGTTATTTCTTGCCTGAAGGACTTAATCAGAAAGATTATCCAGTGAAGAATTCTCTTCAGATCAAAATTCACATCTTGCTTCCATTTGTTATCTCTGAGGGTCAGTTAAAAACGTTTTTAATACTTTGACATATTTTTTTATTTGTCTGTTCCTAATGGAATTGGCCTGGCGATTAAGTGACCACCTAAGGAGTTAAGTGTAATTACATGCTATTTCTCAGTAGTGGTAACTTGCGACTTCCATGTTATAGAAGACAAATATTTGTCCCTTTTCATGTGCCAAGTTTAACAAGATAACTCAAGGCAATTGGCCAATCCCATTTATTTTCCTCATTCTGATAAAAACTGCCAATAAAATAAATTCCAGAAGTATGTCACTCAGCAAAAAACCCTGTGATCTGTCTTTATTCTTGTGGAGCCATTATTATCCTTCATTATTTATATGCAAGATAAAATAGCTGAGCTTACATTAATATGACTGGGAACAGAAGCTACACTTCTAGAGACAGAGAGGATAGTAAAAGAAATGAGTAAATAACGAATTTCCTTTTCATCCTTCAGTTTATGTTTTGTTAAAGAATTTATTTTTTCTGCATGTTTTATTAACTAGCTGCTAAATTACTGAACGGACGTGCTTTATATTATTACTTAATTTTAAAAAAGAAATAACTTTCTAATTCATTAATTTGTTCTCCTTTTTTCCCCTACCTTACAAACAGAATGAGAGAAGTCAATATTTATGTGAAATAACCCAAAGTAATGGAAAGATACTGTTTAATAGCATTAGCTGGCATTTTCTCCCTTTGGGTCACTTCCAAACATGTCTGTGCTCTGCCAACATACGACAGTGTCCTTGTTCAAGTTCTTGCTGCAGCTCCTACCCAGTGTGGGCAGGCATGCCTTGGGTTGTGGTAGCCTGGAAATGTGGTTTAGTGCTATCTTTGTTCTCATTGTTCCTGACTTTTCCATCGCTACATATGCGTTCTGATCTGCAGTCCTTCAGTGGCAAAATAGTTTGGTTTTTTTTTTAATTTGTAAAGGCATTCTAATCCATCTAATATTTGTTGTTGAGCCTTAAAAATTTTAAAGTGCTTTGAAGCCTTGAGAAAGAGTATCTTCTCTACTGCAAAAAATCATAATTGTTATGAGAGCAAGATTTTTCTGACTTTTCTGAAGTGTCTGTAGTGAGGTCCTGGGATTCTTTTTTTTTCTTTTGTCAGTCATCACACTTAAACCCTAGCTTTCCTCTTCTACTCTGAGGTGTCTTTCTTTCTAACTCACCAGCATAATATACACTAACCCTTACTAAATCCCTTCAGGGCTCTTGCCAATCACAAGGACTACTCTTGTTCTCGAGGTTGGTACTATAGCATTCGGGATCATCAGATAGGCTGTTGTTTTGATTTTATTTTTTTTATTTTTGCACAACTTAAATGATAAAATGTTAATAGGTCACAGTTAATTAATTCTTTCCATCATGACAAATGATTGCCTCCAGCAGAGCTCCTCTTATGAATGTAGAAAGCAAAGGGTCCTCTCTGATACTATTTGGACAAGTTCCTTGGCTGTCAGTCTTGTTTAATTATTACAGCTGCCATTAAGAAGCAAATGTTAAATGTCAGGAGATAACGGCCCCCTAAAATGCCATGTGAACAAAGTGTTTTTTGCATGCCAAACCTTTCTTCTGTGTGAGAGCAGTATTGATATAGACTATTTGAAAATTCATCTTGTGGATGACATCAAATGATTCTAAGTGTTTGAACCCCAACACTTTTTTGAATCAAATCTAAGCCCAGTGTCCCATTGTGATAGGATGACTTGTATGTGCAGTGCCAGTAGGATGACTTGTATATACAGCTGCTTACTTTTGAGGGTATGCATTTTATAATGAGCATGCTTGATGGCTTAATTAAAGGGAGTACAGCCTCCTTTTCCTGTGATGAAGTGAGGAGAGATCTTCCCTCCTTTGTTCCGAATCTGTACGAGTGTTGTTCCTGGGGTGAAAGTGGTGTGGAGGATGTGAGAAGCATAAGTTTCCAGCCTTAGGAAATTGGTGAGCCATCAATGGCTGTGCTGGGGCCCTGAGCTGATGCACAGGCGGGCATACAGCCAAATCCCAGGTAGTTCAAAGGCGGATGGAAGAAAATCAGGTGAATGGTCTGAAGCAACATGTGGTCATGAAGTAAAAACCTCGGGGAGGCTGACCTTGTACTTGTGTCCAGCAGCACGGTACTGGCGTGCACTTCAGTTAATTGCTTTTAAAGTATTTGATCGTGCTGCTTACCAGCGTAATACCATTACTGTGTCAGCAGAACATCAGCAGAAGCTGGATTTAAGGTTACGCATCTGCTCACAAAGCCCCAGCAACTTAAAAAAAAAAAAATATATATATATATTAGTAATCAGGTTATTCTTTAGGAGATTTCGCAGAGGAGGGGTAGGCTAATTCTTCTGTCGTTTCTCTTCTCTAACACCCTGAACAGATTATGGGTGGATGTACCTTATACTTATTCATCATAGATAAATATAGATGAACACATATAATAAATGTATATAGCTCTTTTCACTCGCAAATACTTGACTCAGCGTGGATCTCATTTGGGAAAGAGTAACACTCTTGAACTGGGGGGAAAAAAGCAGTGTGCGCTGGGATGGCTGCCCTGACGAAGGGGTACAGCGCAGGTCTCTGTGACCCATGCTTGTATTTTCACCTTAAAGTCCTGCAGCTCCGGGGGCTGGCCAAGCCGTGTCAGCAGGCACCTTTCCATCAAGTCCCACTGCATCCGTAGCGGCCCAGCGGCCTTGAGAGCAATGGGAAGAGTGATGCCGCTTTCTGGCGGTGGGAGGTCGTTTCTCCACGCGTTACAGCTCTTTGCAGTCTGCAGGCAATCTAGCAAAGGCAATGGCCGTGCTTCTTGTGGAGCGTGAGTTTTAGCCTGTTCTTTTGATGGTAGAATGGAATATAACAAGTTCTGACAATTGGTAATGCTGTTTTATTGACAGTACTAGACTACAGCGTGCATTCTCTGTATATGAGTATTTTTATTATCTGCTAAGTATAAGATTCCTATATACAACATGCATAAATACGCTACAAAGAGTATTAAGACAGTATAAAAAATAAACATCTGGGAACAACTGTCAACACATCTGCACCTGTAACTCTATCTAATACTAAACCATTAGCGTCTATTTTTTTGTCCAAACAAATATATATGAATTATTCATTCACAACAGTGACATGACATTGATGTGTTTTTTTATTTCCTCCAGTGACCAGGGCGGTTTTATAATTCTAGCTAAATCATTTAGTATGAATTTATTATGCCAATGCCAATGGTTCTGATAGCTTTTCACTGTAGGTGAGGACTGAATCCCTGGAATCTTTGCCAGTAAGTTCAAAACTGGTCATTTAAATTAAAAAATAAAAAATTAAGGAGAAGTCTTACATAGTTGCTTGCTGTACAAGAAGCACTTCAGTATCTCCAGGCAGTTTTATTATCCCCCTGTGTTTTCAGTACAGAGCCATGACCCTACACTGGGATACAAGCCAAAGGATGAGCAGCATGAGATATTGTAATTTGGTTTTATTTGAGACCTTTTTAGTAATATAATAATTTATGATAGCCAAGCTTTTCTTTTAGAAAAAGTGTAGGAAAACAGTTTTATTTTTTAAGTGATACGTTTGTAGGCAACATATGTAATTAATATAAATATCCTTGGTATTGTGGCATCTAGGTATAAATGAGGTTAGATATCTCGTAGCAGGGATGGTGTGCATTGAGTGCTTTGTTTAGAAAAATGTTCGAGTCAGCACTGTTCTCTGACACGAGTTGTCTCGGTGCATCCGCAATATTCAGATACTGAAGAACCTATTTTGCTGAATCTAATTGATTCACACATTTTTCTCTGAAATTGTTTAATATCTCATGTTCACAAAGATAGCAACTTTTACACATCATTTCATTTAAAATGTAGGATTCTGCTTTATACTTGATAAGCTACGATGCTGGGAAGCACTGCATTTTCATGAATAATAGCTGGAATACCTGAAACTTTTTTTAAGCAGCTTTTTTTCCCCAAGTTTAATTGGAGTAATCTAATGTTTGCACATAACATGAAAATTATATTTTGTGACATTAAGCTTTCAAATGGCAGCTTTCAGTTCATTTTAAAGCAGAACTCCATCCTGCTGATGGATTCGAAGCAGTTGCCTGCTATAGCTGCAGACTTAGTCTGGGTTTTCTGTGCTGGGAATAGAAACTAAAGTGAAGCTTGAAACGAGTCATCTTGCTGCAGCGTGCACTACGGTCCCAGTGCTGTAAAACACGCACCCAGGCCTGTTCTGAACTGAGTTTCAAATTGAATTTCCAATTGTTGCTCACTTCCAAAAGGGAGCAATAACAGGTCTTGGTGTTAACCTTTAAAAAGAGGTTTTAGACAATTGTTAAGAAATGGCTGTAGCTGTGGATATCTTATTTGAATAGCCAGCTCTATTCATATGTGATTTTCTGAATTTGTAGGCTTGACATATTTTAGCTGACATATCATCATTTTTATAATGCTGTTGCTCCTTCAGAGAGCTATTTCTGTAATATTTAAGGTAAATAAATAGCCTTCAAAAGTCCGATAGATAGTTTTATTAGCTGTTGCAACCTTCTAGAAATGCAGTGCTATCATGTGTGAATGGCTCTGCTGTGAGATTTTTGGCAAACTCTGTTTCTTGGCTGAAATAACTAATTAGATGTAGATTTTTGTTAGCTAACTTCATGGAAGTGGTCAGATGACCATCCGATTTCAGTCCCACTGTTAATCTTCTGTTACTAACTCGAGTAAAGAATGGTGTTTTCTTTATTAACAACAACAAACATATGCCGTAGCAGTGGTTAAACGATGCATTTTTCAGGGTGAGCATTTATTAGGCTCTTTTAAAACCAAAGTATTCTTATTTAATGTTAACTAAATTTATTTTAAAACTCCTGAAATCTGTGTTGCTTGTTCCATGGTATGAATCTGTTATCTCTTAGCAGAAAGGTAATGAGAAGGAGATGGTAAAAGTCAGATTTGCTGTTCATGTCATTATATCATTATATTGGGAGTATTTCTATCCCTAGAGCTTGATGTACCGCTGGGAAAATTTCCCATTTACTGTAGATGGGCAGACTGTGGGTGTGGAAAAGTAAAGAAAAAACATTTAAAAATTGACACAGCTTGCCAAAAAGGTAGATGGATTAGTCTCAGAAGAGCACAAGTAATAGCAAAAATGAAAGAGGCCACTGAACAGAAAGCTGATATGCAACCTATCTATTTTTTATTCCTTGTAAGGCCAGATATGCTCTATATGGTGCCTTAGCATTTGTTATGTCAGTGAACCATACACGTCACAAAAATCTTAATGGAAAACTTGAGTTGCCTTAGAGCACTTGAGAACAGTCGTTTTCATGTCCTCCTGTCTTTCTGTATTGCCCAAATAAGCAAAGATTTTCTATGGAAATATTTTAAATTTCTGAAGTAAGGATACTTGCACAACACTGCCAAGGCCCTGTGACGCATGTAGATGTCTATACGTAGGTACCCAATTTTACGCCGATGCTGTGTAGTGTTCTGCTACCTTACCTCCACAGCACAACAGAAACAAAATCACAATTAAAACCATTAAAAATTAAAATTGGCTGGTTTTATTGTAAGTCTTGCTTACTGCAGTAGTGCTTACAAATAAGTCAAGATCTGTTATACTACAAACATTGCAAACTCAAAGCAGTAGGCAGTTCCTGCGCTGAAGTTTACCAAGTAGATGATGCATCCAAAAGTGGGACTGTTCCTTTTGCTTCTGCTGAGTTTGAACACAAGTTTATGGGGCTTATCCTTAGCTGCTGTGCTCAGTTATTACTGCAATGGTATTAATGAAGGTATTGCAAATTTTTTTTATCGGTGACATTATGCCCCCAGATGTACTGGCACCTTCATTTAGTAAAAATACAGTTGAAAGAAAACTTCAGCTACAGTAGAACCACATTAGAACGTATTCGCATAATGGAAATGGAGCATATTAATTGGGTATGTATGAAATGAAAATTGCCTTACACAGAAACAGGAATGAAACCTACTATTTCCCAAGTATTATTTTTTTATTTTTTATTTTTTCCATCTGTAGTGTTAACCAGGGATGCGTTTTTTTGCATTTAAAAAGCTAACAACACTCTTTGGAGATTCAAAATGAAACCATGCCTATCTTTTAATATGGGTCGTTAAACTGAGACCTGGATAGGCTATTTATTTGCTGCTTTGAGTGGAGACTGGATCTAATCTGTACACTGAGGGCTCTACCTCCCTCAATTTTAGTGAAAAACTGCAATTAAATTTTTGATGCAATAGGATTAAAGAATTGTATTGCATATGACATGACATTTGTGTGCAGAATTATTGAAGTTATACTCTCACTGATATTTTTACTTGAATACAGAGATAAAGACAACCTATTTCATCTTGTATGCCTCTTTCAAGACCATCCCTCTGTTTACAATACTTACGCTTTTTCCGGTTTCATTTTAAGTATGCCATTTCCTTGGAAGGTTATTTCTCAGCCTATTAGACCTCACTGTTAGGTGTGAGAGGTTTTTTTTGTTTGCTTGTTTTTTAATATACAGTTCTATCATATCTTTAAAATAGAGGAGGCAGCAGTTTTTGAATTTTTAACCCAATGGAGCACAGTAAAAGTTGTAGTGAGGAAAAAAAAAAAAGCCAGTAAATTAACCATAACTGGAAGATGAATATATTTACTTCATCTGGAAAATATAGAAAGAATACAGTAATTAGCTTTGATTTAGGCTTGTATTCTATAACCATCATTTTTTCTGTAGCTTCTACTCTGTTTCTGTTGCCACTTTATCTCCCATACCATTTTAAGAGAAACAAAAGTACTAAGGAACACCTTCTTTTAGGAAATGTCCTAATTTTCTAATTTACTTTCTTTTTCTAACATCATAACTATGTATACAGAAGATCACTAGGGTAGTAAAAATGGCCTGGATTTAGGGCTAGCTGACAGAAATGCTTTTCTTTCACCAGGCAGGATGTATATGTGCTAAGGTAACATGCCAAGACTCAGTTGTCCTCAGATGAATGCAGAGGACAGAATAAAATCCCGTTCTTTAAGGGTGCTTGCTATAAAATGAGCTTGCAGATGCACAGATAAAATTATTACGCTAAACATTTATGTGACTTGATATTGGAGATGTTTCTTCCCCTTCCAAGTATCAGTGTGCGGCTGATGCTCGCCTGTTCCAGGCTTTCACTATTGTTCCCCTGAATACAGCCGAACTGTAAGCTGCTTTTTGGCACTGGGTGGTTTCACACCCAGCGTTGTGCAGGGCTCCAGGCAGACAATGGCTTGGCACCAGTTTACTCAACAGATTTGTTTTGCTGTTTCCCATTTGGAAGAGACCGACGTCAAAGGAGTTGATTTGGCCAATTGCTCAGGAAGAAAAGTCCAAAAGACATCGCTATTTAAGAGCAGCAAAATGAAATTCACTCCCACACCCACACCATAAGTGTCATGATGAGCTGGCGGACCTCACGGTCTTGACACAGGCCACACAACTTGGAAAATGCCAGGAACGCCTCTTTTGGGAACAAGAAGTACATCTCGTGAAAATGGCAGGATTATTTTATGTTCTTTAATCATGTTCCAAGTATCCATTTCAAAAAGGCTCTATTCAAAGCTTTCAGATTTACCTTCCTGACAGAAAATTATGGTCTGTGCAATATCTAAATGATGAAACTATAGGTAGATTTTACAGCAGTTCACAAACAGAAAAGACCTATTTAATCAAACTGGTTTGAAATGCTGGTTGTAAGTTGAAAACAATAGATAAAAAGAAGTTCCTTTGTAGTCTTCAGTTCTTTTCTTAAAGAAAGACGTTGTCAAAATTTATTTTGGAAGACAAACTTATACTAAAAAAAATGAATTCATAATTAATTTTATTGTAACTAACTATTTTGGTCACCATTTGACAGACTTTCTAAGATATTTTGGTATTTAAAAAGGGATGTATGTGCATAGCACAGTTGTCAGAACAGACAAATTAGACTAAATCAGTAGGAATTGAATTCAGCAAAGTCTGAACTCTGAATTGAAAGCCTGAACTATACGTCTGAACACGTATAGCAGGAACACTACCTAGCTACTTGATATTCTGCATCCACTGCTTCCAAATTTTTGAATTAATAGATCACATACTTTCCTACTAGTTTCTTATCACAGACTTGCTGGCTTTTCAGCTCATTGCTGCTTTTCCAACATTCAAGGAATTAATCCAAATGAGAAGATATTCTTCAGCTCATTAAGATTTGTGAGGCGCTATTGGCTCAGTATATTTTTAAATGAGCATTTAAAAGATTTTAATGGATTGTAAGACCTTTATATTTTAACATTATATTTTAACATTGCTAATCATAATACCACATAGAAAGAAATCTAAATGTGATAATTTTAAAAACAGAAATGCTTGTAGTTTAGCCATATTTCAAAATTGATTTCTGCTTCTGCTCATAATCCGAATACTGGTAAAAGTGAATCAGAAAAGAAAATAAATACCTAAGCTCTGCGTATGTGCAGTCCAATCCTCCAGTCCACACCCTGTAACACTAATATAACCCTGTGTAATGCAAGTTCAGTAATATAACTGCCTTCTCATTATGGTGATACACGTGGTAATGAAGCATTGCATGTTGTAATTCTAACTTCTCTCCAGGGACACGAGGCTCATTTTGAAGTCTCGTATCACAACACCTCTCCTGGTGAAAGCTGTGCAGAGATGAGATGGTTGTGTTATTCCCTGGCCTCCCTGTAAACTATCCCAAGAGAGCAGCTGTCTTTGATGTTGCAGAATTTAGTGGAGAGGCAAGGAGGCGATATTTATACCAATATTAAACATGATACGGTATCTGCAATTTATATTTGGGTCACTGGTCTATCTTAAGCGGATTTGTATGTTGAATTACAAAGGTGTTTTCATATGGCCACAGAGGCTAGGTGGGTGGTGGCAGAATGTGCAAGTTAATCTCCTAGAGTACAGGTAAGCAATCCCATAATTTGTGTGCTTTACAATGATCCAGCTGAGAAACTCATCCAGGAGCATAAAAGAGCCCTGATGAGAAAAAGATAAGCAACATATGTAAGTACAATCTTAGAACAGAGCCACTAGTGTTAATAGGATATTTTGTAGGAATCTCATTAGGCTGTAACTAGAATTTACATACTGAACAATACTGAACTAAATCTTTCCTTAAGGGGCAAAAATGAAAGGTAAACCTAACTTCTCCCAGGCTCAACGTATTCACTGAAAATAATTTTCTTCTTCGTCTTTGACAGCAGCTACAGCTTTTCCTTTCTTCCCTCTACTGGCTCAGTTCATTTTTTCTGATGCATTGAACCCATAATCCTTTGACCACATTAAAACTGGTCATCTATGATGCAATGGACAAAATTCTGGCTAGTCTTGGTTTTCTGCCATCCAGAAGATACAGATCTCCTTCTCTGTGGGAAAATCTTTCACCAGCCATTCAGTCCTCATTGTTTTTCTGTCACTGGAAACCACTATGTGCTGTGATGTTCTTCAGAATGAAGATCTAAATCACAAGGAGGGGATAAAAAAAATAATTATTAAAAGAGTTTGAGTATCTAAGGACTGTAACTGAAACTCCAAAACACATCTACTGCATGTGAGTTTCAGTGAACGGGAAATCAATTTCATAGTTACATTTCCAGGGTTTGCAGTCATCTTCTGTATTACACCCACTGGATGCTCTATTTCTTTCAACTATCAAGGTTACTGCACTTCAGATACACTTCTCCTACTGCGTTTACAAATCAATTAAGTCAAAAGAACAAAGCTTTTTTACATGCTAGAGAAGTAATGCTCATTAAATTTTGGATAAGGTGCAAAGACAATTACTTCTAAAAATGGATGAAATTAATTGCACTCTTGGTTTCTTTTGATCTTCTACAGCTTACATTATGCTTGTTGGTTTTCTTCCCCCTGTCTTGAATGTATTGATATTTTGAAGACAGTCATGGGTTAGTGATTAAAACAATATTTTTATGAATAAATTTGAGTATGCCCTGCCTACTCCAAACATAATAAGGCTGTATAAAGGGAAATCATCTGAGATTTGGTCAGTCCTTGCATGCTAACTGTTATCAGTGCAGCAATATGCGCCGTATTATGCAGTGGGGTCACTCGAGGTCCTAAGAGAATAGTCTCTGAGGGTGATTCTGTTTTTCTTTTCTTTTTTTCTTCCCTCTCGCCCTAGATTTTGGTTCTGTAGTGATTTTGTGTACATAGTAGTTTATCTCTGGCTATTCCTGTACTGAATTCATCTTGCTTTTCATTCAGACTGTTTGGACACAAACATGCACTGAGGGTTGAGCTCTGGGCAGCCCCTGTGGCTTGGCAGAAGGGAAGGTTGGTGATTTTGGTCATGTTCCTGCAGAATGGGGTCAGGCAGCAAAGACTACATGGACAACGTTGATCTCTCATCAAGTTGTGTAATACAGTGTGAGATTTGGAGACAGCCAGTCTGTGGTCATCGATGTGCTGGCAAGGGTGGATGTGAGATGAGATGGTTGGAGAGTACAGTGCTTTCACCGCCTCCTAGACCTGTCTGACATAAGGCAGGCCCAGTATAACTTCTAAATCTCAGTTTCTCTTACTGTAACTCAACTAATATCCGTTATTTTTCAGGGAAAATAGTGAGGATTAATTAATGTTTTTGAATTCATAATATTCATGGTACATCCTAATTAGCATTGCAGATACAATACAGTTGTCTCAGTATAAAGTTTTACAGAAGTGACATCCACAAGTACTGCTTGTTTAAACTTTTTTTTAGCTCCTAGTTGATAAGAGTTTCTTCTGAAATGCATAATGATCTAGCAATTGCCTTTATGAAAAAGCACAATTTTTTTCTTGTTTTATTCTATTTTAATACAAATAGCTTTTGAAAACAAAAACACTCTTCTCACTAATTTTTTTCCCCACAGTTTAAGTGTAGGGAAGTGGACACTTCTCAGTTTAGCATGTAATTATGAAAAAATCAAGATAATATGCTTATAATTATACACAAGAAGTGGAGTAATATCAGAAGATCTATGATTCAGAAGATAAACACTTTACTGTTTGCATGTTAGAGTATTCCTGCAGAGAATCCCTACTTGAGCAAGTCACCTGTGGCCAGTAGAAATGTTGCCTGAGTACTGGTAGCAGGACTGTGCTCTTGTTTTACCTGCATGTAGGCAACATGCAGATTTCTGTAGACACATATATTTAGTCAACAAAATGTGCTCATTGTTTCTCTCTTCTGTATGCAGTTAATGAGAGTAGCAGGAACAGGAACCTCGCTGGGTGTTGAATGGGGAGGAGGTCGCACCACCAGCATTTTCCATCCTGAATATTTCCCTGCTCAGCGCTCGGGGAGGATGGAGGACCACGGCTGTTAGGACCGCTTCTGAATCAGAGAAGAGGTTTCTGGGAAAGAGGGTAGTTCTTAATTCTTCAGTCTTTGTCTGGGGATAACCTGGCTGCCATGCGAGACGATACTGGACTTTGATAAACTGCTGGGGAGCATTTTGTATATTTAGATGATAACGTGCAGCTATTATTAGACTTTATTTTATCTCTATTTCTTTGCCTGTCATGCAGGGTACATAAAAGGAGGAGGAAATAATGTCCAATTTTGCTCCCAGTGAATTTTACATAGAAATAAGATTTTTTCACAAATCGGATATTTTCTTTATGAAGTGCTAATCCAGACTGCTGATGTGAATGGAACTTTCCCCATTCATCTCAGTGGCCTTTAATTTGCTAAACATGTTGTAAAGGTTGATCATTGCAATTCCATGACAGATACAGAATGATACCATTCGCTTTTTCTATGGATGAGGAAACGTGGGCATAAGTGACTGTCTCAAGGAGACATGGTTTGGCAGCACTAGAGGAAAGCATCTGTAAAAGTGGAGAACTCTTGGGTCTGAGCCTAAACGTTGTGTTTTATATCTGTCTTTGTGGTGAGGAGCTATCTACAGGACAAGCACTGAATTCTCCTAATGCAACTATTAATCATAAAGCATCAAGGACCACAATTCTCTTCTCCCTACCAAATGGTTTCTATGGGCAAGTGTATTAGGTGAGTATGAGGCAAATGTCTGTTGATTAAGGGCTGAGCTTGGAGTCTTCACCACCATGTTCTTTTGCTGTATGATTGATGAAGCTCAACTATAATTAAATTTAAAAACATAGATTTGGCAGGGAATAGTATCCATTAACAGGACTGATGTCATTCTATTCCATGTGATTCATGAACAAGTAGCAGTATATGTTTCCTACCATTTACCTGATGTCCTAGGACATTAAAGTTAATGATGAAGATCTTGGGACATTAGGCTTGTTTATTTTCTTAATATCAGAGAAGCTGTAAGCTTAACTTTGCCTAATTTTGAGGCATTCACAGAAGAGGAGTAATGTTCTTAGAAGGTTTAGTATTCTGTTTATGATTGTTTAACATTCAGCATCAATGCTTTTATTGCACAGACGTTGGCATTTTACTCATTATCGCTTTGGTTTTCATGCCAGGTTCTTGCAAGAAGTGTATTTGATGCCAGGTGCCAAATAACCTTTTGTCATCTTGCTGAATGAGGCACAGCTTTTGTTCTACAGTCAAAAATTAATCCAGATCTTACGAACATTAAAAAATATATCCATCTTTTCTTCTCCCTTCCCCTCTGACACACATGCAATTTGGCAAGGACTTGCAGTACCTCTGAATCTATACATTCTGCGCAAAGTGAGAAGAGAAATACCTCTCATTTCTTAAGATCATCTCTGGTCAATTAAAGACCTGTGCTAATTAATAGATTTTTCTAATCTTCCCAATACTTGGCTATAAGGATGGTGGCCAGACTGTAGAGCCATGAGGGCTGTGTAAAACAAAGTGTGTTGGATCTTGGGACTTGAGAAGGCCTCCAAACATCTGAAATGTTACCTATAAATTGCTGTGTGCATTAACCACCCATACAGCTATGCGTGCCAGATATATGTAGGATGATCGTTCTGAGTCATGCTTTCAAAAAGAAAAGCCAGAAGAAAGAACATAACACAAACATGTAAATCCTTTAATTAATTCAAGAATTATTTATGTTAAATTATCGTACATTCACAGGATTACACATCTGCATTTTTCTCAACACACTCAGCTATTTTAAACCTAGCAGCTAATTCCTAATTTGCTTTCATATATTCTTTGAAAAGGCAAAGAAAAGCTTAAGAATTCTTCTGTAAACCAGATCATTCCAATGAAATCATTTTATTACCGCAATCCGTTGCACAGCACTTTGGCGATAAAAGAGTACATCTTGGAAAAGCAAGTCTTGGAATTTGCGAAGTGTGGTGGTAGGGGGTCATTCTGTTTTACCACTGTTTTATTAATTCCCCTTTTCACTTGGTTTTATTTTAAACAAAATGGAGTGGAACAAACTTGTCCATGTATAAATCAACATAATCTTTCTCTCTATTTAATTCAGCCAAAGAAATGACTTTAAATACTCTCCTATAGTTCTCTCCTAGTTTCCAAGAAAAAAATGTTTTATGATGCAAACTGCTACCATTTCTTTCTCCGATAAACCTGTCGGGGGATTTGAGTTATTTACTTGCCCTTTCAGGAAAAATAAAATAAAAAACATTAGAAGACCTTAAGAGAATGTAGGCTTGATTCATTACAAATTACTCAACATTGTTTCTTAGCAGTTGAGCACAGTTTAGGAAAACCTCTCATCAAATCAGGATATGGCTTAAAGATGCAGGGTTTGGCTTCTGTAACCCGCTTTACTTTGTGGAAATCAAGGGAGCTATGTTAACAGACGCCAGTGGAAGGTTTGGCCATCCTAGTTTCTTCAGATGCTGCTGTCTTTCATTTCCCAGCTTTGTCAGCAGGGAAGTATTCGAAACTTCCTTGGAATTTAACTTCTTGTTCTGCAATTCTTTGAGACATATTTTGCGATTCATTCCATAAGGATGGTTTCTAAATAGTACAGTAGTCCCAGTGACTGTTTCAGTGGTAGCTGTCTGTTTTCTTCAATTCTGGCTTTCCAAGCAGAGTAATTTCTCCAGTGTGGCCGGTGGTCACACCTAGTCACTGTCTATCGGTGGGATCCCGTACAAGGCACGTTAGCCTGTATATATAAATACTGACTGCTAGATACCAGTTGCAACTTATACATGGGCAAGCCGTATGCCATTTTACTCAGCAGTGGTGTTCAGCCCTTGCCTAAGGTGAGTGTCAGTAGTTGCTGAGTGAAGACCAAAACTGAACGATTATCTGAAATAATCCCTCACCATCCTGCATGAAGCAGAGGGAATGCTGCAATTCCTCTAGCACGAATTAAGGATCCAATACGTGCTTTAAGCAGAAACATAGTTTTAAGCAGATGCATAGACCTGTTGTCTTTTATTATTTTTTCCCCCTATCTCTGTTTAACTTCTCTGGAGGGTGTTCTCCCTGCCAGCTCCCTCGCGAGCTGGGCTCTCCCAGCTGCGTCCAACACAGCATGTCCCCCTCCTTCTCCCCTTCGTCTCGCCACCGGCTGGCTCACACGCGGTTCATCTCCCTCCCTCTTCTCCCCGCAGCCCTTCGCTGGCTCCGTGCGGGATGCCTGGCGGCTCGGCCGGGCACTCGCCTCGTGCAGCATTCGAGCAAGAGGGCAGGGAGGGCGTGCAAGCGCCGAAAGGGCCGTCAAACGCCGGCTGTGCAGAGGTCACGGAGGGCTCAAGGAGAGAGTACGTGACTCCTTTCCTGCCCCCCGCTTCTGTTGCCACCCCCTTCTGTATGGCAGCGTGACTCACGCACTGGCACTCGTGCTCCCTTGCCCCACACCTTCACAGTCGCAGCCGTAGAGACTGTGGGGGGAATAAGGGACAAAACTTGCTGCCTTTTGTGAAGAGGAAAATAGGTTTTCTGCTTGGTAACTGGATGAAGTCCTTTTCTTGGATGACTAGTACGAAAATACACTGCAACAACTCAGTGAAAAGGGATAGGAAGCCAACAGGCATTAACAGCACACAAAGGTGCAAACAGTTCTCGTTTAGGAGAGTCTAAAAATGACTTGTCCTCTGGAATAGACAAAACCTGCTATCCTGCCATCAAGAAGGGCCCCTTCCCGCATCTTGCTGCAAGGCAGGAGCGTAGGGGCTGATGGTCAGTGCTGTGAGGGTGTCCTGCTGTGCCTCCTGCCTCCAAAGGGCAGCTCTGGGTCATTGCTGGTAATGCAGGGACAGTGGAAGCTTCAGCGTAAATTCCTTCCCTTTCCTCCCACGACCACTGTGCTCCCTACTGTCCTCTTCTCACCTCTGCACCCTGGTTCTAACTAATTGGATCCACTTGTCAAGATGATACAGATCTAATTACCCTGTATGTGAATTGCCCTGGAGGGTGACTTGGCAGAACAGCTCTCCACTCCATGAAGCATATCTGTGTATGAAAGATCTGTAACCTTTCTTTTAGTCACTCTGGCTCTAGTGTTGATTTTTCTTTGCCTGCTCTTGCGTTGGTTTCTAACACCTTGAACTCTGCAGTGCTGCTGCATGTTTAATAACCAAATTTCAGAACTTGCTGACACATTAGAGCTTATTGTCTGTTGGTTTATAACATTGATAAGTTCCTCCTAGATGGGGAGCTTTGTCAAATGTTTTCTGACAATCTAAATAACTAACATCTTTGACATTTACTGCACCCCTTTGCCACACTAGGCAGTAATAAGCTCAATGAAATCTGAGTTACTGAGGCATGACCTGAAACAATATTAGCTGTCCTTGATTATGCTCTGAATTTTCATGCTCCCCTCCTCCCCAGCCCCAGTGCAATCCTTTTAATAGTTGTCTAAGACTTGCTCGACAACTAATGGGAAATGAACTGACTGGTAATTTCTTGCTGTGTGTCTGCTTGGCCCCATGCCAGTCTCTTGAAATGATGGTACTAAATATAAATTTTCATTACACCTTCTTCAATTTCTATGCTTGCTTCATGTAGTACTTTTAGATGAGCATTGTTCAGCGCTGGTCTCTTATTGGTTTTAAGAACAACAATCCAGTTAATTGACAGTTTGGGTATTATCACCTTTTCTTTTAAATCCTCACCATCGCGTCTGTGTGTTGTGTCTTAGGCAGACGTCTGCCCCCTTCAGTTTTAAAGATAGGTACAGGAATAATTGCTGTATAGCCTTCTTGTTCCTTTACACCCCGTCACCTTTTTCTCCTGTCAGTTGCTCGGTGTATAATTATGCTTAATATATCTTTTGGTATTAGTTGCAATGCTTTGCGCTATTTGATGCTCATTTTTCAATTTGGCTTTCTCAAGTATTTTTGATTGCCTCAGGCTCTTGTTGTAATTTACATAATCCTCCTGTATTCTAGATTCTTTCTACCTTTTAATGCTGTCATTTTATCCTTGATACTGTTTTCCTCATCCTTTCTTCCACACGCTGGCTTCTGTTCTCATTTGTGACACATCCTGTAGATGTTTTATTGGAACAAGCATAGCTGGTAATATCCTTCCTTTACTACACTTGATTTTCTGGACTCTATTTAATTCACATCAATTTTCTTAAACTCACTTCTTCAAAATCTACCTTTTGAAAAGTCTGCTATTTTTGCACTTTTTTTCTTAACGCAATCTGGTGAATATTTGGAATAGGCACACATATCTTGCTTTCTAAATCCACAAGAACCTTCAAGGACATTCTATCTCTTCTCAACAGTTCATTTTTATTCAAGGAAGCAAAATAAAGTGGGTTGCACATTAGAGTCTCCTGCTGTTTTAAATCATGAAATAATATTTGCTGCATGTGAGCTATTGCTGAAATTGCAATAAAGTCACCTGAAGCGATGCTGGATAATTTTAAAGCCTGGTAACTATAAATAATAAGCATGGTATAACATAAGTAAATAGATTTATTCTTATTGAAATCAGAGTTCTCCCATAGTAGGACAATTTACATACAGCTGTTGAGATCGGATTAGCCACCATCTTCCAGCTAATGCAGAAGTTTTTTGTTGGTGCGAAGTGAGTGTGGAAATTTCCTAATCTGATGTGAGAGCAGCCTACACTCATTTTGTAATAATTTGCCGCAGATGTTGGCTATGCAAGATACAGATCTGCTCCTCGCGCTCAGAATCAGACCAAGTTTAGTTTTAAAGTGGATAATACATTCTAGCAAGCAAGAAGCACAACTTGTATGACAACGCTTTCACACATTTGGAACTTCCTTTGTGCCTGCTGTTGAGGTTCTGGAGGATCTTAATGAAATTTTTATAGCCAGTGTAATAATGCCTTTCAGCAGACGGATATAAAATTTACATTGATGTCACCAATAATCTGGGCTTGTCTACAGTCTGCTGCACCCTCGTGACATATCACTGGATGTGTTCAGAGAAGACTTGTGCCTGAAATCTCGTAATAGGTTATTGTAATGTTATTGTTTACTCTTCTAAAACATCAGGTGCAGATTCCAAGGAAGGCTAATTTTAACCAGCTTTATGAAATATAATAAGAATTTGAAAACACAGCCTCTTAGAATTCGAAGTTACTGTGAAATTAACAGCTTTTGGTGCCTTTGCAGAGGAATGTTAACAGCTCTATCACTTCTTGAGACAGTCCTACTATTTTTGTTCAGTGAAAGTTTGTGTTACTGCAGTTTGATGGTTTCTAGTGCTATTACTTTCTTCAGGTATGCTATTTTGAGGGATTTTTTTTTTCCCCATGAAAATGAGTATTTCAGAATAAGGAAAAAACAAAAGCAAGAATAACTCTATACTAAGCTTGATGTTTTTTTTTGCCGAGACAAAGGCAAACAGAGAATCAGGTACATCAGTAGCTCATTGTTTGGTAGAGCTGTTTGTAGTAGTGACTTCTGAAATAATGAGGTGTCACTAAGCCACTGTTGGTATGCAAGAAGGGCAAGCTTTGTGTTCTTTCTGTAAAGAGAAATCAAACTTCCCCTGCCTTCCTATACTTTGTATTTTTTTTTCTATCCTCTTCAAAAATTCTGTGCTGACAAACAATCGTTGTAAGTTATTGCCAGGGGATTTTTGTTATTTTCATCCCACCCACCCTTATCTGTGGACTAGAAAGCATATTCAGTGCTCATCACCTGGTCCTTTCTATGATAATATCTCAGCTGTAAACTGTCTGCAAGTCATATGCTTTTTCTCATTAGTAGCTTAGGTAGCCAATGATTTAATCAGTTTACCCTCAGTAGATCACGGATTCCATCTATGAGCTGTGAATTAACTCAGTATGTCCTTTACTTAATTTCCTTGTCTTTCTTTGGAGAACACATCTTTTTAATGGAAACATAAGGCTCAACTTTGCGTATCAAGACCAGTTTTATGCCATTCCCTGAAGCATTAGAAAATGGGCTCTCTCATTTCTTTTTTGTTTTGCCAATTTTGGACATGCACTTCCAGGGAGCAGTTACAATATATACACCAGTGCTTGATAACACCGTATCTGAAACAGTAAGACATATTTTTCTGTGCTACCAACATGGACTAATACACTATTTTAGAGTAATTGAGTATGAGACATTGCATGTGTCCTTATGTCTACGATATCTAGCTATTTTGTACATCCTCCTAAGCTATTAGACTTCATTTTTCACAATGAAAGAGTGTTCCACAGTTTAATTACACGTTTTGCACAAAATATTTCCATTTAACTGTTCCAAACTGTCTCTTCCCTTTGAGTATAACCATTTTGGCACAGCTCCCATCCCTAACAATGGGAGTGTCACATGTATTCCCTAAGTGTTTGAAAATGCTTTTCTTTAGTCTTCATTTATAAAATGTGTCTTCCACCCTTTTTTGTGCACTCACTATTTTAATTTATGGAATGGCCTCTACCATTGTTTTCACAGCAAGAACAGCGTAACCAACGGGGGCTGTGCTTTTACTCAGGAGTGTCCTTACATTCCCGGAGTGGCTTACAAATCCCAATGTCCTTGTTCAAAGCCTAATTCTATTTTTGTCTTTTCTAGTTTATTAGACCAGATTAGAATCCCTCATTCCTGATAACCATTCATGAGCAGATATCTAGCTGCAGAAGACTGACTTCAAAGTAATTCTTCATACTGGGAAGGGGAACGTTATGTGGCTAACACAGTAGAGATGTCACTAAACATGAAATTACAACTGACTTCCATCTGTCTCGTGTTTTGGAGATGGTAGAAACTGGGAAGGGTGAGCCTTTTAGCCCACTCCAATACCTCCATCAGGAGAATTGCTGGTTGTAAGAGAACAAGTAAGAAAGGTCATGTTCCTGTACAGTCAGGAAAGGAAAACAGCATAAAGAATTCATATTATTTATCCACAGGTATTCCCATCCCGAGTTCAGCAAGAATTTAGCCCAGAGATACAGAGAAAACCTCCAGGATCTGTGTTAAACGCAGCCAACCTGCTCTGACTGCAAGCCATAGAACTGGCAGGATGTCCTTTTGCATCCGGAGCAAACGGCATTTCTTCTTCATCTTCTTGGCTTGTTGCTCTGAAAGAAAGCTGCCTTAGCAAATCAGGATAGTAAGGTAATACTATGCTGTTGCTAGGCAATAACCAGACAGTTTTTGTGTAATTTTCTGCCTTCTGATGGATGATGCAACTAGTCTAGATTTGTTATCTCACTGGAGTCCTTACCCAGACAATATGTGTTCAGAGACAAGGCTGGTGAGATAGCTGGAGTGGTAAGATTAGTATTAACTAACCCAATATATCAAGAATATGTAAAGTACCTTACATTGTTTGTGTGACAAATCCCAGCTTATGGCTCCAGAAGTAAAATGTAAACAATTTAAGGTATCACACTGCTTCTGAGATGAAACACTCATTCTTTCAGATGCTAAAAAAGAAAATAATAAGACGGAAGGAAAATAGTAAAGCAAAGAGGAGTGAGATAAATATGTGAATCAAATGTTTTTTGATTCTTTAAACACAGCAAGTACCTAACTGTTTTGAAATCTTAAGAATATCAGGTCCCCTACAATTCAGTAATGTCACCTGTTGGGCTATGCCACTCGGGCCTCTTCCTTATTATATATTCAGCCCAGAATGTGCTGTTTACCTTCCACACGATAGCATTATTCGAGTTATTACATTTGCCAGTGAAGTACTAGAGAGTCTAAAGTACAACTTAACTTGGCAAATACTGAGTGAAATTGAAGAGATTCCAAAGATTGCAGGCTTACTGTAGCCAGCGGCAGGTATAATGCGCATGCAGCTTGGCTTAAATATTTATTTGTTGTTGTTATTTGATCTGAAGGACTAATTTCAACTTTGACATCAGATAACCAGAGGGGGTTTCTTCCAGAACACTAACATCAGAAGGACTTCATAAATAGAGTCTGGCATGCAATTAAACTGTTTGGAGATGCTAGGTAAACTTTCCATTCTGATGCCGAGTCTACTCTTTCTGACATCCAAGCATGCCTTTCGTGAGTCTCATTTTTTTTAGTAGGTCAGGAGATCTAAGCCTTAAATGAAGCCGGCTGTACCAGACACAGATTTTCATCACCAGTGGGATCACGACCTTGCAGTGTATATTGAATTTAAGTTTAATACTGTAATGGATGGGACTTGTAATAAAAATCGCTAGATGTTTTGTGGATGAGTAATAAAGAGTGGATCAGAGTACAGGACTTCAAGAATCCACAGTACCAAAGAATTTCAAACAACACTGAATTTATACTACCTTTTGGCATTGTTTTTTTGTGGTTTGGAAAGCTTATAATAAAATTCAGGCCTTGTCCATTATTTAATTACTTTGCTACATTTTTTGGCACTTTTCTAGTAGCTTAATAGGTAGTTTGCATAAAATGCTACCACTGTTAAATATCTGTTTGTGCAGCTAGGAACACAGTGGTGTTCCTTCTGTCCTAATGTATCACTTAAATGGAGATAAAATAGTGATTACACTTACTCTTTAGGACCATAGACTTGGATTTACTTTCGGCTCTTGCTACATATGTAACTGCTTTGGCAGACTCATTTAAGTTTTTAGGAGATACCAGTACTTGCTGCTAGGGTTAGTCTGACTTTAAATGGAGTTTTATTTTACAGTCTTGTCATTAGCCTGCTCATCTTTCACCAGCAAAAAGTATGAGCAATCCTGTTACCCTACCAGGCAAAAAAAAAAAAAAAAAAAAAAAAAAGTAATAAAACCTAAAAGTACAATGTTTGAAGCCTGGAAAAGAGCATTTTTCTGTGGCTGTCATTACTGATGTGGAGGTTCCCTATCTTTTAAAAGCGTGAAGGTCAAGCAGCCAGACTCATTGCACGTAAGGGCTGGTGAAGATGTGCCTGTTCCGTTCACCTTTTCCAGAGAAATGAAAGACTGCCTGAGACTGCCAGGGGTGGGTTAACAGCAGGGTCAGCATACCTGCTGCTAAATTTCCTTCAAAAAGAAAGGTGGCATGCTGCAACCTTCGCTTTGGAGAAGCATGCCATGTTTTGCAATGACTCGGTGATACCAATCATTTTCTGGCGAACGCGGTGTATTTATATTCCTACATTATTTAATGCTTGTGCCCAAATTGTCAGTTGGTAAGGCTCCCCTCCATGGGACTCCCAGGAAAGTCATAGTGAGATTGATGATTTAAATGACCTTTCAGGAACTGCTAAAATTAAGGATCCCAATTATTGAAAATTATCTGGAGTATTAGTGACAACAAAGCCTTCAAAATGGCACAGGAGAAAGGAAATAAAAATTGCATGGAAATAAAAGATTCCGCAGATTGCCAATTTCACATGCTCATAGGAGGTTTCCTATCATGCTGAGTAAATCCCACTGAAAAATAGCAAGTTCTCATAAAGTAGATGCAGCTTCCGTGTACTGTATGGGTGGTTACATCTTTTGTTGTTGCTGCTATTATTAGTATAATTATTTTGCTATGTTCTTCACCATATTTCATGTCAGCCGTCATGCTAATTGAAAACCTGAAGTAAATTATTATTAATGATTACAGTAGTATATTATTGTATCATAAATATACATGAGTCTTGAATAGTAACACTGAGCCTAAGAAAGTTAGTAGCTAGTTTGAATATGGCATGAAATCACAAAGGAGGATGACATATTAAGTAAGATGAGCAAGGAAGCGGGGAAAAAAAAAAAAACAAGTTTTCAGTGTAAACTTGAGTATCCATGACCTTTAAAAAGTTTCTGGAAGTTTGTCTGCCCTCAGAACAGATATCCTGTGAGTATATCACACGGCTCTTTATTTCACTTGTCCTGTCTCACCCTCTATCTATACACCTTTTCAGCTCTTGAAAAATGCCAATATAAATGTGGTGTGAATTATGTGTGCCACATAAATGTTCCTTTTCTTTTTATCCTTCATTAGGACATTGTGATTTATAATGACCAGTATTATGTCAATTATACCAGAATGGTGGCATTACTCTTTGGATTGAAGCAATAGGACAGACACTGGCAATACAAAGTACATCTTGCTTGGCAAATATTGCTGAAGAATAGCTGTGTCCTTCTTTGGGAAATATCAGAAAAACTGAAGTGAGAACTAGCAAGCTCTTAGTTCAATTTTATACTATTCCAGTCAAAAACAGCTTGTCGACTTTTTGTGATGAAACTTCAGCCTGTAACAGGGAAAGGTTCGGAAGAGGGAAAAGAAAAATTTATTCTGGCGTCTGCCAGGGAGACATCCCGTGGAAGGTGCTAACGCACACCTGGAAAGGCACACCTGGTCTTCGTGCTTTGGAAGCAAGAAGCAGAGAGCTTATCCAGGCCCCTCCTGAAAAGACCCGTGTTACTGGCGGTGCAAGCCATTTATACTTCTCCAAAGCAAAGCAATGACGGCTGTGTGCATGGGGTACATTAACACGAACTTTTCTTGCATTTTGGGTTAAAAGGGAAAGGTTGCTGCAAGCCAGTTACGCTGGTGGGGTTTCAGAGCAGCTGCTTGCTACACCAGAAACACGGCCTGAGACGTGAGGGCCTCAGCAATTTGGAGGCAGCATGGCACAGGTCCCCGCTGAAACCAAAGACAAGTAGTGGAATTCTGCTTTCAGAAACCCAAACTTTCAAGAGTGAACACTGTAGCTGTCATGTTTTGATGATAATGAATTTAGGTGGTAATTGGTACCTTGGTCAAAAAGGGACAAAAAGAGGAGCCAGCTCTGAAGAATGCTGTGTGAAGGATGAGAAGGATCTTAGGCCGTTAGTGATGACTGATGCTATAGTAGAAGCATATACATGATGTACTGAAGTAATACATTAGGGCACAACATGAAGCCCTGCTAAACTTGAGGAATATATCACCAATCAAATTTCTTTAGAAGGCCTTCTCTTTACCTAGGAAGGAGGACTTAATGGGAATCCCTGTCAAGTCTCCAGTTGATATACAGTTTTTAAATGTTGCTGGATGTTTTAATTTGCAGACATTATCAGACTGGGAGTGGTAATGTTCTGGCTGTTAGTGGAAAGGAAGACTTGTTACTGATATCAGGCTCTTTTTAGTTGGGTACATGGATTGTTGTTACTTGGTTCAAAACAAGAATAGTTCCGAGATAGTTAGAGAAGCACACACAGGCTGAAGTTTCTGATGGCTCCTGTAAATCATCTCAGCTGTCAATGGCACATGGTGGCTTTCAAAAGAGAACATCCATCAGTCGTCTTTTGCAGATGTTTGACCACTAAAATAAAGTCCTGCATGTGCTGATTAGAACCTGTCCTGGAGCATTTATATGCCTTAATATGGCTATATCATCAGCCATGCTGCCTCGTTTGGTGGATTTAGAGCTAGTAGAAAGGAAATATTTACTCTGTCTTGATGTGACTTCCTAGTTTGTTGGAAACAGGTGGATTTCCTTTGCCCAACCAACATATTTGGTGTAGTCAGTGGGGCATCTTCAGTTGCCAAGTGCATGTGATCTCCGTGCTTGGGAAATGTTGCAGAAGGGTAGCTAAGTATGATTTCTGAACTCAGTGTTGAATTTGGAAACCGTGCAGTATTTTTCAGATTTCTATCATAAGGTGTAACAGTCATTTTGTATCTTTCTTCCTGTTCACATCAGCAGTTCTCCCCTTTCTGATGCATTCATATTTTTAGTTGTTAGCTTAGAAACAGTTCAATTCTACCATCAGACTGCAGTGAACAAGCGTTCACTACCCTTCCTCACTGACTTGGATTTTTCTGTTTTGTTGAGTGTTCAATTCAGTGCTTTGCATATCCCAGCTGCCTACGTATGAACTTATAAAGTCCCGAGACTATAAACAGTTCGCTTCGTTTGGAATATTTGAACTAAATGTTTTATTTAGCTGAAAAGTTTCACTTTATCTGCCTGTTTCAACCTGTACTAGATTTTATTGTGTTGAGGCCATTGGCTCTCATGATAACAAATGAAGCTGGTGTCTTATTTTCAGTGTGTTGCATAGTCTGAGGAATTTTGTCTATTTAAGAATATGATATAGCATATAAAACTGTATTTTGTGCACATAACATGCAGTAGAAGATGAGGTTCAAGTTTGGTATACAAGCTCTAAAATATTTTCATCTTCCATAAAAATGGAGTGCAGAAAAATCCAGCTTTTAACTTCTTTTGAGGTTACTGTCCTTCTGTCTTCATCCTATTTCACATGCCTTACAGAATGATATCATAGGAGCAATCAAATATTAAATCCGAATGAGGGTAAGGATTTATATCTCCCATTAAGGCTCCCTTAATATTTTCATTTTCTGTCCTTTCTAACCAAGTATCATCTTTAAAGAGCAATGTTGTAGATGGGTTAAGGAATCAGTAAAGACACTGGGACATAATCTGAGCAAAAGTATATTTTCTGTCTGGCCATTCCATCACTCCAGAGCTGAAAGAGAGATTTAGGCTATGAATCAATGGCAATATGATCTGGATGTTTAAAATGACAAAAAAATAAATAGAAAAGATGATCTTGTCTCAGTAGACAGGTTTCTTTCAGTAGGAACCATAAGCCTGAGCTTATAAGAGCTGTCCTCTGGCCTCATTTTTTTTTTTTTTAAGTCAAAAAACAGTTTGAGAAATGTATGTTGATTGCAATAATGACTAGTCAGAATACCTTTAACCTGATTTTATGTGGGGTTTTATGCCCTCAAGAATTTTATTACAAGTATAGCTACATCTGTGTATGCCAACTCATGGTATAGGAGTGCATTGCTGAAATAAAGGCGTGTGCTGCAGCCTCTTTGTGCCGCTGGTAGACCTATGTAGCTTCAAAAATCTCCAGTGTAGTCTAAGTTAGGTTTGAATCCTCATTCAGTAACAATGAAGTCCATGTGTTTCTTGAACCTACCATTAACTGCAAATGGCCCACAGTTTCCTAAAGAACTAATAGTGAGCTGATGGGTTTTGGGGAACAGATTGTATTTAGAAGGCTTTGTTTGAAGAAATCTTTTTTTTTTTCCTGGCCAAGTCAAATCAAACCTGCTGTGAATAGCGAGAAGTTTGATCTAGGAGTGGGTTTACTTTTTTATTTATCAAATGCTTGCTTCAGGGATGTTTCTCAACACAGTTCTGAGAAAGGATAATGTATATATGTTGTTTAACATTGGTTTAAAAATTTGTCTTGATTCCATAAGTTACATGACTAGTTTTTCCATTTATTAACAGTTGTCATTTTTTTCTTTCACATATAGTCTAGGTAATATTACATCTGTATAAATCAGTATAATAATGACATTATATATGTATATTGTTATTTAACCATTGCTCTCTAGGGCATAGTTATGTCAGTCATATTTTACAGAGAATTTCAATAGACTGTTATAATCGTTACAATCTGTTCCATAGTAAAACCCTGCAAATCAGCATTTTCTTGGTATTTCAAGGGTAGTAATGGTGTTGTATGGGTAAATAAGTAACAGAATCTCTGACTAACACGATCCTGTAAGCACTGCAGGAGATAATGCATGCAGCATATGCAACTAAAACACTGAACAAATGAATAATCTTTATACTTCTATTATTACAAAGACTTTTTCAAGTCATCTAGCATGAGAGCCACCCCTGAATTTATGCTTGTAAATGCCAAAATATTAATATGCACTGGTGTCATTTGGAAACCTGTCAAGTGTGCGTTTTGCGCTGTCTTGAATTATTTTGTATGTATATTAAGCAGGCATCAAATTGTGCTTAAATCAAAGATAAATAATTGCTGGTTTGGATGTCTTTTTCTGAGAACTGCCCCAAAATGAGGACGAAGTTGGAAATTGTGTGCAATCGTGTTTCCCCGATAAACAATGATCTAAACATTAAAATATATAAATCTTCTTTTGGATGATATCTAGCCAGAATGAACTCTCTAAATATTCAGTCTAGTGAAATTCTTTTATAAATCAGATGCAATTTATGCTAACATTGACGTGATGAACAACATCTCGTAGATTTCTTCCTAAATAATTTTCACCCACAATATTTTCAGAGGACCCAAACACACAGAGGACATGAGACAAATAATCTTAGCGTTGTTTGCCCCATTTCACATAATTATCTTAATCCATCAAGGCATTGTATGCTGAACACTGTGCCCAATGTAGTTTAATTGCAGCCATAACTTGTGCTGACCAGTACCAGATAAAATCCTTTTCAGTTTATGATGTCATCTGTTACGGCAAGTAATATAGCCTAGAATATATATATATTTTTTTCTGCTAGTTTCTATGTCCAGTATTCTACTTAATAACTTTGTTTCTCTAATGCATTAAAAACTTTATAGAAAAATTTCAAAACATATCGGTACTATCCATACCAAATGTATGTTTATTCAAATGTAAGAACTTTAACCACAAGCTGTCTCATTTTCCAGCCTATGTAAGTATGGCCAAACCATGAATAAGAAAGAGGTAACTACCGCATTTTGCTTTTGCAGACAGTAGTTGCAGCTTTATGGTAAACAGTGAGGAAAAAATGAGGGTGAAATCTCTATCAGGTAGTCCACTTGCAGAACACGTTTAGGATTTTTGAGCATCAGATTTTCTCCTTGTATTTATATTTATTTAGTGGGTTGACCACTCCATATCAAATGAACGTTTTGTTTTCAGAAAGTTCAGACAACACAATGGAGAATCTGTCCCTCCCAAGTGTTTAGAATTAAGCGTTTTATTCCTTAGGGTGCTCTAACAGTAGTTGCAGAAGGAGTATTGCTAATGAGCAAATCCATATTTATATGAATTTGAGTTATGTGGTGGTTTTTTTGTTTGTTTGTTTATTTTAAGTAAATGCTGGATGTACCAGATGCAGAAGCTGTAATATGGGCTTTAAATTCTGAATCATAACTTTGCAGACCACTGGGGTCTGATAAGATCCCGTGAAGAAGATAATCGTGTCAGAATAGCAATTGATAAAGTGTCAGAGATAAGAGATGTCCAGTATGAAACTCTTTGGATGCTTCTTGTACAAGATCCAGAAAGTGTAAAATGCAGACTATAGAATAGGTCCTGCTCACAACTTTTGCCCACCTAAACAGTATGGACATCAAGTAGGCAAGTTGTGTTGGGACATCAGCAGGGGAAAGAGAAAGGAAGACTATGGGGATGGAATGGAGAGAGGTTCAGCCGAAGGAGTTCAATACATTTCTCTAGGAAATGCTGATTATCAAGTTATATTAAAGAATTGTCTCTTTTACTTGGAAGACAATTTGTCTTGACAAGCCCTTTTAAAGAGAGCATGTTAAAAGCACGAGGGAGCTGAACTATTGAGAAACGATACTGTATGTGAATGAATGTATATATTACTTAGTATGGCACCGGCATGTTCTGTCTTTATTATTATTATTGCAAAACCTTTTATTTCTCTCTCCATGGACCATAAGAAATGTTCTTAGAATCCTAAGAGAATGGGACTCCAACTTTAGACATTCAGTAGTGAAACAATAAGCTATTTAGTTTTGCATTCTGCCACAATAGCTATGTTTTCTATATCAGTGACTTATTGCTGCCTATCAATTAGATATTTATTTCTTATGTTCATCATAAAATGGAAAGGCTGATGAAAATGTTTGGTATAGATACAGAGTTGCCAACCTGAAAGGTTGAGAAGCAATGGTTGTCAGCAAAGAGCTGTAGGTACTTCCCCTAGGATAATTCCACACATCACACGGGCAGGACACTTCTGCTGATACTTAGACTAAATATTGATGTGCTCCCTTTATTTGTCAGACCTCCCTGTGATACTCTGCATTACTCCTTGGTACCTCCTATACCTTTCAAAGACATGCACTCCTGTTTTCCGTTCTCATTACTTTATTCCTTTGTTGACCAAAATACTTGGCCTTCTCTTCTGGAGGGAATGTCCGAAAGATGGAGTATTTTAAGGCCAAGTGTTATCAAAGCCGGTTCTAGAACACTTGTTGTCTGGCAGTCAGCAAATGTCCACACCCAGAACTCCACACCCAATGTATTTATACTGAATAAAATACAATAGTGTACACCCCTTTGGTGTAGCACAATTAGTTTTCTCAATTCAAAGATAAAAATCAGAATAATCATGGCAAGTGTGAATCCTTGGATATATACGGGTTTTTCATTATCAAATTTTGTCTCTGCATGCCCTTCTGTGTTCTGGATTTGTAAAAACTTGTGTCTGTAGTTGTGTGAGCCGGTAAATTGTTTATTTTCTCAGTGGAAGTTTGCTCAGGACATTGAGGAGCTATTTCCTCCTAATTAGTTCCCCAGATTCCTCTTATAAAAAAATCTTAGGCTTCAAGGAGTCTGTTTGGGGTCATTATTTTCTTGATAAATATACTCACCACCACTCCAGATTTCCCAGAAGGGAGACTGCAGGGTAAAAGAATGTTGTTTTGCACGTTATATTCCATGATTGGTTCAAATTACTCAATTTACCCAGTATTTTCAAAAAGCAATCCTAAATCATCAGTCAGCCACATCCTACTTCCAGTGCTGATGCCAGACAGTCATTTTCCCTCAGAGCATCGTAGAACATGAGCTCTCCTCGGCTTGTTTCATACTTTGATGAACCAGATGGCTGCAGGGGTGTGTACTGAGATTTGAGATGTGGATAGTTGTTTCCATTGTGGGTACTCTGTAGGAAAGGAGTGGACAATGCTGATTTTACTTATACTAGGCAGAGATTATTGACTTTTAAAAATTACCATCATATTTTACCCAACCACTCTGAGAAGTCATCCTGTCAGATAGCATGCTAATGCAAGGTGCTTTATCACACCAAGTCTTTGAATGGGAACTCAAAAGCAAACCTCAGATAATGCAGAAAGAGAAGATGTCATTTGTACAGCATGGGCTGATGAGACAGGCACCATTGTTTTGGTCTTTAGATCAATAAATACTTCCTCAAAAAGAAAAGTACATCCTTCATTTTAGACTCAAAGTTTAGCTCCATCCTGTGTAAAAATGTTCATTTTCACCTGTCACAAAACCTTTGGTGCTGTGTATCTTGTGTTTATTACATTGTGCTCATTCTTTGATAATTGCTCACCTTTATGATTCAGCGTTGTCAAGCACAGCTCCACGTTTTCATTTATTCTCTAGGTGCTGAACTCAATCTAACAGAGTTTTAGGCTGCTCGAAACACTGGGCTTAGGTTCACACAGCCTAAATCCCACCTAAATCCCCGCGTTTCCTTTTGGCCTTCAGAGACACCAAGACAGCTGGGTAGACTGGGCGCTGCAAGCTAAGTAGAATTACAGACATGCAACACTGGCCTGTAATAGGGATATTCAGATGCTTATACAGATACAGTCTTATTCACATCCATGCTAGCCTTACAGCAAAATATTTACAAAACAACAGCTGTCAAGTGCTGTGGAGCTGACTGCGCAGCAGCAGTGCCCGTCACACGGTCCCAGCAGCCGGGGCTGTTTAACCCATAGACGGTTGTGGAAAGAGGAAAGCACTGCCTTCAGATAATTCCCCCATTAATGAGGGCCACTGCAACATTCACTTTGCAAACAAATGCCCCTTTTCCTCTCTTTAATTTACATCATTTTGAAAAGCTAATATTGCCAATGTTGGGGAAATATTTTGGATTATTTCAGTTGGAAGTTTGTTTGGCTGACGCCTGATTAAAACCTGAAAATATAGCATAAGTAAACTTTTCTACTGATAGAAAATGCACCTTTTTTACCCCTGTGATTATGAAAATATCTTACAGGCATCTCTTACATTTGTCATCATATGATATCCGATCTAGCAAGCTTTTCTTGCCAAGTCTCTGAGCTGCATGTGTGTAACACAATCCCCACAGCATTATAAACTCTGAGAACAGTTGTGAATAAAGAAAACGAGAAGCTGAGATACGTGCAATTTCTGCATACTACTTAGTATTGAATTGCACCCATAACACAACACCAGAAACAAACCGAAGCAGCAGCGGCGGCCAGCTCGGGCGTGCAGGAAATGCAGCCACGCTGCCTGCACCCTCTACTGGCTGATGCACAGACCACGAGTGGCTTTCACTGATCTTTATTCAGCTGCAGGAGAAATCCTGGAATAATATTTGCCAGCAAAAATGTAATAGCATCATTATTGAAAATAATAGGAAATTTGGGTCTCCTATTTGTCTGGAATAGGAAAGGAAGTGAGAGGTCTGAGAAATAGAAAACTAATGAATTCTTTAGTCTTGGTGGAAAAATTATTTGTAGAGAACCACTGCACTCACTTTCTACAACAAGAGAACGCCAAAGTTTGCCACACAGAAAAAGATTAAGCTGTATTGTGCTTATTCTGAATGCCAGAGACAGTGTTCATTAAGTTCTGCAAATGCCAGATGTGGAATAAAAAAAAAAAGTATTCTGCAACCAAGACCTAGAAATTTGAAGATTAAAATTCAAAGTCATGTCTTTCTGGTTGTGGGATTCAGTTTAGCCACAGACAGGTATTACAAAGCGTTTGTACAGATTTCATTTAGGGATCTTTCCAGCAGGTCTTGTATAAAGGGCAACTGAGATTTCAAACTCCATGTAGAGTGCATAGTGTAACATGACCATAGTGTTTAGAGGGTAATATATTCTCCTGGGTTATGACATCAGTTACATAATAGGCTTGCCACAGTTGTTCTGTTGCCTCGTCTTTCTCTCATTCTCTCTCTCTCTCTCTCTTTCCTTGCATGTACCTAATGTTTCTGAACATTGCAGAACTACTATTTTGGAGACCAAAATCTTCCTTTTGTAGAACAAAAGAAATGGAACATTTAGATAAATCCCATTTTCTCACAACTTAAATATGTGTTGGTTTTCATGCAGGCAGACCGCTGTTCAGAGCAGTCAGTAATATAACCCTGTATGTCTGCTTACAAGGATGCCAGCAAAGGCTTCCTGAGGCTGTTTTTCTGTTGTGCCATGCAGAGGTATCCTCAAATATTGTGCATAAAGTAGTGGTGCTGTTTGTCTCTCCAGTTTTCCGTTGGGGCTCGACAGCCAGGTACTGCAGATGTGGTATGATCACGTCTGTATGTGCAGCCAGAGGCACAACAGTGCATCAGCCAGTATGCACCCATCACACAGCTGGACGGAAGACTTTTGCTGTTGGTCTGCTATTAGATCACTAGAATGAGTAGATTTTACAGGAATAATATTAATGGGCTGTAAATAATGGCTTGTTTATTTACAATGAGATCTTCAGAAATCACAAGTGATTTGGTCTACCTTCAGTTTGCTTTCTTAAAAGTAACTTTACTGTCAAAGGATTAATGTTCCCTCCCTCCAGTCACCTGGTAAAGATGACATTTCTTCAGGTCCCTCAGGCTAGGACCTCTTTAGGTCTCTCTGCCTTGGAAATTCTTGACAATTTTTTTTATTATTGTTCTCTGCTTTATCTGCATGTTCTTGCCTGTACGTGTCTGTTTAAGACAGTGTGGTTTGTCATTGCATGGTGAATTGTATTTCCAGACGTCATGAGCTTTAAAACATGCTAAGATAAGCAGGTGAATGTATTACTGCTTGTACAATGGTATTTTTATATTGATGCTATCTCCTGGATTCCTCATCACTACTGAGGCTGATTAATGCCTGCGGAATACAGGAAGGTTTCCTTTTCAGAATGTTTTTGTCGGTTCGTTATTTTCTAACGCTTATTATGGCAGAATTTCACAAACCCGTTGTGTCGACAGGCCCACAGAACCAGCGTGCCCCACACGGCTCCCCCCGGCGCCTGGCCCCTTTCAGAGGTCTGTCAATGCCCGCCGCACCACGCAGCCGCCGCTGCACCTGCAGCGACTGCGCCCGTCGCTGCCAAGCAGCTGGGGCTGGCAGAGGCGGCAGCGCCCGAGCCCGGCTGCTCCGCACAGCCGTGCCCCCGCTCCTCCCCTGCTTGGGAATCCCCAGCCTCCTTCCTCCTCCTCCTCCTCCTTCTCGGTACGGGGAGGTGGCCTCTGCCCTGGTGATAGAAAAGACAACGCGGGTTACGTGGAGAAGTAGTAGGAAGGATGAAATAGTTCTGCTCAAGGTCTCCACGCAGTCACTGGCGAAGCCCCTGACCGCCAGCCCGGTACCCAAACCCAAGACCACGCCACCTTCTTTCGAGTGCGGCTCACATAAAATGGGTTGACAGTGGTTTACAGCTTTTTAAGAGTGTTTTCGAATTGCATCTCTTTTCAGTTGTGAGGAATTAGCTGGGACTGCATGGGTTTTAATTAATGCATCATGTTATCTGGTGCATCTGCAAAGAAATTTTAAGAAATATCTCTGCAATGTTGGGCTCTCTTGGCCAGGAGCCATAATGACAGCCAGGCTAATTATATCGGTCACTGAGTTATCAGTGCAATCGTAACTGGAGGCAAACAGACTCCAATCAAGTCAAGAGAAACTGGAAGTAAAATAATGATATATTTCACAATCATCTTATTACCGACTGATTTAAATAAGGACCTAAAATGCTTTATCAGTGCTGAGAGAGTGTCAAGGTTTCAGCAAGTCTTAATTCAAAAAAGTTGAAGCTTTCCCTGCTTATGGAAACTGGCTGGTGGAAAAGTAAAAGATGTTCTTCGTTAAATGCATGCAGAAAAACAATTTACTATTTTTACTTGCAAATGCTAACAATCCAGCCTACATTTTTATTTTTCTGCTCAGGTCAGGTATCAGGAAACAATCACAATTCTCTGGTAAAGTTCCCCTAACTTCTATTTAATCACACCAGAGATGAAGCTGGCTCACAGTTCTCTGTCATTTACTTAATGGGTCAAAAAGAAAATAAACTGCATGTAAAACTGACTTAGTGCACCACCTTCTTTGGAGAACGTCCCCATATGCTTTAAAATTCAGCATGTCAGAAGTAGTATACTGTAGTAGTACCCTTTTCAACTATAGCTTTAAGCTAATTTAATTAAAAAGCTAGCAATAGATGGGCTTTCACATAGTGTAAACAGAAAGCTCTTTTCGTAAATGCTTTTTGTTGTTAAAAAAAATAGCCTAGCCTCATGTTTTTCAATATTTGGTCACTGCAAACCAAGGTACTGATAGGTTCTGTCTTCAAAGAATAACTGAAATTTTGGAAAGGGACAGAGTCATAAAACTCTTCTGGGCTAAAAGTATTCACAGCCATATAAACAAGGAAATGGATTTCATAATTAATTCAGAATTCCCTGGCAAGTGCAGTGGTGTAACGTGTTGTAATCTACTGATTAAGTTCCAGGAAGAGCACTGGCAGGGGCTTTCTTCATCAGTGTCAGTCCTTCAGCAGCGCCTGAAAGAACCTGAGATGCCCAATCTCAGAGCAGCCATGGGTGGACCGTGCCTGCCCGAGCGCCTGGTCAGAGGGTCAGTCTGCAGGAGGAGGTTTGTGTCACCTGCGTGTCCCGTGTGCTTCCCCTTCCCACGTCCGCAGCAGTTGTGTGGTAGGAGCTTGCTGCTCTGAAGACAATTGCCAGTGAGAAGTTGAGGCTGAGTGGGCATCTGGCACCATCCAGCAAACTTTTAATCTAGTGGGATTCGACTTCACAGGACACTTTCCTATCTATCAGACTATTGGTCATGGCTGTTAATTCAATGAAGATGCAAAATAAATCTCCAGTGCAGAGATGCAACATAACCAATTAAATATTCCAGTACAAGGTGCTAATGATAAAAAGCGAATGTCACAGAGGACAGCCTGTATGATGTCAGAATACAAATCCTACCAGATGACACAATGTACGACTCCCATCGCGGGCCGGGAGGAAGGGAACCGCTGACCCTGAGCACTGAAGTCAGGCCCTGCAGAGGAGGCAGCAGTGAGGACAGATGGGATGTGAGCACAGGCTCGGGGACTTTTTTGGCGGTGAATGAATGGATTTAAGTTGAAACACTTAGACTGTGTGCATCTTATTTTCTTAACTCTCGGTATGTGAAAGTCTGGCCATTCCTGAGTGATGAGTTTTTCACATACAAGCAAAGCATCATAATTTTTAAATGTGGTTGTTTTAGTATTAAAGAGCAATATTAAGTAAAGCAAATGACAAGCAAGTAATGATGAGTGCTTGAAGGGACGGAGGGACTGTCAGTCCCCTGTATCTTTGCGAAGCGTCTGTGATGGCTGCGCCGTGAGGAGGGACTGAGTCTTTAAGCGACTCTCTTTTCTTGGCAAGGTTGAACCAAATGAATAGCAATAACTAAGCAGTTGTGGCTAACTAAAGCAGCTTATAGACAGGCATTATAGTCTCATTAAAGGTTTGGCGATTGGGGACAATCTAGAGAATGTAAACGGACAGGTGAGTAATCTTAAATAAGCTTCAGGAAATCAAAGAAGATATTTAATGAAGTTACTTGCAAGAAACAATCTAATGAGCTGTCCTGAGACAAGCAAATTAATGAATAATTAGAATGTTATATATGTAAACAATCCCACCTTTTCTACCTATTAAAAAGGTTAATATTTTTTTCTTGGGAAATAGTCTGAACAAATCTATATTTAAAAGAAAAAGATAATATTAGCCTAAGTTATATATTCCAATAGCTTGTGAAACTTTTGCCAGAGAAAAAAAAAATTCTTACCCGTAATGCTTCAGATGTGTACTTTATATACCTCAGATATGTATTTTAGCTTGGTTTGCTCATTGGTAGCTTCTTTTTTCTTTTTTGTTTTTTGTATGTTTTGCTCCTTTTGAAGTTAGGTGTTTAGATGAGGGTTGTATTGAAGGGCTACAGGTTCTTCAAACTGAGAGAAAGGAGCAGAGAGTGGAGCAAAGAGTTAAATTTAGAGTATTACAGGACACTGGACTTTGCAATTTCCACAGATTCTCAGCCTATGGAAATTCATCTCTCTTTTCATTATTTTAATGTACACAGATAACACATCCACTGAACTAAATATTAGCTAACGCCATTCTTTAAACAAGTTTTGCATTCCTTAGATTTTAATAGAATTGTAGTTTCTTGGCATGCAGCATATTAAAACATATTTGGCAAAGTTCTAATCGACTACGAGCCCTCCTCCCCCTTCTTTGCAATGAGTCCAAACAGTCTTTATATACGTATGTATATGCTTGCGTGTGTAAATAAATATGTATAGGCCACCCAGGTCTTTAAAGCACCCACATGCTGGATGAGGACTGAATCAGTGTCAGGTGCTATACCAGTAATACAGTAGCAAAAAACAACAACAGCAATTATGACCTCGTTTGTGTTCGGGCACAGCTATTACTGTCCCATCTCAGAACAGAGAGATTGGCCTTGCGCTTTGCTGTCCCAGCCCCATGTCCCTTCCTAGACCTGCACAACTCCTGCTGGAGCTGGAGACAAATCTTGTTGTCCCCCATGAGCCGGCACTCCGCTTTCCCCAGCAATATTTTGGATGAGAGGTGAGCTCTTGTGCTGCTGAGGTCCCTGGAGGGAAGAAGTAAGGAGAAGCACTTAAGCAGGAGGAGGGGGGTGGAGTGACAGGCAGTGGGGAAGTTGGTTAAATTGGTCCCAGCACTGGGGATGGGACAGCGCGAAAGTAATGCTGTGTGTGAACTGGTGTCACACGCAAACTGCTGTGAGGGGGAATTAAAGGAAATCTTAATGAGCTCAGCAACAGCTTCATGGCATTTCTGCAGGAGTTCAGATGGGTTGGGGTCAGGTGGAGGCGTGACTGCTGAAGGTGGGATGGTAGTAAACTGGGTGGGAATTATCTCCCTCCAAAAGAGCTATGGTAGAGGGGTAAATGGGGACATAGTAGGGGACAATAAGCTTAACGCAGTTCTTGGAGCACTCTGATGGGGTGTTCACGTGATGGCTTAGGGAACCCGGGGAAGCTTCATACATCCTCCTCGAAGGAGCGAGAGGAAAGCTTTACAATGCTGGATTCCACTGGCTCATCAAATGAAAACAAGGGTGTACTTATTTTATGTCCCCATTATTTCTTACATTTCAGTGAAGAAAACAAAACAAACAAACAAAAAACAACAACAGCAACAACAACAAAACTAACCTGAGGATAAAATTACTCCAGGCTCTTATGCAGATGAAGAAGGGCAGAATAGCTCACCTGGTATTGCCCCCTTTGCTGATAGTTTTTAGGCTGTAGCCACCATCTGTGGCTGGTGGCAAGTGACTGATACTCATATGCACATTTTCCTTCTGGTTTTGAAACCTTTTTCCCCCTAGTGTTCCCTTGAGAATAGCATAACAATGTGCATGGGATTGCTCTGTCAGCAAAGACTGTGCCGTTCCCCCCCTTCGTCTGAGAGCCATATGCTTTCACCTGTGGTGAGAGTTAAGCTTCAGAGCACTGAAGGATGCTGGACTTTGACAATTAATCATGGACTATTATAATTATTGATACTTAGCAGGTGAAAAATGAGCCCAGGACAGAATTATTCCAGTACACAGAAATGTCACAGGACGAAGCGCTGCCATGTGCTGTCATTCCTGCCATGGCCATTTCGATGTAGGTCCTCAGCGGGACCCGGGGACGTAAATAGCCCGGCGTGGCGGGGCTGGCCGCTGCTCCGCTGGGACGAGCTCTCAGGTGAGGGGTGCGAAAGCACATCCAGCTCTTGGGCGCATTCAGACCTTGCCCGGGGCTGTGTGCTTGGAACCGGGAGTGGGTGTGCTCTGCTTGATTAGCGTCAATATTTGAAACCGAGGTGGATGTCAACACCGCAAAATGCAGGTTTTTAACACAATGTGAAGGGGAGTCTCTCCTAAAATAACGGGAGATGTTAATGAGCTCTCTCCAAGAGGCTTAACTCAGGGTGCTTATAATCTTTTAGTGTGTGGTTGTGTCTGTTCTTAAAAAATGAATAGAGCTTTCAGAATTCAAAGGACCGTTTGCCTTTCCCTTCTGCTGTGGCCTTCCTTTCTCCCACGCACTCCGACTTGCCATCTCTCATTCTCTTCTGTGATCCTAGAAAACATGAAGGCCGGGATCGGAGACCGATTTTTCCCAGTTGAAGACAGAAATCGGGCTGTGGGAAACTCTTCACGAATAAGTAGATTCGAGAAGGAGGCTCGTTTGGCGGGCACTGCCCGAGGTGAGCGGTGCCACCGGGTGCCGGACCCGAGCGCCGGCAGCGCGCCCGCCCGCCCGCAGGTGCGCGCAGCCCGGNGGAGGGGCCGGGGCTGCCCGCGCTGTTCGCCGCGCCGCCGCTGGGGGTATCTTTGTACCATTTTTCATCCAGCAGCAATTTGGAGTGGAAACGTGTAATAGGAGAAAAAGCAGGGTTCTCGGCGGTTTCGGCGAGCCGGGCATCCAGG
>VXAA01007303.1:1515680-1788835 GCA_013399115.1 Anseranas semipalmata
ATCTAACTCTACAAGGGTTTTGTATGCTTTGGAAGTGTTATCATATGGCACCCAGATAGAAGAACAATTCATAGACAAATCTGAGTTCAGTCAAGCATCTTTGTTTACAGAGTTCTCTGTCAAGAAATGGTAATAACTGTATTTTAGCTTTTTTAATCATGAATTCCTAATGCCCCCATATAGGAAAATCAAAAAATGGCATCTTTTTTCTAAATCTGGTATGAAAGCTTGCCTTAGGTGATGAACTTGCATTAAAGATAGCGTTATTCTTGGTATTACAACTGTATTAAAGGTAGTTAACAAAATCCAGTCTATGTTTCTCATATGATTAACCCTGATGAACCAAGGGTTGGCCACAAATATAGGTCAGATAATGAACTTTGTTACTAATTTTAGAACTTAATTTTTCACCTGTGAGAGACACAAAAAGAACACCTTTCAGGGTGCTTCAGAGACCTTTGTGTGAGCTCTGGTATACTCTGTTACAGTGATCAGATGGGAAGGGTGTGAATGCTTTATAAAGTGTTAATCAAAGAAGCCTAACTTGGCTTTACAATATACAGTATGCAGATTTCAATATTGAAGATCTTGGGTGAGAAACATCTGGGATATTTTTTCTCCAGTGTGACCTATGATTAGCATGAGTTCAGTTCAGTTTCTAGAGTAGGTCAAAAAATCTTCATGTCCTGAAGCACACTGCTGTCATCAACACAATAGCCATCTGATCATTTAGCTGAATAGCTATAGTGCTCCAAAGTGAGTATAAATCTGGTCCATTTAAGAGTTAACCGTAAGCTGCTAAAAAGAATAAAGGTTCACTTCAGTGCCTATTATATTCCAAGCCAGTGCATCTGTCATTTTTAATTTAAATCTGTATTACTTAGCTGTCTAAAACTTTACACATAAGTGACAGAGTTACCCATTCTTTCTGTTATGGGTAAAATCACCATTTCGTTACCTACTTACTGTGCAAAATGTCAGACAGCTATAGTCCACATTAAAAAATTGTAGCCAACTTCTGGTAATATAAACAATTACTTCAGCTAAGAAGTAGAACTATTTTAAGAAAATGATTTATTGATATGAGTAAATAGCAGATAATAAGACTTAAGTGATCCTCTTCTTCTCATAGGTTTAATTTGTCTAATCAAACACAGCTACATAGAAAATTATGATCAGAAGCCTTCCTATTTTGGAAAACTAAGTTGCAGAAATTATTTAAAGAGATCTTTTGATCATGAAAATACTAACTAATAATGAGTTAGCATTAGTGAATATTCCCTTTAATGGGGAGAACAAAAATGTAGTGAAGCTGAAAAATACATGACAATTTAAATGAGTCTTATATCATCTACTCAGTTGAATTCAACTTTTCATTAATTTGTGCTTCACTGTGTTGAATAATGTATTTATATATATACGCTTATATTTTTTACTAATTTAGTTGTAAGGTTTTGTGTACAAAATGTAATGTTAAATAGAGGCAAATGTTAGAATTACATTGAGGAATCAGTCTCTGATCTGTGAGTGATATATTTGCACAGCTTGAAGCATTTGGAAATCCTTACTGCTGGGTTGTTTGTGGACCTGTGCAGCATAACACTTGTAATCTCATACTAATGTAGGATGGGACTGTGACCCCATCAGAATAATGTCTTATTTGTACCTTTGTTGGCAATCTCAGCAAGGGCTGTGCATTTCAATGGGTTTGGATTTGTAGCTGCTTTCTGAAGCTAACTGGATCTGTGCCTTCCTAAGGTGTGCGCAGTTCAGGGTTGCAGTCTCCTTTGTTATGATTGCATACACCTGCTTTTTAAAATGCAAATAGTTCATTTTTTGAACTAAACACATGTAAAACTCTTCCCTTCACCAAGTATTTATGGAAGTATCCAAGAGCAGGGGCTGTTTCAGAATCTTTACTGAAACACAGAGAGAAAATATGCCGTATTTGATACAACCCTTCCCTCTGCTAACCTGAAATGTGAGAGAAGAGGTAGGAAATTCCGTGATGCATCTCATGAGGATTTACCTGATCATGTTGACAATTGGTGTGTCACACCGATCTGGTGTTCACCCTGGGTTGGAGTTGTCCCTCTAATGGCTTCTGTTTCGCTGGCCGTGTTCCTGTTTGGGATCATAACGTATTTCAGAACACAGATTTCCTTTTAGAGACATGAAACATCTTTGGGCTCTTAGTCCTAAGTAGAGACCATTGTAAGGAAAAACGGATGCAAATGTAGTTGGTTCTGCAAAATTGTATTTGTGTTTTGAGATGAAGCAGCATTGTGTGGTGTTCAAAACTCTTACAATCACTTTCTGTGAATATTTGTGCAATTGGGATTTACTAGCAAAATTGAGATGGAAAGGAATTTTTAAGCATGAATATCAAATCAGGGTATACATCTTCAGCTAAAAAGAAAACAGCCGGTGGTGTACAGATATCATAATAATGCCTGGCATATGGCCAGAAGCCTTGGGTCCCACTGAAGGTTTTATTAATCCGTTGGAGCTATTGACAGGTGGTGCAGTTCAAGACATCCCTTAAGGTTTGAAGCTCTGTGCAAGAGTAACAAAGAGGAGTTTGGCTGCTGCAGTTTGCAGCAGATGTGACCTGTTGTGGGATGCCCTATGTCATTGGAAATGCAGAGGTGCGCTGAAGTTATCTTGGACTGTTCGCTCCTCGGCATACTAAATGCTGCTCTAAAGTATTTCAGCATCTAAGCTATGAAGTAATTTAAATTCAGAAAGGAAGATAATAAAATAATGGATGACAGAGAAAACCCTCTATATAGCATAGACTGTTCCAAAGACCGTGAAAGACTTTATCGAATACCTTTTACAGTAGAATTCATTTGCTTTACCACAGGGAACAATTGCGATCCTCACATCTAGGCAATAATAAAATCTGAAAATGCTTCTCCTCCTCCTCAGATCCACAGTTTTCTGATGCCAAAGCTTTATACTTTGGCCCAAATTGATTGTCATTACTCTTTAGTTTATTCTACTGCCCATCTCCCTGATCATTTCTCCTCCTGTTTATTGCTCCTGCCTCCACCAATTCCTGATCAGTCATTTGAAGTCCAGATACCAGGGGAAAGTCCTGTGTAGATCATCTGCTGGAGGACTAAGGAAAATTTTGTCCAATGTTGATGCTGAGCAACTAAGACATGCTCCAGGCTGGCATCCCTGCTTTGCCTTTCCACCCAGTGCTGGATATAAAATTTTGCCATAAAAGTGTCAAAAGATTTGAGTAATCTCAGTCTCCTTATTTGTGTGAGTTTGTGTTTTTAATGTTGTACCGTCAGGACAGCCAGCAACAGGCTTGAATGTTTGACCTCTCTGAGTCTCAACAATGAGCTGTTACTTAATCATGTAAAAAGAAAGGCTTGTGGGGAAGAAACACAAACCTGGGATTCAAGTTACAAACACAATGCAAATCTGTTGATTCCAACTCTGCAAGTGCTTTACAATTTACTGCCCTGCATAGTCTATACACCTATTTGCTGAAGCTAGCTAGTGCTCAAGAGTTAATTAATCAGAATAGCCAAACATTTTAGTCTTACCAGTTTAGCTCCATTTCTGTCTTAGAGCAAAACTTTATTCAGGAAAGGCAAAACAGAACTTTCAATCACAGCAGAGATGTTCAGCTGCAACAGCAAAACAGGCTATGGACAAGCTTAAAACTATAGCCCAGCTCTACGATTTGCTTTGAATTTACGTAAGTAATAATTTTAGTTTGGAATAAGTTAAAGGAAAAAGTGTTGCCCCAGTTTTGCAAGCGGAAGTATATCTCTGTTCTGATTAACTCCTGTAATTTCCAACATTGTTAAAACTTACCATTTTAGGTCCCAAAAGCATGTTACAAAGTTGTCTTAGATCTGAAAACAGGTCTAAGACTTTTAGGGTGATAGTGCTAGATGAATTGTTTGTAGCATCTTGGTCATTTTCCACGTTGAGCTGACTCAGCAGCTTGAAATGAAGAAGGATACTATTGTTGGGCGCAGCTATGTTCAATTCGGTTTCTTCTCAGACCTTCCCCAGAGCATGCAATTTAGCAGCAGAGCTACTGAGATTAAGTTCCTGCTATTTGCAAGTGGAGAGACCTCAGAGTTTTAGAAAGAGCACAGAGCGTATTTTTCAACTCCTGACAGAAATAAAAAATACATGTTTTTTGAGACATAATGGAAAAGATTTAAATATATGGAGGTTTAGAACACTGCTGAGGAATAAGCTTCCATCTTTCGATGACCTACTGTTCCATGACTGCACATCAGAACAGAACAGCAAAGTTTTACTAGGTGCCTTCTGCTCCAGCACGCGTCCACGTCCTCTGTCTTTACTGTTTCTCAACTGATATCCTACTGCCTTCAAAATTTGAAATGCAACAAAGCAACAATCTTCTGAGAGGTAATTGTCTGGATGCCAGCCTGTGCAAGTTTATTAAACGAAATGTAAACACGTACATTAACTTTGGGGAATTATTTTCTGCAGCTAAATTGGTGTATTTCCAGCAAACGCTGAGAATTTGAAGCTGGAGAGTGAAGGATATAAGCCTGTTTGTTAATGCAGTTTCACAGTGAAGGTGTTAGAATTAGCAGAGAAAGAAAGGGAGAGAGAAAATTGTGGAAAAGCTTCATCTATCTCCTTATTGCCTCCTGAGATAGATTGTTCAGAGCTAAAGGAACACTAGACATGAACCAAATCTCCTGCTGTCCTATATAGCTTTTACAATCTCCTTTTTAATAACCCAAACTGCAGGGTAGTCTGACTATTAGACAAGCCGTTCTTTTGAATTCTCTCTACAATGTGTATAGACATGATAAAAAAACAATTCTCATTAAAGCTGCCAACGCTGTTCAAAAGCAGGTGGTTTAAAATGTTTCCTATGCAAAGCAAAACACATTTCTTGTGCTTTACACACTGCTTAATAGGGAGCGTAAGATTACACTGCTATGTTGTGTATAACACTGCATTTTAAATAATAGAATATTGTAAATCGTGTTAGAAATATGTTTAACATGAATATGGAAGATATAATGATATGCACTGAGCAATTTTCAGAAGTGCTGGAACACAGCCTTGTGTGACAACCTCTGAGCTAACGGAGTTGAAAATAGAATCTGGAATTTGAGATTATGCAGTCCCTGATCCTAACTGATTATTTTTCTAGGGTACTGTTCAGTCAGCATGTGGGTATATGAAAGATAAGATTTCTACTGTCCTATGGAAATGTTTATTGCTTATATTGTAAATTAAGGATGGTAGGAATTGAGTGTGTTCCTTGTGCATTTTCATTTGTGCGTAGTTTAAAAGAAATGCAGGATTGGTCTGAAGTAAAAACTGTGATATACAGCTCCATCCCTAAAGTGCCTGTTTGTGCCCTTTTCCAAATCAATTTTGAAAAAAAAACACTGAGGTCCAGTCATACGTCTGTGCAAATTCAGAGTTGGCCATTCGCTTCAGTGGGAGCAGATCGTGGACCTCCATTGCTGTTGTGAATGTTTCACTATGCCACAGTCCAGGTGGTTTTCATTAGCTGTCAGAAATTTGTGGGAAAAGAAAACCATACAAAGTATGGTAGTTTATGTTATTCTTATAAAAATATGGCAGTTGCCTTAATGTTTGAATCAAGAGTTGTATTTTAAAATGAGAAAATAAATGTTTGTATGTATTATAACCTATTTTTGATGAAATAAAATACATTTGAGTCTTCAGTATACCTGTCTATCTTAATTTCACTCTTTTGCTTTAAGAAATAATTCCTTTCTTTTTGATAACTAAACTTGTGCAAACAAGGTGGAAATTGATTTTGAGATGATTCACTTAAATAAAATATTAACATAAACATTTATTTAATGGGGTCTGGCAGCAAACCGCTTGTTCCTGAAAAGACGAACTTAAAAAATGCATTTTCTGTCAGACCTGTTTCTTCTGAAAAATCTCTGTAAATTCAGCAGGTGACATTATAGATAATCCAGTAATCAGTGCTTCACCCGCCATTTCATGGAACCATAAACTAGTACAATTTTACTTACATGACTCTAGCAACTATTAATGTATGTACATAACTTGTGAAACACCTAGTTATCACACTGCTCATATTAGCTCTTTCATACTAATGATTTATTTTCATTTTCTCCAGGACATAGACCTGCGGCTAACTGGATTTGATTTATAAGAGGGGATTCTGCAGTAAATGGCCGCTCTCTTCATATTGCTGCTATGGAAAACAGAATTGTCAATAGGATGTAGTCTGATAAATAGTGCTGAGTGAAGATGCAGCTTCAATAAGTGTGAAATCAATGGAAGATACTTACCGCATGAAAAGCCTTTTGAGATTTTTCTGACAGGCTCCTATTTAGGAAACTCGATCTGTTTCCTTTGGTTGCCCTCTTTTTACACCAGTGGATACAAATAAGATTGCTTCATTGTAGTCACACAACTAATGTGGGACCATGGCCTTTCCAAGATCCATGTGGCTGAACTGTGTATGGAGAGCGACGATAGTCCGCCTGTTACACATGGGATTGAATGCCACTTTTGCTTTCTCTATACTTGGATTTTTGCTTCACGCTGCAGCTGTGTCCTCCCAAAAATTGGATGATACCAACCCAGTGGTGACCACCAACTTTGGCAAGATAAGAGGGATTAAGAAGGAACTAAATAATGAAATTTTGGGGCCCGTTATTCAGTTTCTTGGGGTTCCATATGCTGCCCCTCCAACAGGGGAGCGCCGCTTTCAACCTCCTGAGCCTCCGTCTCCCTGGGCAGATATCAAAAATACCACTCAGTTTGCTCCAGTGTGTCCCCAGAACATTATAGAAGGCAGGTTGCCTGAAGTCATGCTTCCCGTGTGGTTTACTAATAACTTGGATGTAGTTTCCACCTATGTACAAGATCAGAATGAAGACTGCCTCTATTTAAATATCTATGTCCCAACCGAGGATGGTGAGTTAATAGCAGGCGAAACAGGGAGATCTTTTTATTTTCCTGTTCTACGTTCTAACAATATTAATTCATGTGTACTGTTAGCATGCATGGCTTTCTTTGTTTGCATGCCAGCATATTACATGTATGCATGCTGCTTTTCTTTGTATGCATCTGTCCTTTTTTAAAAAATTTTTCTGTGTACACTCATTTTTTTTCTCCCACAGCACGTGTATTTTAGGTCAAAATTGGTACCTAATTCTCATTGCCACCCACTGACTTCTGGGAAGATGCATCAACATCTTATCCATTGCATGTGCAGGCACAAGAAGTTGAGATTCTTCCGCACCTAATAAAGCAGGTCATATTTAAGTTAGATAGTGGTGTTGCATGCTCCTACTGTCTGTGACGGAGCTCCATGTTATTTTCTAGTCTTCTATTCATTTTTCAGTCAAAAGAATATCCAAGGAATGTGCCAGAAAACCCGGCAAGAAAATTTGTAGAAAAGGAGGTATGTATAAAGTGGACAAAAAAAAAATGGGGGAAAAATCGAAACCTTGCAAAGGAAGAACATATAATACAGCTGAAAGAGGTTGATTTGCTGATGCTGTGAAGTGAACAGTTAGGGACTATCTTGTACTAATAAAGCCAGAAAAGTATTTAAAGAGAGGACCATGTAAAGCAGATGAGAAGATAACATTTGTAAAGCCTGAACTCAATTGCACATGATCATCTCTCTTTCACTGTCATATGCTGACCCTATTGTCAGCTTCTCTGTCTTGGCCTGGTGGTTTAGAGGAGTGTCTGTCCCTCGTACGTTGACACCTCATGTTGTATGTGCATGTGTCAGAGGTGGCTCTCATGCCTGGGGGCCACTGAAGTTGCTGGCACAGCTCCACAGCTCTGTAATCCAGTGGTGTAGCAAGGCGGCTGTTAGGTATTGTAGCAAAGCAGAGCCGAAAATCTGCATTGACTTCCTACATGATACACACTACTTTCTTGGACCAGTGTTAACTTTCCTGGAACGTTTTTGTGAAACACTTCTTTTCGTTTACACATTCTGAAAAGTGAATGCTGATTTCCCTTATTGTGTGATTACAGCTCTCTTTGTAAAACTGAAAATCTCTTGATAGGGATGTAGAGAAATGTTAAAATATTGTGACATGATACTTTGGAAACCAGGATGCTCTGGAAGCTTTGGAAACTTGGCTTCTATCATTTTAGCATTAGCATGGGAGAATTTGCAGATTTCTTTGTGGACATTTGCAAATTCCCAAAGCAATTGATATGTGATGTAGAAGGTATATTTTGGTATTGATATGAAGCAGGTATTTGGTAACTACTTAAAAGTACTAATTTTGTACTACTTTACACATTTGTTTTCCAACAAGTTATTTTTCTTTATTGTTATCTCTAAAATAATATGCTATGTAATAGTTGGACAATATTTGAATCTAGAGTACTTCTTAGGGTAAATAGAGCCGTGTGGAAATGCACAGTTACCTATAATCTGTAATCTGTGTTTTTAATATAAATTGCTATATGTCGCTGTTATTCCAGAAAAATACATTTTAGGAAGGTGTCGTAGCAGGAAATTGCTCAAAGTTTGGCAAAGTTCAACTCTATTAACTCGGATTAGGTTTTTAAGGCCATATCTAGGCATCTAAATGAAGGTGGCCTTATTTTCCAAGGTTTTTGCTCTTGCAGGTCTTACTGACTGTTAATTGCAGCTAGTTGTTAATTATTAATTGTTAAATGGAGTTGCTCAGTGTATGCTTTTTTAGATGTCTAAATCCACTTTCAGTAATTTAAGGCAATTCAATTTGTGTTTTAAAGTGTTGGGCTTTGAGTTAACTTCTGATGTTTCTGTTGGGGAATTTTTTCTTAGTGCTGCAAAAATACAGTTGTTTAAGCTGGATTCCCAAAGTTGGAAACAAAGATCAGGGTACGGTGAGCAACGTCACTTCTTCACACATCATTCAAGTTAGAATAACTGCTGTCATTTGTATGCATTCAATTAATGTGCAGTGCTGCAGCAGTTATTACACAGTTCATCAAGCGTGTGTAATTAGCTGAGCAACTTTCACTGCCTATCACCCAGACGCTGATTCACAAAGTCATAAATAAAGATGCAGATCTCCATCATTGTTCTCAGAAAGCATATTTTCCTATGAGAGAATATTAAAAAAATCAGAAAAGTAGCAAAAATAAAGAGAGGGAGAGCCCAGTAGATGAGAAATTCATGTTTATTGTCCTGTGAGCCTGAAGGAGAATAAAGAGAGTTATTTGAAATTCACCAGGTACCTTCCCAGTTAAATTCATGGCACCCACAGCGCAGTAAACAGCAGCAGAAGCCTACCTTTTCTCACTGACCAGCGCAGAGAACTGAATACCTTTAGCCCGGACAGTTGGCAGAGCCGTAGTCATCTCACCCTCTGCTCACTCGTACAGAGCCTCGGGTTACCCTTGGCCTGGATTGCCTTCATCCCTGGTAGTGAAATGAATCATGTTGTAGCACAAAGTTGCGGTAGAGTAAGGGCATCCTAGCAGCAACCCCGGCTGGGGAATGGCATACAGTGGTTTTGTATGAGAAAGAAGAAAGGACCAATACCATCTCTTTTTCTGGATTTAGTTTGCAGTCATTTCATTACACTTAGTGAAGAAAGTTACCGAAAAGACAAAATAGGAAAATAGAGGCTGACGTTTACGCCATCCGCTTAATTAATACAGGATTTATAAATTAAAAGTCACCAAACCAACAGCACACTGTCTTATATACTGTTCAATGCTTTCTTATTATGTGAAATAGATTTTATTAGATAAACAAATTAGTAACTATATTTAGTTGTCAGCTGAAGGACATGAGGAAATTAAAAATTTTGGAGAACAGGAAGTAATCTGATGAAGATAGATGTAGAAATGAAAGCACTTTTATCTGCAAGTCATGCTAGATGTTGTAATGGGAATTATAACCATTACCGTGTGTTGGTGGGATTTTGATATGCACACTGCAGAGACTACAAGACGATAGGATGGGAGCTGGGTGAAAAGGAATATAACAATATATTTATAAATAGAGCAAATATAGCAATATAGCATGATTTTTGCTCAATATGGTTGCTTATATTTCAGTATGTTTCATTTTCAATTTACTGATTCAATAACTAATGAAAGATCATCTGTTTTCATGTCTTTTGCTTATCATGTAGAACCAGGCATGTGACGGTCAGAGGTTGCTAATTCTGTTACGGTATGCATACAAGCAGAGCACCCCTATTTGCCAGGGCTGGTTTTAGAAAATCTGTACAAATGCATCTAATTAATTTTGTGTTATTTTTTTAGAGGCTAGATTCCATAGTTGTAAGTTTTAAGAGAACATAGATTATATCCTAGATAACACAATTTTACTGACTGACATATTGCCGATCACATGGTACTTCCTGAATCTCTTTGACGACGCAAACTGTTGCATCATTTCTAGGAAATATCTGAATAGTTTTGCACTCTGTTTACTGTTTCTGATCTCTATTTTACTTTCATAGTCAAAGCATAAATATTTTACTTGCGATCTGGAATGACAAGGTAACTTATTATCTCTTAGGAGGATTGTATCTTCTGCTTAGCTGCAAGCTTGTGTTTTTTCAATAGCCTATATCCATTTCTTTGCGTTGCAAGAGTTTGCACTGTTAATTTCCAGCTTTAAACTCTAACAACAATTGTAAAAAGGAAGTTTGAAAATCATCACTAGTATGAACACTAAAAGAAACCTCAGATATTATGTATTCTGCACGTGGCATGACAGTATGCCTTTTGTTATGAACATGTACAAAAGCCTTCATATTGCCTGAAGATATCTGAATGTGAAGATGTGAAAGTGTGGTTTTCATAGAAAATATGATATATACTGGATGTCACGGAATTAGTTTAGGAGACATTAGTACTTGTAGGAGAATTGGGAGTGGAATAAGGAACGAAATCACCTGATCCTTACTTTTATGTTTAGGAATTACCAGTGGCTAAGAGACTGCCCAACATCAGTGACTTCTTCGCATGTGGATTCTGTTCTTATTCTAGTCAGTGCAGTGAATAAATTTTAAATGCAAAGAATCATGATCTGAACTACCTCATTTGAGAGTGTAGTATGAGACAGCTCTATTAATATTTATGCCTCCTAATGGGCTACTTGATTTTCAGAGAACAAAGCTCCCACCACCATACTTTCTGGGTTATGGCTGTGATTACTATGGATGCATAGGAACATATATACATACATACAAATACACTCTCGGAAATGAAATAAAAATCACAGTGCTATCATCTCATCCTGCATTGAACATTCATTGTTTTCCGTAGAGAATACATTACATCGATTGTGATTCATAAATAGCACAGATAACTTCAAGGCTTTTAAGCTTAGCAATATGAAACATTTTTCATAAACCTAAGAAGATATGAAAAGAGTCCAATTTAGCCTGTTACCCTTTGCTTCTGTTGGATGTTTGTTCCAAGTCTCTATTTAACTACCTCAGAACTGTTCGACTTACAATCATGTTTTGGAAAAAGAGGAGTTAATGCAACCTATCCAGTTTCTATGCCTTTATTAAATAAACTTCTTTCTGTACACCTTTTTCAGCTCTGAAATCAATGAGAAAAGTACAAGCTTAGACCTGGTGAAATGTGTATTTCCACCGGCAAAATTTATTGATTGATTATCAGATTCTTTTTTTCTAAATATCTAATGTAGAAAATAATATCAAAGTAATGGACTTGTAGATGCCGTATTGCTGAAAAGTGATTGAGATATCCTTTCTCCATGGCCATATAAATGAAAACAGGGAAGTCTAAGTTGTGTACCTCCATTACTGCAGGCTCAGCTGTGTCAAATTGCTTTGCATTGCCAGTGGGCTAAAAACATGCATTTGCAGACCATTACCAGGGCTTGTGGTGGCTTGAGAGTGAGTGTCAAAGCCCACAGAGATACATCAGTGCTTATTTTGGTGTATGGTATTTGTATTTGGTAACCTTTTGCGAAGGGTGTATATCTTCATTAGACACCTTCAAAAATTCCTACTGAATTATTTGCCTGTAGTATATTTGTGTCACTAGTTGCCTGTACACATTTGAAGTTTTGCCCTGTTCACCCTTGCTGGCTCCTGGCTGAAGAGCCCCCAGCTCATTCTGCCCTCGTGAGGCCAGTATTCATCCCTGCAGTATCAGCAGGCACAGATGTAGTCCGTAATCCCGAACTGTGGTGCTATCGGCTGAAATACCAAGATTGTTCCATTTTTCTGTTCCTTTTTGAAGCACTGTGTTCCTGTTTTTCATTCCTCAGATACCACAGCAGCATTTCCTATTATACTAGTAATACATTGAAGAAGATAATGAAGCAAACATTGTCTTGTACAGACCTTTTCATCCTTTCACAATCTAAAGCTGTTAGTGTCAGTTAGCAGCATTTTTCAAAGATGTGCAGTAGGTTTATGTCATATTTGAAATAACATAAAATGCTTAAACTCTGATGTACTTTCCACAGTCCTTTTTCTGGGTGAGCCAATGCTTGACTATAGAAGATTTTGCAGACTGCATTTTAAGACTCCAGTCATCTTAAATGCCATCAACACTGCTCAAAGTCCTCCCTAAATATCTAGCTGTTCAGGCTCTGAGCTCTTGCTGACCACATAGTCATCGTGCTGTCATGGCTTTGCTCATGTACCTTGACAGTGCTTATAGCTCTAACAGGTCTTAAATTCTGATCTAATTCCATTCCTTGTCCATTATTTTACTGCTTGCTTTTCATTTTCTACAACCTCCCACACATAGGCTCTAAAATAGTACTGTTACCCTGCTAATACTAAGTCAGATAAAGCTGCCTTGTGCTTCTACCCATTGGCTTCCTTGGGTTGGACCAGTTGTACTCAGTAAATAACTGTGATGTGGTTTTCCTTTCAATCTGCTCTTTTCTAATTTAGCATATAAAGCCAGACTGGACAAAGTTTTAGAAGAAATAGCTACAGAAGTATGTTTGTACATTTTCAGGAGGAATGTTTGAGTAACTCACATGACTTTTGGATAACTATGATTTTCTGCTTTTTTGTCGTTTCTGTCCTGTACTGTATTGTTATTCCTTTGCTCTTCTCTGTGTTCATGCCCTTCGTTTCTTTGTTTGCTTATAATACACATGGATACAAATATTTCTAGTATTCCTTGCATATTTTTTGAAGCTTTAAACCTGGTGCTTACATGTGTCAAACCATTCTTAAAGATCATCTCAATTATAATGTTAATAATCCGCTTATAACTTGAATATTGCTCCAGTATAATTCCATTTTTTTTTCAAATTCTTTTCACTTGTAATTCTTTAACCCTCTTCGTTTTTACTTACTTTATGTTGTCAAATTTACATGTCTTCTCTACTTTGATATGTATGGTATTATTAATTATATTCTGCGTTCAGAACCCCACTGCTTTAATGAGCTTAACATAAATGAGATTTGTTTTTGGCATATCAATCCATTCCCTTCTGTTTTAATATTAATGTCTCGTATATTACTTTCTCATGCTTCTAATAATGAAGTTTTATCTTAAAAAGAAGCAGCCCTGAACAATAAAAGGAAAGTATAAAAGCTAAGAGAAGTGGGACGACGCTGACTTTAAGCTATGTTTGCACCTATCTTCTAACATATCACAGCTCTCTGGCCAGAATCAGCCACCTTGGGGCTGCTCTAAGTGAGTGTGGAGATCGACAGACATACAGAAACTGTACAGTGCAGGTGCTGGAGCTGTTTTCCCTTCCAGAGTTTTGCTGTGGTGTAAAAGTTCAGCAGCAACCGTAAATCATGTTGCTAATTCCTGTGCAGTGGGAATTCTTCTAATATCCCTTCATGCTATCAGAGCAGTAATCACAATCTGCCCCGGTAGAATTTTCTATGGAAAGAGGATGGCTTTTGCCTTTCCTCTTCATACTAATAGTACAGTAAATGCACAGTAAGTTTAGTCTTAAGTATGTGTTTGAAGAGAAGGAAAATTACCTTGCTGAAGAATTTCTGGGTCTTCAGCTGTCAAAGCTCTGGAAGTCTGTTACTGAAATTGCCTTGTAAAGGTCTGTCCACCAAGGAGGGCAGAGGGAGAAAAATTCTTCTGCAGGTTTTCTCTGTTAGCCAGCAGATTTGACCATGAAGATGCATTTTGGGAGAGGACCATAGATGGTATGGCTGGTAAGCTTTAGCAGCAGCTGCGCTGAGTGCTGTGCCCTGAAGGAGGGCTGGCAGTGCCTCAGCAGCTGTCAGGGGCTGCACAGGGGCCTTTCCCTGAGCATTTTGTGGTGGTCCAGGATCTGCCCCTTTATGTCGCAGAGGAATCAGAACATACTTTGTATGCTGTTGTAGGCACTATTCACATTTTCTTTCTTTCAGTGGTAATTTACCATTCAATGTCTTGTGAGATCCTCAGTTATCACATAGGATAATTAGGTTCGTGCTGTATTAATGTCAGTGTTTTGGGATCAGGCCCTGTGTAGGCAAAGTACTGAGGTCTCTCCATATGATTTAATATTTAATTATTTTTTTTATCCTCATATTATTTTATAATGCATGGAAAAATCGTACTATCATACATACAGAGAGAATATAGTAAGTCGAAATCTATAGGAGAGAGACAGCCGTTTATTATTTGTATTTGTTTTCTGGCAAGCTTCCATTTGTTAAATTTCACCCTTTTTGTAAAGGCCTTCTTTAATTATTAGCTGAAAATCAGGTATTTATGTAATTATCATAATTATATCTACAGATCTAGTGTACTTGCAATTATTTCATTAAAAATTGTAATTATTATACAATTATAGGGGATAATGACGTCCTTGTAACATGTTGCAGAAGCCCTAATTAAATGGTGGCATAAATGAATTGGAAGTGATTTTGAAGTTTTGAATATTGTTTTATCAGAAATATCAGAAGTGATTCATCCACATTATGAACTGGCAGTAAAACCCCTCCAAAGTTATTTTGAGAAAAGATTTCACAGAGCTCATGGAAAAGGATTTGTCTCTATTGCCTTTCTATCATTACTTTCTGTTCTCTGTATTCTTACACCTAAAAATTGTCTGCAGATTTTTAATGGAGAGGTGCATTGTGTAAGAAGAAGATTGCACAGCTTGCTGAATCTTTCTAGAAGGCTGAGCCCAGAGCGAAATAAGATCTATGTGAAAGCACAGGCTGTACTTAGACAGAGGGAAAAACCTATCCAACAGTTGGTTCAAGATGATGAAAAAAAAATATAAGAAGGCTTTCATTATGTGCTGAGTTCTGATGATTTGCCTGTATATCGGAATGCCCAAATGCTGCAGCTCCAGGTGCTGGGGAAAGAGAGAAAGAAATTCCTCTTGTAGCACAGGTCTGTGTGATGCTCCAAGTGCAGTAGGGATACAGAGGAGCCGTACGGAACATCTCCCTTTCCGTCCCCAGACGTGGGTGGGGAATGGTGGGCAAGGATAACGTGCCAGAACGGCTTCCAAATGGCTACCAAAACCTCAGGATCACAGATTTCTCACCCTCTGTCATGTCATCTTTCTGTAGTGTACAGATAATCTCTCTTCTCTCACTTCAGTTAATTTTGAAAGTAATTGAAAATGGCAATAAGGCATATATAATTTTTAGGCTTATTTTATCATTCTGTTATTTTAAATCTAATACAGTGCACTCCTAAGTGGCTGGTGTATAACGGAGTACCTGCGGCGTGACTGGCAACCAGGCAGCCACCCTCACCATGACATCCACCTCGCTTTTGCTTCTAAAGACGGCACCCTGCTGTCAGGCTGCGGCTCTGGGCAGGCTGGAGCCACGTACGGCCCAGCTGGAGGGGCCCCCGGTCCCTCTTGCACCCGGCTGCTTACCTCCCACCTACCAGCTGGAGCTCCTCCTCCAGTCTTTGCTCCCAGTTCTGCTAAGGGAGTGACTCATGCGCGTTCTTCCCAATTACTTTAGATGCATTCAGGCAGGTTAGATGAACCTTCTGTTTAATTCACTCGGTTCACATCAGTTCATTTTTGCCCAAGCCCGATCAGTGTGGGCTTACAGGATCTACTCTACTTCAGAATGTCCCACAGAAGGATGGGAGCAAACCTCCAGGAGGCAGGAGGTCCTGGAGCTGCCAAAAGCTCATCTGTCCATGGCAAGGAGAAGAGCTCCCTGGTTGCACCATCTTGTGTCAAGGTTCCCTGCTGAGGCAGCCACCGTGGGGACTGACCTGCTCAGACGGTTGTGGTTGTTTCCCTAGGACCTGCTGCCCTTTAACCAGAACCTGAGCACCACTATAGTTGTCAAGCTCCATTCCAGTGCTGTGGCAGGGATTTTTTTAGTTCCTGCCAACATCTTTGCTTTTTGTCTTTAATATATTAGTATTAATATAGTGAACAGGCAAACAGAACATACCATTCACCAGCGGGATCTATCTGAAACAATGAGAATTTAGTCTTGGTCTCAACGAGATGGACCCAGTGGTAAGGGAATAGGAACCAAGCATTTATCTATGTATATCTGTGTACATATACAGTCATAAACAGATTTGAAAGCTCAAATGAAAGCTACTACAATTTGTCTCATTTCATTGGAAAATTTATATTCATATGTTTTCATATTTATTTTAAAGTGCCATGGTTTTGGAGATTTTTGAAAATCTGAACTTAGTTGCTGAAGGCCAGATCTGAGATGAGCCAAACAGATACTACGTCAGATTTTGCACATTTACCTACTCCGAGACTGCTTCCAGTAATGATAGTGCCCCATGATCTATATAGCACTTTGCATCCATGAAATACTGCTGTATAGCTGGTGTAGAGGCAGGTTTATTTCAGGAAATTTCACAAGAAATCATTAGGCTGTAAACCTAGATTTTAAATTCTTAGTCCTTTCCCTGTTTCTCCATGCTGAACTCAGATGAAGTACCCCTCCATAGGAATCAATTAACCACTGCGCTGGGTGGAACAGGAAAGAGAATTAAGTTTATGTTCTACACTTTTCAGTCATTAACTGAGACATTCATTAATTACAAATGGATTATTTTTGCTAGAAACAATAACTTTTGAAACAAAAATAATTGCTATACGTAAGTGCTGAAGCACCTGCAGTCTCTTGATATGAGCTTTCCAAAGATGAACTCTCACATAAATGAAGAAAGAAAAGATGCATCAATTGCCTTTTCTTCAAAGTGCCATGGAGCTCTTGATTAACTGGCAATTCTTGCAGTGTTGCAGTTGCAGTTCTTGAAGTATTGAAAGCATTACGTGGCCTAAAGCACATTTTGATACCAGATCATAGGAAATGTGCACTCGAGTTTTAAAGAGATAAGGATGAATGCTGACGAGGTCACTGTAGAAGCCCCCCCATCCTGAATCCGGGCCCGTTAGCAGAAGCTCCTCGCCTCCCCTTCTGTGTGCATCACATTCTGTGTCGTTCACACGTGAAGCACAACGTTGCCCCTTGAACTGTGAAGCAGTCATGTGTTTTTGACAGGCTGCTTTTGTTTCTTTTCCTGACATCTCTGAACGATGGCTGCCGAAATGCGGCGAGGCAGGAGGGGGCCATTCCCTTGCAGAGGTGAGCGGGGAGGCAGAAGCCGAGCTGCGAGGAGCAGGAAGGGATCTGACAGCAAAGAAGGCTCCCGACACACACGTCGAAGCAGGTGCACGCTGCCTCGCACCGAGCGTAGAAATAGGATTAAAGGGCTCTTTCCCTTTAGGCAAAGCAAGACCAAGAAGCAGGCAGTGCAGAAACCCGCTCTGCAGTTTTAAGTAGCAGAAATTATTTTTTTCTCCAGAGTTTGCTAACATATATTACTTGCCGTTTTCCTGCCCAGAGCTTTGACATACTAAACTACAAGCTAGTTTGGCTGGTTATCAGCACAACAAGCAGCAGTCAAACAGGAGAGGAAGAAGCAGATGTTTTACTAAAAATGCTCCACAGCCCTCCCAGGCCTGTCGGTTGCACTGTCCCAGTGGTCTGACCATCACGACTCTGCCCAGTACTTGGGCATTTGTTGTGGGACATGTCGCAAAATAAGTTCGACCTTAATATTGCTTGATTAAAAATAGATAAACTCAGCAGTAAGTCAGATTTGGGCCTGTTGTTTGAATTATGAATATTCTTCTAAATGCTGTCACTTCCTTAAAGAAATGCAGTGGTTTCTTTTGAATTTTAAGTGACTTTGGATTGAAATTCTGTGTGAGTGATTATCTGGCTCAGTGAATACTGTTGTTGTTATTAGCAGTTTGGAGGGTTAACCTCTTCACTGCTGGAACCTCTAAGTGCTGCATGCCATTGTACTGGCACTCAGGAGCTAGAAAGGTCAAGAAGCCATTGAACCATATTCAGGAAATGTCATAATTTTCAGGCTGATGAAGTACAAGCCTGGAAGAAAAGAAAGAAATGATAATAATAACTACACATAGTCTGTGCTCACGAAGAAGACAGTTTGAAGGAGGGCCATGGACAGTAGCTCATTTTTGGTTCTGCCCCCATTAGTTACGTCACAGTTCCACTTTACTTCTGTAACCCCAGAAATGTGCTGTTTAAATGGAGTTTGGTTGCATAGGGTGATTTGACACAGGGCCACAAGTCCCTTTCCAGTCATTCTGGCCCTTGTCAGCCTTTTCCCCTTCCCTCCCTCCTCCCTTAGCTAAGCAGCATCTGGCCCTCTCCCTCTGGTGAGCTTGCGTGACTCTATTTCAAGTATAGATTTAGTTATTAAATCTGGAGATTTAAGTATGGATCTGTTCCACTAATCAGATACTGCAGTGATTAGAGCCACAGAAGTACTTGGAGAGATCAATTAGATTAGATTATCAGATCATTATAAGCAAACTCTTAAAGACAGAGCAATAGAAAGTAATATTGTGTCACTGTGTTTCTTTAGAGAATATTTATGCTGTTATTGTTTGTTTGCCTCTCTGCTTTCTTTCAATCTGTTAGGACCGCAGTGGCGCTGAGCCTCACCTTCAGAACTGGGCTGGAGGACAGGATTGGTACTGATCTGGACAGTGAAACTCTCTCTGTGATGCTCCTCATAAGCTAAAACACATTATTGCGTGTACTCTTGGAGAAAAAATACACGCACATGGAAATCTTATTTTTGAAGCAACTGGGAGGTTTCTTGGGGAGCTCATTTCAGATCTCTGGGGTTAGGCAGAAGCCTTCTGTTCTCTCACCATCCTTTTATTATCTCTCTTGTCTTATTCGGTATTTATTATTTTGACTGTAATCTTATTTTGACTACTTTTATTGCATAAACCCAGTGCTATGAACAAACACTAGCTAATTCAGATAAAGGTTGATTCATTCTTTAGCTGTTTGTTCCTGTGAAAATCATTTTCCAGTGTGTAATAGCCAACCTTGTCAGTTCTAAGCCTTGAAGTTGTGCTTTCTACAGCCTGAAGTTTCTTAGCATGTATGTGTATATATGAGCTTCTCTTTTTAATATATATTTTAGTAAGTATTACAGCTAATGCTAATATACTGTTTTCATGAAAGAATTGGCAGAACAGTATACATCAAAGGCAACAATTAGTGTATTTTCATTTGACTTGTTCAGCCTATTAGGTTGTTAAATTTTGCATAGAAAATCATTAGCATGTTTAATTTGGGAAGGAAGCTCTTGGAAGAGGAGTTGTGGATGTAAATCAATTGGTGAGGAGGCTCTCATACACTATTACAACAGCAGTTAGAGCTCTGAAATACCATGAAATATTTTCCCATGTATTTACTGTAAATGCAAAGAGGTGAAAAAAGCTGCAGGATTATCACTGATTTAGGAGTTAACAAAGAATCTTCTGCTGGCTTTGTCTAATATTAAAATCTGGAACAAGATTGTATCCTCATCTTTTCTCACTGAGCACTACAGAGAAGCACAGGTTTGAGATTGCAGCATGCCAGATCTTTCTTAAATAAAGGACATCAGAATCAAGCTTGAGATAACAGAGTTCATGGAACTTATGGGAAGCCCAATATGGGGCCTTGCTCCTTGGTTAGAACTGGACGAGTGTGTTCAAAGATTGGTCCTTTTCTCTTTTTTCTTTTTCTTTCCTCAAAACTAGTTCAAGAACTGTTGCATCACAAGTGATGTTACATCTGTTATGCATGTTGCTACTTCAGAATTAGCTGAAGTTGAAAAGTGACAGAAAAAACTGCCAAGTGCATTTCTTCTGCATCCTTAATAGGAGCATGTGACCTAACATTCTGGCAATTTAGAAACAGTTATCTGGTATTAAATAAATTCAAAAAGGTTTAGATTTTGACCAATTAAAGTCAAAGAGGAAAGGTCAGAAATCAACACCAAAATAGAACAAATATTAACTAAAGATTCCATTATACAGCAGCTAATCAGAGCTTTTGTGTGCCCTGCTGTGCCAATATCTATTCTGAAACTAGTCATTATGTCTCTGTTCTAAAAAAGAACTAATTCTGAAGACTTCACTGCACTAAAATCAAGTAATTTACTGCCCTTGACAATTATTTTTTGCTGTGTTTTTATGATGTTTTGCCTGATTAAGCATTCAGTGCCAGACGTAGTGTCTCCTGGTTTTGTCCCTGCACTTTTCAGGTTCAAATTTCTTTGAGTGCAGTTACAATTCTGTGGTGCCAAAGTACTTGATTGCCTTCATAAACTAGGATATTTAGCTGCAAAACTGACATAAGCGTCGGGATTACATTATTGATTATTTTGAAGGCACAAAAATCCATAAAGGCCTTTCTGTTGTGCTCCAGTTGGAAGCACCCGTACCCATTTGCACTCAGTGGGTGCATTCCTGGCCACATAAAAGTCAATCATGAAATTCAAGTTTAGCAAGGCCAAGACCAAATCTCCATTTCTTAAAGATGAAAACTCGTAAGTTTGGAAGTAGGTATAGGGGATTTGAATGTTTTGTAGAAGATTTTGAAAATTGTGCCTGTGATAGATAAATGTCTTTTCCCTTTCTTTGACTTTTTTCCTCCATCCTTATTTTCTCTAAATAATTTCATACCTATCTTGTATCACGGCCTCTCCTGTAATAACAAATCTCTTTTACCTTCTTCTGTATATTTTCTGTGCTTCCTGATCTCACAGTTATTATTCTGTCTGGCTTGTCTTTATTTCATGTTTCCACCTCTGCTTTTTTTCATTTTAGAAACATTTACTACCGCTTTAGGGCTAAAAAATCCTGAGCTATTCATTTGCTACTATCGCCTTTAAAATTTTCCTTTATATTGGAGACGGAGGAACTAGGACAAAAGAGTGGACTTCTGCAAAGTCACACACGGAGAGGGAAAGAGCCTACGTGCCGTTGTGGAGCTGAAGTTAAAACATCCCATGCTTTTTATCACATGCTTATTTTTTGGGCCAGGCTGTTTATGATGCTCCTGGGCTGCTTTTATGGTTCACGTAGCTGAGCAAATGCTTCTTGTCTTTAATTCCTACACAACTTAATCCTGATCTTTCCTAAGTGCCAGTATTTGTCAGTCAGTTACCCCCTACAGGGGGGAGACTCGAGTCTTATCTGAGCCCATGAAATATTTTCTGCCTCCCGCTTGACTTGCAGCCTTACAGCTTCCAAATACAGCAAAAGAAAAGATTGCTGCAGCTTTTATTAATTATTTACGTGCTGTTATCAAACATTCCTAGAGTGCTGTAAATTTACAGGCTTTAGTACAAACTTGGAGAAAACAAGTTCCCTGCTCTAGAGAATATACAGTGAAGAAAAGACAACAGAGGCGAAGATATAAAGCCAGTGGCTGTAGTAAAGTAGCGCAGAGTACGGGAGTTTTGATAAGAAGGGATTGCCATAATACATGGTGTGAAGGAGAAGGAGAGCAGGAGTGCTTGGATGCGTGCATAGAGTGCTGGAAGAGGAGAAGGAGGCAGCAGTAAAAGCCAGTAACAAATAACATACAGGGATTACAAGGAAAGCAAAAGGATTGACCTGATTTGTGTGTTTACCACTCAGCATCTTAGCGGTGCTCTTTCAGGTCCTGAATATAATCATTTAACTCAAGGGGTGGCAGAAGCAAGTGCACGTCTCAGATCAGGACCTTCAGGTCTCTCTCCCACCGTGGCTAGTTCATGTGTGAGCCAGTGAGGGACTATTCCCGAAATTCACGCGAAGCGAAGGAAAATGGCCCATTCCGAGGACGTAAGGACACATTCAGCGCCCAGCACGAGGCTTTCTTTGGTCCAGTGACAGTAGCCAGTGCACGCCTGTCCTTCCCAGAGGCAGCAGCATGATGGCACATTGCTGCATCAGATGCACGCTGAAGCTGTGTTATTGAACTCTGTCCCTATTCTCGTGGAGAACCATTATCGTTTTCTGCTTTTCCTCTAATGTGATTTTATTTTTAGATGCATGAAAGGATAAGCACAAAGAATAGAAGCGTGTATAAACAACTCGGAGTAAGCAGAGGTGAATAGGCTAGGCTTTGCGTACAGAAATCCACAAAGGCTGACATTATTTCCCAGTGACTTTGTTCTGGTGTACTGCATCGTGTGGTAGCGCACTTTGGAGGGTTCAGCGCAATTGTACCGTGGGCTACAACTGCTGCTACGGAGGTCACTTGAAATAAAAGAATATTAAGTGGTATAATATATTATAGAATAATCAGCCGTAGCACATAAAAATACGTGTTAAAACAATACAGATTGTTGCCTCAAAAAAAAAAAAAAAAACAACAATGTGGTTTTTTTGTAGCCTTTTGCTGAGTGGAAAGGGCTGCTGTAGCTCATTCAGCCACGCATACAGGCATCGCTTTTTGGATCACAGGCACTTATCGCACTGAGGAGCTGCAGCCGCGTACTGCAGGACTTGGCTGCACCTAGCCAAAGCCCTCGCTTAATCACACTCCTAATTTTAAGCAGGACAGCAGTTGTTGAACCTGGGGATTATCCAGGGGCACTGCAAGTTAGCTGTTAATTTAAAGACTTGCCTGATGGCAAAATTGCCATTTACTGTTATGGGAGCAGGATTCGTCCCATAGTTTGCTGAAGTGGGAAGGATGAATCCTGAGGGCCAGATATCCCGTGGGCATTGCTTTGGCAGTTTGAAGTGGCTATAAAATGTCTGTAAGTCAACTTAAAATGTTGTTATAACGTAGGCGTAATTACTGTCACTGTCTGAATTCTGAGCCAGCCATGTATTTGTATGTTCGTGTCCTTTCACCCTGGGTAGATATAGTGAAAAAGACATTGCTGTTGGCCTTCTGTACTTGGAGCTGCATTTATTTGCTTATTTACTGTAACTTTCTTTTCACTAACTGTAAGATGGAATATTTTAAGATACAGGAGCAGAGTGTATGCTTCTAAGTCTGTGGACAAAAAGACCAGCCAAAAGCTATACATGGGAATGAATACATAATCAGCAACCTTGTACTTGCCTGTTATACCAAAGTAGCCTTAAAGAACAGAAGGTGTGACTGTAATGGAAGTTGCAGTTATTTCCCTGCCAGGGCAGCAGTCCTCTTGAGACTGTCATCTATTGCAACTTGAGTGATTGCTAATTGGTTTTATGAAACCACCAACTTCAGTTATGTATATATATATATTTTTGTGTGTCACCTGTACAGCTTTATATTTGCGTGCATTTAGAAAGGCATTCATGCAACGCTGAAAAAATTAGGAACCAATTCCACAAAAATTAGATTCACGTTTGAATCGTAGCATGAAACGTGCTGAAGCTACAGAACTAGCTGTATTGTACCTATCATGCTTTCAGCTTGGAAAAGTGGGAAAAATGCAGTGTTTCAGTGCCTGTGAACACTGCCCACACCTCCTTTTGATCTTCTGGGCTTGCACCTGGCACTGATGAAATGCTGTTCCCCATAGGAAGTGCTTAGTATTTGTTCTCTGCATTTGGTGCGAGACTTCACAGATCTAGCAGCACGCCCCAAATGCTGACTGTTCAAGCAGATGTTAAGTGCTTAGCAGTTTTATGGGGAGAGCTGGTGTCCCTGATAACTGACTTTGGAAGTTGCGAGGGCATTAACAACACATCTGGGTTTCACCTTGAGCTTTGCAAAAACTCGGGTTCGGATCCGAACAGTCTGGCTTGAGCCAATGCCTCCTTCAAAGAAGAGATAATTAAAATGACTTTTATGTCTTTCTTGGAGTCATCATGCCATTTGTTCTGGCAGCAGATGCAGCAAAAGCATTGTACTTATTTAAAGTTTTCTGTGTTGTTTTAATGGCCCAGAAATTTTTTCAAGGGGGTTTAGATTGTGTGGAATACAATGAAAAGTGCATTAATTCCAGGGTTTCTATGAGCATGGCTTTTCAATATCCATACTCATTTTATGCTCTGTGGTAGGCAGGAACGAACTGCTTTATTGTTTTGCTCTCTTTTAGTGAATCGGAGTAATTCCTCACAGTAATAAAACATAGACCTGAATTAGCAAAAATCTGATCCCTAATTGACCTTATCTTGCTGCCAGGCTGATGTAATCCAGATTCTGCTGTGCCCTTGCCCTCATTTCTTTGAATAGTGAAAGAACACACACCCTCATTGATTAAAAAACTGTTTCTTTAAAAAAAATGTTAAAAAAGAATATCTTTCAGGCATTTTCCACTTTGCAAATAAGTTTTATTGGCTTCCACAATTAAAATTACTTGCATTTTAAAAATTGAATACATTGCTGATAGGACTGCCTTCTTGGATACATCTGTGTCTTTGTGCATATAGCAGTGCATACAGTGTTAAAATTCTGCTCCAGGTGCAGCATAGCAGCTAAGCAACTCTGGTACCCAACATATTTTTGGGAGGCAGCTGTAGATTTCCTTTCTCTCTCTCTCTCTCTTTTTTTTTTTTGAGCAGGAAGAAAGAAGCTGTGTTATTTATTTTTAACGAAATGGTATTCAGATTAAATAATTATAAGACAGACTTGTAGTAACCTACTGATTACTTTGTGCTTGGGAGTTACCCTTGCAGTAGTTGAAATCATTGGTAAAATGGTGATACAGAAGATACATGTTGTATATTAAAGAACCATTTCTAGATGAAATTAAGATGAACTTTTAGATTTTGTAAATCAAAGCTACATAAAATAAAAGCTAAGAGTACATTTTATGGATTTTAAATCTTATTAATATTTATTAAACTATAATTCTTTAGATGTCTGTATCAGATACTCTGTCATGAGATAACACAGGATTGTCTGAGATAAAAATTAACTTGGACCCAACTGAAATCAGAGTGAACTGACTTCATTTTCATTCCTCAGATTGACAGAAACACATAAAGTAGAGAATTCAGAAAAACATAAGAATTAGAATTGAAAGTCTTGCTACTTTATATGTCACAGAGTATTTTAACAATAAAGATGTGCAAAATTCTTCAAAAAGAAAGAAGGAAAAAGCCCTATTTAATCCAGTATTTCTATAAAAATTTAATAGCAATGCAACACTGAGGATTACAGTCAAGCCTTCAGAAGTGCTTCTGCCATGTTACATCAGTCTTCCTGCCCACTTCCTCTGCGTTGCTCTACACAAGTATTTATGGTACTCATTAGTTTTTTTTTTTAGGGAAAGCGAAACATCCTAAATTCTGCATAGCGATTGAGATCAAGGGAAAGAGCATACAAGAGCATACTTTCAACACAGAATTTATCGAAGAGATAACACCTTGGAGCCAAACAACATGTTTTGTTTCAGCTGCCTGTAATTCATGCGGGAGGAAGGAGACAGAGAAGGGTGGCGAGGGGGCGCAGGGCAGCAAAGGGGCCGGAGGAGCGGCAGGTCGCTGCTGGCTTGGGCAGGTGGAAGGCAGCGTTTCCCCGCCAGCCCTGCTGGGTTTTACCAGTGGTGAGGCCAGCAGGTATCTTGTATCCACATGGATACGTTCTGTATTTGTTTATTGAGATGTATATGTTAGGATGCATGTATATTTTAGTGAGTTTGTTATCATAATACGAGGTATGTTTGCTAAAGTGCCTAACATAAATATTAGGAAGTAATTTTACGTATGATTTGGAAAAAAAGAGAAAAAATGGGCAATGGTTTTCTTCATGTGTGCAAAAACTGTTGAAAAGTTTAGAAATGTAATCTTCTTAAATATACTTTTGCTTCTCTTGCGTGGAGAGGAATGCTTGTTGTAGCTCATCCTAGGGCTTTGATTTTTAGGGGCCAGGAAACAATACTTCAGTTACCTACATTGGGGTCCTACCTTTACGTAAGAGAATAGGACTTCAGGGTTCTAAAATCATTTTTGTTCTTAGTATTTGTCCTTTCAGAAGTCAAAATCTGAGTGACTGCCTTTGAAGTGATGAAATTCCTCATTTTCCCAGCTTCTGTGGAATCTTCCTGGCTCACATTTCTATTGTGAAAAATAAGAGGAGCTTGTATATTTTGAAACTGTTTTGAAAACCAAGGCAAACTTTTTTTTTGTACATAACAGAGTGGAAAAAAGGCACGCCCTATTTATTTTTTACCTTTGCAGATCATCTTTAAACTGACTCAGCCTCTTTGTATTTCTATTTAGAATGAGAGTGTTGGTCATAAATCACAGTGAGCATTGTGGCAGAAGTTAAGCACTGCAAAAAAAGTTGTCATTTAAAGTGGAAAATCCAATGAAGCTTAAGTGTAGGTAGCAGCAAACTAATGTAAAGTTAAAGACTAGAGCAGAAGGCAGTCTGCTTCTTTGAACAATAACCATAAATATTTACACTTCCAAAATAGTTAATAATTCATGGTACACGACAGTCATGGAACACAGTGCTGATGCTGTATATCTGTACTTTTTTTACTTTTTCACGAAGCAACACCTTTCATCCCAGGGTGCTTTGTGAAGAAGTGCTCAGTGGTCACCAGCCTCCGTGAAGCGGTTTTCACTTGTGGCAGTTGCCAGCATCCTCACAGTGTCTGTGGCTCTTGTTTGCCTTCCCATCAGGGCATACAGCTTTGTCACAGCTTTCTTACAGGTACTGAAGGCAGGGATTCCTGCAGATAAAGTTGCTTTATCCATTTACATGTTCTTCTTATTTTTTTCGAAATTGAAGTCTGAGCAATTAAAATCATCTATGCTGGTATCAGCTTCAGGCTGAATTTTGTGCAAAAAGCTCAGTGAGGACCCCACAGCAGTTTGACAGGACAAGGTTTAAGAGAAGGGCATTATTTTGTCTTGCACAGAGAGCTGCTGCAGCTGGTTGGTGGAGGACCTATGTTCTCCATGCTCCGAAGCAGGCGTGGGGTGGATGTGAGCATGTGATTATAGACCGTAGACAGTTTCATAAGGCGTTTGCATAGGAGGCCAAATGAGATGAGTTTAACCTAATTCTGGTGCTTCCTAGCCTCCGAGTCCTTGACACAGCAACCTTAGTGTTATTTTAATATAGTTTCTTTAGGGGGATACAAAGAGTCCCCGTAGGTCCTGTAAATCTGAAAACCACATGGAAAATCTAGCAGGAGAAGTTTCTGAGAAGGAACAGGAAAATGCATGTTCATATGGAAATGAGGAAAAGTCTCTTCATGGTGGTTTTAAGAAAAACTCCTGTAAACTACTACAAAAGGAGGGTGAAATCTTCAGCCTTTTGAAATCAAAGGGAATGATTTGAGAGTTTATGTGATTAGCCCAGGAAAGATACCTGCTGCAGTAGAGGCAGAAGGATTTTTTAAAGAAGCCTTTAAAGTGACACAGTGAACTACTAAATTCTATAGATTTCTATAGTATTATTCCATAGGATCCTCTCATGCTTCTCATGGCAGAAAGTTCACTTAAGTATGCTTATTTGCATTATCTGTAATGCAAAGATAAAATTCACAGTGTTTCCTTCTAAAGAATTTTATCATTTTCCTATGTTTGTCGCTACCTGAATGGCAGCATGTATTCACTTAAATTCTGGGGCGATGTACTGGAGGAGAGGTAGCTACATTTCCTTATGGATTGTATTAACATTGGATTAACAAAGCCACAATAAGAATTATCTACTTGATCTTCCACAATTAAACATTAGCCTAGTTTAAAGCTTTAAAGTATCAGACAGTACAGCAGCACAAGTTCTAATTAGCATTGTAGCTAATGCATAAATTGGTGTTCATGTGAAATAAACATGCCAAAGAGCATAATACATGTATTATTTTAATGCTTGTGGGGGTTTATTGTGATATTAATTATAAATCAGGATGCCAAATGATTTATGTAGATGTTATTTTTATTAATTAAATCATAATACACTAATAAATTGATTTTGTTCCCCAGTTATAAGAATAAAAAGTTGGAAACGACTTGCTGCCCTCACTGTGCACCCTATTTGAGATTACAGAAAAAAATACCTTGAGCTATTTTAATTTGTGTCCTTTTTCCCAAATTTTTGACTTCACCTCTCCAAGGCGTTTTCAGCAATCACAAAGCTTAGAAATACATTAGCTGAAATTTGCATGTAACCTTTGCCTTCAGAAGCCGAGGCTTAAGAAATGTCACCAAGTATGGTGAGATTTGTGATTTACTGACAAATGCACACAAGCAAGAGTGTGACAGTGGCAATCTGTCACTGCGATGGCAAAGCCCCCACTTTTCCTGGGCCCAGGCCGGTTTCACCTGGCCTTTTGGGATGACACAAAAGGAGACGGTGTGCACCTTTTTCCCGAGGGTGATTTTGAAGTGGATTGTAGTGTTTTATGAGTCACTTGCATGCAGTGGGGAAGCCCCTGCTATAGGAGAGCATCTCTGCAGCGCGACTGTCAGCATCCCTGCGTGGACAGGTTTAATGCAGAGAATACTTCTCTCCGACCTTAGCCAGAGAAACAGTCACTCATATTGCAGGTTATATGACAGAAGCACCCGCCTTTGGCTGTAAAATCTCTTTCCCTCCCTTCTCTCCTCCCTTCCTTCCCTTCCTGCCCAGCCACAAGCACGTCCTACGGCAGCAGAACCAGCAGCACAATTTCGAGTACAGAGCTGTACAAGGAAGAAAGGAGGTTAAAAGCCCTTAAAACATATGGCATGCTTGGGCATAATAGGAAGTAGGTGGCAATCTCCGCAGGATGCAGCATGATTTTTTGAAGCATTTGTTTCCCAGATATGTTTTTATGATTTTTGCAGTGCAGACATGCAGTAAGTGACCGTAACTAGAATATATGCCTCGCTGTAATGTACGCCTCCCGTAGATGTGACAATGATGAGTTTGACAAATGAGGAGGTGGCAACCAAAACAAAGACAAAGAGTGCTGGAAGAACTATGTAGAAATTAAATGCAGGTGCCATTTAGGGTATTGCTGTCGAGCCTGCTGATACTGTTTACTTCCCTGCTGAGGTAGAAATCTTTCTCTGCTAAAAGCCTTCACAAGAGGTCTGGGGATATCCCTGTGCAGCAGTGTATTACAGGACACACATTTGAGAGGAAAACTGTTAAAGGCACCTCTTAGTTTTATTGAATTATTACTGCTCTGAGAAAAAATATACTTTAGGAAAAACCCAGCTGTTGAATGCAGCGCTTTTGGAGAGAGCGCATTTGCTTCAGTGCGCCATTTGAAGTGTATTTATCCCCAAATCAAACAGTGAAAGCTACAGCACCAGGTGTAAGAAGAAGATTAAAGACGTGGCTGCAGGGGGCTGGGGCAGCGGGGATGAGCAGGAGCAGGCCATTTCTGACGGCAGGCAGGGGTCCAGCACGGGACCTGCTCCCCCGGCGCGGCTGCTGGGCAGGGGCACGCTGCCGGACACGGGCACGGGCACGGGCACGGGCTGCGACACAGCCTGGGGAGGGCTGAGTGGCTGCTTCCCATCTCTCCTCTGCCTCCTTCTCTCCCCCTCCTTCTCCCTCCCTCCTTCCCTCGCTCCCTCCCAAGTATGTATTATTGATGCTGAGGCAGGATCATCAAGCCCTGAGCATCCCGTGGCAGTTGTCAGAGCACCATGGCAATTTATTTTTCTTTTATTACAGGGGAAAAAAAAAAAAGGACTCCCATTTCCCTACACTCAGTCTGTCTGTATGCAGCTTCTGTTCCTCGGGATACAAAAGTAGAAAATGGAGTGTGTTCCTATAAAAAGTAGGTGGAAATTTTCACCATTGTCTAGAAGCCCTCACAATATTGTGCCTGCCGTGGCAGGTGAATAATGAGCCACTATGCTGGGCTTCCAGCTAAATGGGGCTTTGTCCTGTCTACACTGCAAAGACATCCAGAAGAATGCAGAGCAGTTTTCCAGTACACAATGAATCACTCAGTGAGGCCAAATGACACTCTCCGAGCACTCGTCCCAGATATTACAGCTGTTGAAGGAAGCTGCTTATGAAACAAGGGTAGGCTCAGTTGCTTCGTGACCTTACAGCTCCTGCGCTGTAGGAAATAGTTGGGGTAACTCTCTGCAGGAATAGCATTGCTTTTAAACCCATAAAGCCCTGCGAATGGAATTACTGAAGTGTTAGAAAGATATTACTCTGGGACCTGATCTGCTAGGATGTGCTCTGAAAGCAGTGCGATGGCCATTTGGGTAGATCACACAAACGGTCTGAGTGATAGGGGTGTTTAATTCATAAACTTGTCAAAACAAGGGAAAGGAATACCAGGAAGCGAGAGATTTGTCTCTCCCCAGCCAGTAAACCTATCACAGTTGTAGCGTACTTGGTGAAATGGACTTCCTTCCATGCTCAGCTTCTACTACAGAGGGAGCTGTGTCAGTATTTACGGATATATGTGGGAATTTGGGAAGTTTTGCATAGCAAAACAATTTAAACGGTAGCAGCCTAAAAATAATGTCCTCACTGAATTTTCTGTGTGGAAGAGTTCTAGGTGTTGTTGCTGTGACCCCCGCAGTGTGGTGAAAGCCTCAGTCCCATTATTATCCCTGGTTTTACTGCTCCGCAGTCAGTCACCTGGGCTGTATTTTGTACTGCCCTCTGTAAGCTCCAGGAAGGGTGCGCGAGCAGTGACAGTCGCTCTAACGCATCAGCGCAATGGGTATATATTATTTACGAGTTAAACTTGCCTTCAAATTCCAGCCATTTTTTTCTTGACAATTTCATGTGTTTTAAAAGTAGAAATAGTCATAGGTAAGACCGTATTGCAGCTAGATTTGGAGGGGGAAAAAAAGGGTTAACTCGATCACTTGCGCATTGCTGCATCATTTTCTTTACTTTGTGGATAATCAGTTTCTTGGTGTTGATAATATAAATTATTAAACTTCACTTTCATTTTAATGATTTTTTTTTTGAGAGAGAGATCATGTCACAATGATTCATGATATTTACATACCTCAATAAGTCAGAAGACTGGAGACTGTACCAGCAAGGGAGTTACGCTTGTCTACAGCCTTTTTCATGAAGAAATGCTTACGTATAAAGCAATGGTAACATATAGTTCCTACACAGGCAGCTCCGGAAGAAAGAACAAAATAAATGCTGTAAACATATGATCATTTGTTAGGTCTGTGATAATCACATATGAGAAGTTACTGATAATTAGAAATTAATGCCTATGTCAGTAGCTGAAGTCTTGTACTTTTTTTTCTGCTCTTGGGGATTTAAACATAGTGTACCCAGCAATCATTTCCCTTTGGTTATAATTTGTCAAGAAACAGTTTTGTTTCTTTTAGTTATTTCCTTTTTCTTTTACTTAAGATACAATTTTCTTAGATCATGAGGCCAGATTGTGATAAGCCGCATATGAATTCACAAACAAAACAAAAACCAAGATGGTATTAGCTGAGAAAAATATACATGCATACACCAAACTGTTGTGCGTTACACTAGTGTGTAAATCTGTGCCCACTGAAAGGCCCATTGCCACGTGTGCTACATGATGGGAAAACTGCACACAAGCGTCCATTGGGAAGGTGGGTGCTTGGGGTACGACCCTGGGGTGCTGACCCCCCGGGATCTGGGCTGTTCTGCCTCTCTGCACTCCAGAGGGACAAAGATCTCCTCTGTCCTCTGCCGGTCTCTACGAATGGCTTGGCTCTCCTGCAGTCTCGTGAGAAGCGAAGGGCATCTATATTTTGGCAGCTGATCCCATCCCCAGAATCCCTGTGTTTCTGAGCTGTGGGATCTGGTACCAAACCTTTCATTCCCTTTGCCCTCAATGCAGTGACACAGAGAAAGTGTCACATGTGAAACTTGGAGAAATTTTTCTCCAGTATCTCAGTCCCCTCCTGTGAGGCAATCAGGATCCTTCTGAGACATTTCAGGTTGACTCAGTCACTCCTTTAGCACTATATTGGAATAGCTTCATTACAGTCAATGGCACTATTCCATTGAGTAACTATTCAGCAGTGTGAGAAAGAAGCTCACAATATGGCCATAATAAAAGGCCCAATTTTGTCTTCTTTAAATGCGCAAAATTCCCATTGACTTCCGTGTAAAAGGAAACAGGGCTATCAGGCCTAATGCTGTCTGTCTAAATATAATTCAACCTGACATGTTTGACCTTCATTTTTAGAACAATTTCACTTTTAAAGGAAGGTATGGTAATACAGGAACATCTATCTATTTATATAGGGGAAAAAGTGAAATCACTTCTGTTCCTCTGTCTGGGTGCTGGAACATTGCAACGTGCCTGCCAAACCCCATGTGTAGCTTGGCCTTCAAGCTAGACAGCAAAGCCTTAAATGAATAAAAGACACAACAAAAGCCTTGTTTGAAGTGTAGCAGGAGAATGCTGGTGACTGGAATTATGTTTAAGGGCATCAGACTCTTTATTCATCTTTTAAGTTACATTTAAAAAGGCTCAGATGGGACAGAGTTAAATTTTGGGCCAAAATGAGTAAGTTCATCTGTAATTTGTTATATTACGGAAGGTATGGTGTGTACTGTTACATGTATTTGCAATGTCCAAGAATCGGTACTGGAAAGACTCCAAGTTTCATTTTGCCTAGACTAAAGCAACAGTTTACAACTGTTGTTCTGTGATTTTTTTTTTTTCGCATTTAGCTGAATACAACCATAAAGTACATCTGCAGAGAATATTCCCCTAACAAGAATTGCAATATAAAAATAAAACACCAGATGGCACCCGGGAGCATTACTGGGAGTGATACAATCAGCCTGAAGTGAAAATGGTGTTGGAATTGGGTTAAAACAAATAAAGCAACAGTCTCCTCTTCTTGCTAACGGTGAGCACATTTCGACCCATGAGCTCTCTTATTTTACTTATGTTTCTTGCGGTCCTTGACATCTTCTAGAAGAGTCTTGGGAGCTTTTCTAAATAATTTTACTCATTATTATAAAAAGCCCATATATGTCTGGTCTTATAACTATACAAAGATCAATACACTTCTTTTAAAAATGCCAGGATACAAAGTGAAACAGTGTAGTCCTTGGCACTACACAGATGATTTCTTTTGAAATCAGCTCGTGTCAGGATTGGGATGGGATGCTTCCATTCAGCAACACTTGGATAGTCTCTATCTAAAATGAGTATCCTGTCCAGCTGTGGGGACATGATTAGTAGGGCAGTCATGTCATAAAAAGAATCCTCTAATGATATATTTGTATTTTCAAAGTACCTTTCAGTACCTGGTACCTTTCCTTCTTGATTGTGTAGTTGCTTCATGGATACTCTGTGGGCTAAACCTGCCATCCCTCTGCAGTGCACTGAAACAAGCTAAACTCTCTAAATGAAAAATGTAGATAAAAGTGTGATGCATTGTTTAAAAAAATTGATTTTTAATTAAAAACCCTTGTAAAAAGTAAACTCTAAAACAGAATTGTCTCTGCATAATTTATAAATGCATTATTTCCATAATAATAATACAATTTTTAGATGCCATGCACTTTATATCATGACTATCACATTTATCTCCTTTAACATAATGGTATATTTTACTGGAATAACCAAACTCATTACTTTTTCCTTTGACAGACAAAAAAAGAGAGGGAAACTTTGTAATTCATTTAGGACCTGGGTTCTCTTCTTGAATTACAGATATAAACTGTAATAGCTGAAGGTGTTTGGGGACACATTTGAAAAGCAATCAAAACCACGATAACATATCTGATGCCAGTTCAGATCCTGCTCTTGCACAGATTTTGAGCATCAACAGAAAATGTGACCCAGCTCCAATCTCCTACCCCCACACCCCATCTTTATCCATCTCCAGAACTAAAAATGTGTATAGTTCAAAAGACATCACTGATAACAGAGAATATATATAAATCATGTACTGGTATATATGAATGCACATCTCTTCATAAAGTTCAAAACATTAGACCATATAGCTGCTAAAAATACCCACTGTGATCAGCATCTTTTCATTACAACCAGTTTTCCAAGACCTATCTACTACACCTTCAATTGTATGAGGACTGATTTTCTTTTTCCAGTGAAGAAAGCTTGTAATATGCATCATCTTTGATTTCTGACAGTTCTTGAGGAGCATTGCTGTATCCCCGAAAGCATAACCTATGATCCTGAGGTGAAGGGGATAGCTGTATGGATCTGGACTGGAATGATGCTCCCTTCCTAAAAGCGTAAGGGATAAATTCTTCTGGGATCACTTTGGAGTCATCTAAGATGCATTTGAATGCATCTGAGACAACATTTAGCCTGTGGAACAGTGCGTTGCTGCCAAGTGAACAGTGCTACACGTGGATCAGACCGCAGTTCAAATAAGGATGCTCAGTCAATAACATGGGCCTCTGAATTGAGCTTAAAGTCTGAGCACTATTTCTGTTTTCCAGTGCTTTTCATCTACTTTATGAGTTTTGGAAGGTCATTATTAATCTCCGTTTCTCCTACCTCTTTGCAAGTTCAAATGCTTTGTAGCATCTTCTGGGGAAATGCAGTGTTTGTGCAGTGCTGGGTCTAACATAGTGTGGCATAATAATTATACTGCCAGCATTTTAGCTAGCAATGCTTGCTGAATGCTGCCCCACTGTGAATGATTCTAGTTTTCATTGTTGTCTTATTAAACCAGCCTGTAGTTTTTACCAGAGCTAGCACATGATCCAGTTTGCCTTCAAGATAATAAAAAGCTTCTTGGATTCTTCAGTTCCATAGAATAACCTATCATTATTCTGAGAATGTGAAAACAATCACTTGACCTAGGAGAACTTCAGGGAGAAAGAATAACACAGCCACTATATAGAAGCTCTGAGTTAATTAAATTAGAACGTGTTTTCTATAACTAACTTAATAGTTGCCAACAGTATGGGACTGAGCTTCTTGCTTTCCCCCTGAACCTGCATGCCAAAAGGCAGCGACAGCTTCCTCACGCAGCCTTCACCCTATCCCCAGCTACATTCACCTCCACGGATTTTTTTCCATTATCATGTCTTTACCATTTTATTAAAACACCCACAGCATTGCTTTTTTATGGTGTTTGTGACGCAGACATCTATCAAACACAAAGCAGCTTCAGGCCATATTCCTGTTTTACACGAGCCATTGAATAGCTCCAATGGTATGTACTTTAAATCACTGCAAATGCCATTGCAAATTCTTGATCCATCCATTTGCCTAATGACTGTATTGCTTAACAGAACTTAGATAGAAAATAGTTTGCTTTTACTCGAAATAATGCTGAAGTAATTAGATGTTCTAAGTTGCCTGAATGCTGCAAGTACCATTAGGCTCTTTTGGCACATGAAAGCAGAGCAATGGGAAAGCTACTTTAGAAAATCACATATAAAATGTACTTGGAAGTTATTCCGGAAAGGTATTGCAAAAAAGCATACTTTTTATACATTGAACTAATAAGTAGTTCAGCAAATCCTTTGCAAACTTGTCAAAATGTCATAGCCAGGTACTGGATTGGAAAATTAGTAACTGCTGAAGTGTGCGAGTGTTTAAAGGTGTCACTGTGTGTGGCAGACTGGCGGATTTTAGCTTCTGGCTTAAAGGAGAGATGTTAATCATTATGGCTGATATTTAAAATGTCAGAAGACCTTAGCGTGAAGATAAAGGATTTACTGTGAGACTCTGCTGTGTCATGTTTCCTCACAGAAGAGAAGGAAGATCGGCACCTGTTCTTTTTTCTTTTTTCTTTTTATGCAGTGACACGGTAATAGCTCTAGCGGCATCCCAAAAGTGGGGCTGTGAGGTGGAGAAGTGGATTGCTTAGCTCTTCCTTGCTCTTCAGTATAGTTCTTTTTCTTATATTTCCATTGTAGCTCCTGTACTCTGCCACAGCAGTATCTGGGATCATTGCACCCAATGGCATTGGCAGGGACGCATGGCTGGAATAAGGGAACCCTAATTTATTGCCTCCGTCTTCACCTGCTACTCTTCTCCTCTTCTTTGGCTTTGGATGAAGCTTTGAAAAAATAAGGGGAATTTTCTTCTTTCATGGCAAGTTTCCTGGCAAGGATTGTGACTAACTCTGCTTAATGGTTTCTAAGACAATACTAGGAAAGCAAAGCTGCAGAATTATTTTACTTCCACAGGCAATGCTTTCAAACTGCTCAGTGAGAGTAGTCTCAGTGGCTGCAAGAGTCTAAAAAGGCATGAAGGAGAAAGCTTATCTGTTTTTTGGGTTGGGTTTTCTTTTCTCCTTTTTATAAAAAGCTGCAAAATGTGCTCAGGTGGCTTAAGCTTTAAATTATTTGAGTCTAATCATATAGTTTCTACTGTCAGGTTAATTCTGCTCATTTTTGTAAAATTAAGCAAGTCACGTGTTAATTTTTCTGTTTTGATATTCACTTGGACAACCTGCTGTACAGGTACACCTGAAGGATGGTATTCATCAAACACAGATACAAAATGATCCATAACTACTGAATAACATGACTGCATTACCCTGTTCAGAACGTATTTACACATTTTGTCTGAATGTAATTTTGATGCTGGTTTAACTATTTTCAGTTAAGGCTGTTTCTTTCCTACCAAAACCGATCAATAGTACGAACCTAGTTATCACCAGATGAAGTTATATTCACCTACATTTTTCAGTTTCAAAGATGACAGAACTCGGAGAAAGTGTTTGATGTACTGAATAATGGTTTATATGCTAGGAAATAGACAAAAAGATTTTTTTGCTTTTGGCAAGGTAACATAGAGATTTTGTGGTTGGTATTCAGCCATTAAAAAAGAATGGAAGAAGACTGTTGTCTTGATGAATATTAATTGACCTTTCGACATTTTTTTCTATAAAACAAGCTATATCTTAAAAACAGAAATGGATTTCAGGGCTGTTATCTTGGTAGCACTGTAAAGAACGTTTGAGTCTCAACCTTTTATCAATATTTCTAGCAGGTTGGATGGTTTCTGTAAACAGAAAAATCACTCTTGGGATAGGGAGCAAGCTATGGATTTGGCATCTGAGTTCACGAGTTAAGTTCGTGCTGATTACCGATCAATGAGTTTCTGACGGTCCTTGAAATAAGTGGAAGGTCGTCTTTGTCCACTTTTCATTGGCTTATGGTCCACATTTATGTACACCTGCAGCTGAAATTGTTGTTAGTTAATGGCTTTATTGGTAGCTGCTGTGAAAAGACAATGAGCAATCCTGGGATGTGGTCCCTGAATATCAGTGTTACATAAAGGTAGCAGTATTTACTTCTGCGCTTACTTGATAAACGAAAAGCTCCAGTTACCCCACGCAGTAACCTGATATTTTCATCAGGCGATGCACTTGGGTTTATTTTACCCAGAGGAAGCAGGTGCATTTCTGCAAGTGGATTTTCAGGTATGTTTTAAGCCTCTCCCATTTGACCCTAAAAAAAAGGAGGTTCTTTCGATGCCTTCAAGTCAGACATGCATCCATTTAGCTTTCCCCTCTCCTGTCAGAAATCAGATCCTTTTCTTCTGTTTGTAAGTAGCCATTTTTTCTCTCAAGTCTCACCTCCATCACTTCTCATAAGCTGTCACCGTACTGCAGAGACAGGGAGCGAGGCCGAGCACCAAGGTCTCAGCGCTCGTTCCCGAAGGGTTGCATGTAGGTGATGCTCCGCGCAGCATCTGCCATCACCCACCGGCTGGGGCATCACCGCTGCGATCCTCCTGGTTGTGACATGCAGGGTGAGAGTGAAACCTGGCATTACTTTCAAAGCCCAGGTTTCTCATACAGGTCAAGTGTGCTGTGCTCACAGCTAACAGAAGGTGTTTTAAAGTGTTTGTGCTGTTGTAGATGTTTTTTTGATTGTTTATTTATTTATTTATTTATTTTTGCTTTTTCTCAACATGATGTAAAGGAGATAAAAGGCATACATTTCCTTACAGAATATTTCACTTTCAGCAGTTGATTCGTGCTCAGCCTTCTAAAATTACATTTAAATGTGTTTAGCTTTTATGCTGCATGCATGTTGCTTCCCATTGCTTGCTCAAAATAAAAGAAACTGGACATTATTCTTTCTCTCCAGACAATGCGCTGCCTGTTTCTTTCTCTCACTTTCTTCACTCCCCAGTCTCCTCTTATTTTGTTCTCCCAGTCGAGTATTCCCATTTACTTTGCCACTAGCTGAGAAGTGGATGTTTCAGAAGCAGAAGGTACAACACCTATACTATAAAATCATCTTTACCAGAAAATTTAATGGAAAACCTACCACATCCCAGTAATTCTTCACAAGCTAGCACACACTAGAAATTACAGCACAGCCCAGAAAAAGGGGTAAATGGGTGATAAAGTGCATGGCTTACGGTAGTCAATACACTGACAGTAAAGTGTTCTTTTCCATAGTGTGGAAAAAAATGTTGAAAAATTAGTAACACATAAAAGAAAAAAAAATATTTTTCTTGCCTCCGTGAAGATAGTGGATGCTCTTGCTATGAGTTGTATTTCTTAAAGATGGGAAGATTAAGTAAAGGCAATTTCTGCATGAGTATCATCAGGATCAAAACATTGTCTATAATTTTTTGGTGTCTGAGGCAGCTTTGACAAGCATAAACCTGACAGTCAATGGTCAGAACACATTTAATACATCTTTCATGTTCTGAAGTTAGTAGGTCTAAGGTCTCCCTGGGGTAATATGATGTAAAAGATGTTCATGGCACTAATTTACTCACAGACCATTAGCTCTCTGTGGAAGCTAGACTTTGAAGACCTATGTGCAAGAGATGTACTCTTCAGATGTCCATATTATACTGCAATCCTTCATTTTCTTAATGCAATTTCCTGCAGCTGTCCTGTTGGTCATGTGATGTACAATTAAAAGTAGACCTCAGAAAGTCATAGCTCTGTTATTTTGCACTAAATATTTTGAGTGTTTCATTCCTTAAGTAAAGTGGGGAGATGAAATTTTAAGTATAAAAATGATTTGTTGTAGTCAGTTTTGACAAACAGTACAGTCTAGTGTTTCAGTGTTTGAAAAAAATTGGCACAGAAAATTGAAATGCTAACTATCTTTATGAAGCTTTCTTATATAGTCATTCTGCCTCTGTTTTCCAATTTTAATAAGGCACCTATAAGAAAATGAATAATGAAGCAATATATAAACAGTGTTACAAAGACAGCTTTTCCTCATTAGGTCTATTGCTCTACTATTCTATAGATAGATATATTTTTTTTTTGGTATATTCTGAAGGTAGGTTTTGGATGAAATGCCAAGAATCTACAGAATGATGCATACTAATGGAAAATTAATGTCAAATAGCAAATTGTGTTGCCATTTGAATCATATATCACACAGCTCAGTGCCAGCAAGCGTGTCAGCCGTCATTACTAGATCATCTAAAGGGTCATCTTTCTGTCCAAGCAGGGTAGAAAGCTTACAGCATGCACATAATAGAAGATAACGTGTGGGATCTCTGGTGATCTTCTTGATCGAGAATCAATTAAAATAAGTTGCTGTTAATGTGACACTAGATGCAGACAAAGTGAGACACACTTGACAGTTACTAATTACAACAGGCAGCCAAAAGAGCTGCATAGAGATAGGAGGACAGAAACAGCTAAATTAGTAAACTGTGTTGACACAGTCACTCAATATTTTCCAATATGCAAGCATAGCATATTCCCAGGTCGAGTGAACCTGACAGGCTTGAGTTACTGACATTTTACAAAAATGAAGCAGAGAATATGATTTTTTTTTACAATTAGAGTAGCTCAAAACTAATTATCCTAGCAAAATGGAATGTGCAGGCTTTCCTAGCAGGGGAAGCTTGCCTTGTCTGTGTTGCTGCCAAGTTCAAAAGCAACCTCCAGCAGGATGCTTTTTATGCACCAAGAAGATGTGCCTGTTCTTTAAAGCAAAGAGATGCTGACTTCTGCCCCACTCCCTCACTCCTTGTGGTCCCCAGAGGGACTTCTGCATCACCTCACTTTAAAGCAGGAATTAGTGAAATGTAAATCTGGGATAATTCTGCCCTGCTGGATCTCACTCACAGAGCTCTTTGGGACAGCGTCCAAGAACAGGTCGTGTTCAGATGCTTGGGGTGGAGGCATGGAGCTTATTTTGTTGGTTTTTTTTTTTCCTCTTTTGATCTCTTATGAAAACTGCCAAATGATCTTGTCATGTGCTAGGCGATACGGTGTATGTTTCATTCAGAAGTGTGTATGCCCACAGGAGGTTAACTGGTGCCTTGTAAGATGGATCCTGATAAAAACCTAAGCCAGCTGTGTGACTGTTGGGAACCTGAATCCTGTATGAGGATCCCAGGGTGCTGTATCTTCTGGTTTGCCAGAACATTTGTGAATATTTTTAAAAACAATTCTATGACTTTATGAGACTGAGCTTGTTATCCTTTACCACATCATGAAATTTCCTTACATTTTCTTAGCAAGCATTTTTTACAGCCTTGGACTTCTAATTGGGAAAATGGGGACTTCTTTAATGCCAGTGCTGTATTTCAGCTAATGGAAGAATCTGACACAGCACTGAGTTCAGCACTTCGTAGCATCTTTATCACACTGTTTTCAACCTCAGGTTGTGCTCAAATTTCTCTCCTTTCCTGTGGTCAAACTTGCCAAATCACATCTGGTTTTACTTTTACAGTCTCTGTGGAATCTGCCTGTGCCTCACTTTCCTCTGCTGGGCGCTTAATTTCTCTCACAGTGACATAAAAGCCTGTTTATTCATTATGTTGACCTTAGTCTCACCTCGTCTGCTGTAAGGTTATTTCTAGTGGCACCCAGGTCTCCCCAGAGCAGAGGGAAACCCGCTGTGTGTACGGGCAGACCACAAATGTCCCTGCTGTCTGAATGTTTGATTTCTCTCTCCCTGCTCTCTGAACTGCCAAGCTTGTAATTATTTTTGGTATTGTATCCTATTCCACCAGGCTGTGTGAATGCAGAGTATCATGGGGCTAATGACTTTTTCTCTCCCCTAAATAATGGCTAAAGTTTATCGTAAGGTTTATCTCAAACTGGCTGCCTCTGTCTGAACTCACACATTTTGTCAGCTTTTTTATCACTAAATTATTGACTGAATGTTCTCTTGTCTAAATGAGCATGAATTAGCAGCACGATTTATGTAACAGCATTGCATAGACTCTTCAAAAGTATTTCTGCACTAATAAGGTAATTTTTGAAAAATTATGCATCACGTATCCTTGGTGAAATTAGCAATTAGTTGCTAAAGGAGCTTTACCAACAAAGAAGGGAAGACATAGACCAGTAGTATTAATAAGTATATAAATGGTCTTCAGCCAAGCGTTGTGTGCAAACTAAAGCTGAGGGCTGAACCACAGATTCACACTGTAAAAGATCAGAAGAAAACATCATAATCCAATTTGATTTTCTGTCCACAGACCTTCACCCAATCAATTCTGTGGTGTAAAGCTGCTGTTTCTAACCTGGATAAACTCAAGTTATTAGGCTGTGTTGCTGTTAGCAGACTCTGGATTTCTTTTTTTCTGTTTGAGGAAATGATTCCATAATTTCCGAGGAAACAGAAAATATTTCACTAGTTGATTGTTAAATTGTTCAACAAATTGAACATGGCTATAAGCTTGAAATGTGAGATACCCTGGAGGAAGTGGGTTAACGTGGAAAGCAGATGACACAAGTACAACCTGACATGGGATTTACCTTTTTCTCTTATGCTGATCCAAAAGCAAGCTAAAATCTCAACATGCACCATGATTTCTGCATTAAATGTGAGTCTGAGGAACTTACACTGTATGTTTCTCCATTTCACCCCAATGGGACATACATAAAACGCCTTTTGCTTTCTATTTTGATGTAAAGAACTCTTGCTCTACATTATCATTTTTCATCGCAATACAAAATAATCTCTACATCTCTTGAAGTTTGCATTTTTCTGGGGTTCAGAGATAGCTTCCCATATGAATGTTTCCCTTGGCATCGAGTCAGCTGTGACTGTGGTGTTCTCTGACATTTTCCCCTTACCACAGACTGTTCTGTATCTCTTAAAGGCAGTGAGCCATTCTGGGACTGATGTGACAAGACATGACAGGAAATTCCACTGAATAAAACAAATTATACACTAGAGATGTGCTGAACTGACTGAAAACAATTTGGACACCAGGGGATATGAAAGGTGCTGAGAAGGTTGAGAGCAATGACATTTTCTTTGAGATTTTATTTAAAGTTTTATTTTGATACAGAACGTGTGTAAATCAGTGAGTGTGAGGTCTTTGGGCTGTCCCCCTTTGGATCTCTTGCTCTGAAGGGAGTGCACACGTGTGAGTGAGCTGAGTCGGTGAGTTTCTTGTAACCAATAATGACTCATAATGATTTTGACTCAAATTGGAAAATTCATGGATTAGTATTTTCAGTTTGTGTTTTACTGAATAATATTGCGTGTGCAGAATAGAAATGGATGATGTATGTGCCCCAGTTCTAGTTCACAGCTGCAATCAAGCAATCACATGCTTGGGTTGCAAAACAAATTCTCAGTCAAAAGCATACTATGTGATCAATGCAAAGATTTTGTTAAGGCTAATTTTACTTTATATAGTGATAAAGAATTACCTGTATATTAAATTGAACAAAGAAAGACACAGTTGATGTGGAAAAATATTTAAATACACCAAGAGGAAAGGGAAAAAAAATCTAGTAAATGAATTGAGGCTTGTCATTCATGTCCTCCAACTTTGACAAAAAAGAAATTTGACTTGATTCTTCTTTTACTTCTATCCGTTTCAAATCATAATATGTCAGCTTCATTTGTGAGGTACTTCTAAGCAAGACAAAGATGGTGAATTAGTGTCGGTAAACTAGGATTACCATTTGGCTGTACAGTAACACAACATAAATTTCATTTAACGTGTCTTTAAGAATGTGAGCTGAGTGGATGTGCTGCTGGCAATGAATAAAGATTCATACCATCAGAATGAAGATCTATTTGTCTGTCTCATCTTGTCATGTAAATGTTGCAAAAAACATAGAGCGGATAATATGGCAATCTGGCAGCAATCCACGCGAAGGTCTGTGAGTCCAAGGGTTCTGCATCTGAGGAGGGCATCTCTGTGCAGGGCGTGCTCCCCCGGCACCGTTTGGATGGCAGACGTGGAAGCATCGCTGGCTTTGTGAGGCCAGGCAGTCTTACAACCACTGGCAGCAGTCAGTGCTGTTGGGAAAGCAGGGGATGGAGATATTTTGCATTTTATTTGAGTACTCTAGCATTTTCCAATAGTATGCTGAAATTAATACCTGGAAAAATAAAAAATTTTCAAGTAACACCTGAATAATGTCATTTGAGTTTTTGTTGACACCTGCTCAGAAGAAAAAATCACTAATGCTTTTATACAACAGCAGGTCTAGCTTTGAGATCTGGAGGAATTAATGCTAAGTTTAATGAATACGCTTGAGATTTCTTCCTTGCATTGGTAGAAATCAGCAATGAACATTAGCAAGTCTGTGGAATTCCTCCCTTGTAAATCAGATTGGAATATTGCAATCATTCCTGCCTTCGCATGCCTGCACACATTGGCAGGAAACTCTCCCCAGTAATTCTGAGTTTACACCAGGATTTGACCTTATTGGGGCTGCTGAGTTTGATGTCAGGAATCAATCCAGGCTACCTACTATTTTTAGTGTTTTGATACAGATTACAATACTCGTTACAGTCACGTCAAATTCAGTAGAACCTACAGACTGAAATATACCATTGGTCGCATATGCTGCAGCGATGTACAGGTTTTAATTGCATTTCTGAGAGAAAGTACAAACTTAAATACTTGTCTCATTGGGAATATAAAGTAGATTGCAACCTTGAATGAACTCCAAAGCAGCTAAATAGAAGAATTCTTGGAAAATGCAGAGATACTAGTGATTATGCATGTTGGGCTTATCAGCATATGCACATTATGCTGTAGTACCTAGTATCTGCAATTATTATATTTATAGACAGATTTTCCAAAGAGCGTGCATGGTGCTTAAGAAGCTGGCCCAAAAGACCTATATCTGAGAACGTGCCGGGTCTTGCTGTGGGCAGGACCAGATGCTTCATGGACCAGCACAGCTTCCTATAGCTGGATTGCACTATCACTGATGAGTCAGTCAAATTCATCTTTCACACATGTCTAACTGTACACCTTAATTTGTGATAACAAGAAGCCGTGGTAATTTATCTAGCCATTGTAATTAGTTTTTTTTTATAATCTGATTTATCAAAATCCGTTTCTTTGTCTCTGCCATAATTTTGTATGTGGAGTACATAGGCACATATATTCCCAAAACATGATGATTCATTTTGATTAAATTGTTCCTGTTTCTGGTGTTACTTGCAGTTGGAAAGTGTCAAATTTTGTGGTAAAGTTGGTAAAAATAATCCTGCCCCTATATGCGGTGTTTTAACAGTGCTGTGCATATTTTCTCGCCCACACGGCATTCTGTGAAACGATCTGTTAGTTGTGAGCAAAATTCTCTGCTTTTGCAAATTAGAAACCAGATCCAGCCACCCAAAATGACAGAGATTTCTCAACATCTTTAACAGGGAAGACACGAAGAGAGTTTGTTGGGCTATGTATGCATGGGTGTATGGGGTGTGTGTGCGTGTGCGTAGTATATGCATACATCAGGCTAAGAACATTGTTCTAAGTAGGTGTTTGCATACTTCACAAGACTCTTAAAATACCAGGCACAGAGCAGTGTATGGGGATATACTTTATATCTCAGGAAACAAATCTATATTATCAACCGCATAATAATCTGTATGGTTGACTTTATTGAAAAGCCTTAAGGCACTGTGCATGTCATAAACGTTTCTCATTATTGTAAATTAGATATTGCAAATATTTTGTCAGAGATTAAAACTTTTTTTTCTTCCCTGTAGTTCTTATTAGCTTAGTATGTGTATTTCAGTTATGGGCTTTTTTAAAATAGATATGTATCCATAGCATGTTGAATTAATAACTTTTCTGTGGCCACTTCCAAGTACTCTGTATAAAGGCAATATTTAACATTTTTGTTGCCGTTAGTATGTTATTTACTTAAAGATTAAATGATATTTTTCTCTCTTCTAATCATGTATAATGAGTATAATGAGTATAATGCTGTGTTCTTGGTTTTGCTAAGAACTAGCCCTCGTCAGGTACTCAGTGCATCCTCTTGAAGCACTTGATTCTTTTGTCCCAAGTTTGTTCAGTACCATGTTCTGCTGAATTTTAATTTGGGGCAGCATGTGTACACAGCTCATATTTAAGGGCTTCTAAATATCAAACAGCTCATAAAACACTGTCCTCAAGCTCTCCAGAATTACTTTTTTTTTTTTTTTTAAATTAAACTAAATGCTGATATTAATTCACAGTGTAGTTTAGCGCCCGATATTAGATGTTAAATGCTAACAGTGAATCTATGGAGACAGCGTCGTATTTTGTAGTCTAAGTACATTCAAGTAGCACAAGTTCTTTCAACATAATTAGCGCAGAATATTGAGCCCAACCAGAAATATGGGATTCGTCATTAAATTCAGAGGCTTCTTTATCTCCGTGAGTCTAATCATGTGTGTAGAAGACTAATTGTTAATGGCATAGGCTTTATTGCTCTTAGCTTTCCCCTATTTTAAATGGAATGGTCTGCTTTGTGAGAAATAATTAGGTTTTATTGTTCTACCTGTATTGAGTCTTGTTGATAATCTTATGGTTTTACCAATTCAGATTCAGAGAGCAATTAGTGGTAGTGGAAGTGTTTCCTTTTCAATCACAAAGTATTGTTATTTTTCCTCCTTTTTTTTTCTTTACATTCTTCTTTCTTTTCTCGTGACAATAATAAATGTAGGATCTCTAACTTTTAATGGGAAAATGCTAATAATTAACAAATGAAAAAAACATTGCAAAAATGAGTTTGCAATAGGTACATTTAAGAATTTTCTGCTGTTGGCACACGCTTTAACAATTTGTAGGACATTTCACCTGTGCCTTTGAAAACAGAAAATGTAAAGCCTCACAGTTTTCAGTGATTTACAAACTCATAGTTTGACCTTGCTTTTTTGGTTGGGTGACTTACGATTATGCTTAAGGATTAATTAGCCTTCTGGTACTTGTTCACATAGAAGAAAGATTTGCTTATCTGTCTCAAGGGTCATTCACTCTGTCTCGAAGTCTCTGGAGCAACCCCTCTCATGTTTTTTCAGGGTTAGCAAATCTCGTTGTTAACATAAGCTGTGGTTTTATGGGAAACCAAGGGACTGTGGGTCAGTGACATGTAGCAGATCTGTTGCTTGTAGCTTCAGAGGCAGGACCTTGGCTTTTTTGGCATAAGTATCAAGTCTCACCTTGTTCACTCATACATCTCAGTGATTTTAGAATGAGATTCTTGTCTTGATGCTCAGTGGGGAAAAATAACAATATGACTGAGAAGCCACTATGAGATGCATTTCTCTGGGTGCAGGGTGGACGGTTTCGTATCTTTTATTCAGGTCTGCATTTCATGTTTCCAAACGCTTCTCCCACGGGTTGCCAAGGGTGTCTGTCAGCGCTGCAGTGCGTGCACTCGCCACTGTCAGTGCCCTCTCAATGGGATAGCTCTAAACCACCAGGAAAATACCTAATATAAGACATTTTTTCCTTCTTGTACCAAGGCAAATTCTTCCAGAATTTGTAATTGTTCACCCTGTATTAGTAGGTCCAGACACTGATCTAGTGATACCGAAACCTATTCACCAGTTCTTGATTTTTACTTATGTGTAGTTTCATCCTAAAGACAGAACAGGACAAATACTTACGGGAGTTATTTAAGAAACAACTCTAAAGGGGGTTGTTCAGTCGTTAGACTTGATGTTAAATTTACGTTATTGTAATGACCATGCTGTATCTGAGATATTGACATCTATTTACAAATACTTTCATTAAGTTACAACTTTTCCAGGAAGACAGGGGACAGTAAAATATCCCAGCTAGAGCTGTTTGTAAAAATATTGGGTTCAATCATGTGATGTGGAGGCTCTAAGCAATGTATGACTCTAAGTGTGCAGGCGTGTTCTTTAAAATCCCTTGCCCAGCTCAAATGGGCTCATACTTATTTTTCCAGTCAAGTCTTTATCTTCCTAAAATTCTGCTTTATCCATGTCACATAGATTCATCTCAGACCCTCTTTGGGATCTTCAAGAAAAAGTGATGTTTTGCCTACATCTCCTTAGCAGTCCTATCCAGCTAAAGTGTGGTAGATGTGATGATAGCACAAAATATAATGGCCGAATCAGCACTTTTGAAGTTTATGCAATATTTCAGTAGATAGAGCACTCATCCAGGCTTGCAAGACTGAAACTCTGGGCTCGTTGTAGCCTCAGGGAGATCAAATTCATACCTTCCATTTCCCACTGGAGTGCCTGAGGTAGGCAGCATGGAGAGCATTGTCCATTCCAGTTAAATCTCTCAATTTTGCTAAAAAACCCCTCAAGCCTCCTGGGCTGAACAGACACAGTATGTCTGCAGTTCAGTCACTGAGGCAGCCGCCTGGGCCAGCAGGGATCTCGGTCAAATTCTTCACCCGAGTATGGTTTAAACTGCCATTAGGTGAAATGCTCCACGAGCAGTCCCCCGAAGAGGGATCGGCACCCATACCGCTCTTTCTTGCTTGTTGTAAATAGGTGCTTTAAATCCCAGATTACACACCTCTTTGGCTGTAGTTAATTTGAACATTTGAGATGTTTTCCACACAGTCGTGGAGTGCACAGAGTGCTTCTGGCCGAGAGCAGGTGCTTGGAGCACTACGGACTGGGTAAAAGACGTGAGTTTGAACCCTTTCATGCTGAGAGTGGCGTGGAACATTTACCTCTGCTCTCAGTGGTGTACAGAAGAAAAGTGACTCGTATCGCTTCCTTCCATTATGCTTTTCTATACGAATGACCCTCGCTCGCTTTTTTGAAAGGAATGATTTAGGTGCATAAATGTAGTGGCAGAGGATTATTTTGGGACTGGCTGTAGCAATTTAAGAAGTAACCACTATGCTGCCTTTTTGTGTTGCTACCTTTTCCCTGCAAGTGATTGCTGCCTCCAAGCAGCCGTTCTCACTCCCTGTCGATCCGGAGACAGCCAGGTTGGCCTGAACCAGCATTAAAGGTGATTTAAGCTAATCTGTTTGACTTGTTATTGAACTGGTCTTGAAACATTCGCCCAATCTGATAATGGGGCTCCGCTTTGTGAGTGGCAGCGTCTAACACAGAGGTATCATAACAGCAGCACAGAGCACTGCCCAGAGCCATCTGCTGCCTCCCGAAATCACAGGGGATGCCGGTGCTGTGAATCCTGTCTGACGCCGGCAGCCCCAAGCGAGGCACCTGAGCCTTACGGGGAGATGGGTTTTGTGGCACTCTCATCTCCTCAGCATTCCCCATCAGCTTTTTTAGTTAGTTCTTGTGAATCCCTCCCAGAGTGCCCAATCTCCCCATGTGTGCCTACAGAAGATACTTCTTGGAGTGCCATGGGTTGCAGTTTGGAAGTCAGCTGCTCAGAAAGTAGGTTGTTACATGGCCAGAGTGGATGTGGCTAGGGCTTTGTGTATATTTAGGTCCTTGTGGTGTTTTGTTTTGTTTTGTTTTTCTCTCATTTACTGCATTTATCAGACAGTATTTAGTAAAAACAACGAGGAAAAAAAAATGACCAAACAAATAGGGTTGTTTTATCCCACCAATATGATAGAATAGTTAAATTAATGGCTAAATCTAATTAGGAAATGAAAAATTACAGCTTGTCTGCTGCCAATACTAAAGCCAATGGACTGTGAGATAGAGCTATGGTTACACTCCAAAATTATCTCACCATTGTTGAATCTTAAGGTGGCTTTTGCTGCCTGCACTTGGAAATAAAATAATCCTAGCAATTATGGTTTGTAATTTGTGAGTGGTTTGAAATGTAGTGGCTTTTACTATAATAAATGGATTATCATATGTTGACAAAGTACAAGTTTAATTAACAGTGACAGATAAAGCTCTTGCATTTAGAAGCTGTTTATATTAAAAATTACCTGATAAAAGGGTTTTTTTTAGCATTGTAAGTACTTGGTTGTGCATTACCATCTTGATCTGCTACCATATGTATTCATCATTGCATGGATGTGGCTTGGAATCACAGCAAGTTTTTCTGAGACATTAGCCTGTCATAATAACTGATAGATCGATGGCTTGATTTACATATTTATTATGGAGAAACTGCTTGTTTTCATCAACATAACTTACGTTTTACGCATCCTTTGTCTAAAGTTAATTTGAAAATATTAATTTTCCAGTGACAGCTCAGTGTTCTTCCTGTTTAATCACTTAATTTCCCTTCTACCTGAGAATGACATTCAGTGAAATGAATGAGAAATGATAACTTCAGGATGCCATTGTCCTCACTGACTAAGAGCAAGCAGACAGCCCGAGAGAGGTCTGGGTAGTTGTACAAAATATGTCAATCACAGAAGCAAAAGTTAATTACTTCACATGCTTTTTCTTTACATGAAAACATTACTTTTTAAAAATACTTTCTTTAGGTCATTAATCTTTAGTCTAAAAAAATATATTTTTTAGAAAAAAATCATCCCAAAATGCAAAAACTTGTGCCATCTGTCAGAACTAGAACTGTCATTTCACTCTGCACATTTTGTTTTCGGCATCATATTCAGCATCATCTGGATCACTGTGTCTTAATCCTTCAACGACAGGAAGTTGCAAAGAGGCACTATTGATGGATTGCAGGGAAAATAGTCACTGAAGTGTTTTCATGAATAAAAGAAGTGTTGGCATTTCTCTTTTTTTTTGTTAATTCCCCAGTTTTCATTAATTTTATCCATCTCTGCAGTTTGAGGTAGAAAAGATGCAGAAAGGAATACCAATAGGTAGAGAGGAAGGAAATTGATAGCCAGGAGTGGCTTATAGCCTTCCGTATTGCACTTTGTATGATAGGCCGGACAGACAAGGTAGGGAGAAAACAAAGAAAAGAGGAATTAAAATGAGGAGACGGTAAGAACTGAAGAGTGTAAAATAGTGCAACAAAGACAATGCACAGGAACAGAAGGAGCGTACAGGCAAGGACAGCAGTCCTGGTGCTGGCAGTGGTTCAGTCAAACACCAGAAGTGTTAGCAGGTACTTAACCCCTACGTAACATGCTCAGACCTTTTAGAAATTGGAAAAGATCTGTAAAGTCATCTTGCATTTCCATCAGCATTTGTGTCTTTACAGATTCCTCCCATCAAGGCTATTTCTTAATGTATTTTTTTGGTAGTCTTGCTTTAAAATAGCGCTATTATCTGCCCACTGCAACCTGCATCAACACTGGAAGCTCGGCCTATTGCCTAAGGGTATCTCCATCAAGATCTCCTTCCTCCTCCTGGGTGAACCACGTGTAGCATTACTGCTGCTAGTGAGGATTTTACTGATGTGAACGGAACACTTATTTTGTTTCGTAAATGGATTTTAAGAATGAAGACGAGATTTTGTTCGGTTTTGTTTTCATATGCCGTCAGTTTAGCAGATCCATCAGCAGCGTGCTAATAGGGACAGTGGACATGATTGTAGCCTCCGGCCTGTTGCTAACTTTAGCTTGGTAAAGGTTCAACCTAGTTCACTTGTTTGGCTTGCCTCTGTTGCATGGCTAAGGATCTAAGGGAAGAATGCTTAGAGTCCCAGCATCTGTTAATAACAGCTATTTAAAGTGCAAATGAATCATAGGAAAGATTTTTAAACCATTTTCTTATAGGATTTCCTTCTCTTACTGCTTGTGTCTATATAGAAAATGATTACAATTATTTTAAAATTCCAAGTTACAAAGCAGCCATTAGAAAATATTTTTGAGTCAACAATTATCATAACTCATATAATACAGTAATGTGCTCCACTGGTGGCAACATTCAGTGGTGAGCTCGGAAATGCCTGTGAGGTATCATTCCTCCCGTTAGACAAAACCCCGACGGCTGCATTAAATTGTGTTATGTCGGGCAGCTGAAGTCCCCATGAAAATGCATTACCTCTGTAGTTTCTAGGAGCTACAGGAAATTTAATTGCAGCAGTTTGGGTGGTGTTTTAAGACATAAAATCAGAGATGTTCCTTTATTCTTATTACATGCTTAAAAATATTATCTTAAAGTACTCCCTAATAGTTTCCTATAATTTTGCCTTGGTTTTAAAAAACAATGTCTTTGAGTACAAATAGCTGAAAAATCCCTTGATAACTAGGGTAGTTACAGAGATTTTCAATTACCAATCTACACATTCACTGACTTTTCATTTATATCTTTCTTCTAAAATGAAGTTGTATTACAAGATGAGGTAGATGCATCTTCTTTTTTGGCTTCTCTTCATGTTCTCAAGGATTTGTTGTTCCTTTGGGTGCTTTTGCTGTTGGCTCTCTGCTATCTTTATTTTTTTTAAAAAAATTGTTCCATGCCGTGAGAACAATAATACATGCCACAATTGCATTCCCCTTATCCCCAAGGCTAACCACTGTCTTTCACTAAGTATATATGTGCTGTGAATGTTTCTTTTTGTTTTGGATGTGTAACCTTATTTGTGTGTGTATTCCTAAACACATACTTACAAATATGCATATATATTATGGTTTCATGTCTGCATAAAACTATAACACTGCAGTATAACATTATACAGGAATACAAACACATGACAACACCCTCCACGGTACATTAATGGAAGTTGGAGAAACTGAAGAAATTGCAACCTACACATTTTCAAAATGAACGTTATTGATCTGCATGTATTTGGTGAATGTTTTGCAATAGGAGGAGTTCCACACTAAGCCAAAGAAACTAACTATGAAAGTTGGAAGATAAAATAAATTTCAAATTTGCAATGTTCCCAAGCTGATGTGGCCAATAAAAACCTGAAAATGTTTGGGGCTAAATTCAGGGATTGTGTGAATAACACCTTGTTATAGCCCAATCTTTTCAAAATTTACTAATGCGTTCTCAAGCATGTTTTTCAATTAGCTAAATATCACAACTGCATCTTACACATCAGGAAGTCAGTGTTAGCTCGGCCTCCATGCTGAGAGGCCAGAGGGCTTTTCTGTAGAAGGGAAAGGAAACCAACATGAAGCTTTAAGGCGAGACATTTGTTTGCATTTTTTATTTGCTACCATCCTTCCTTCTTTCTGGACATGCAAATAACACCAATTTACATTAAAAATGTATGCAGATAATTTTGACTTCTGTTTATGTCACCATTAAATGTGACCCTTTGTGATTTACAGTTGCAGTTTTAATCTTGAATTAATGTGGCTGCTCACAATTATTTATCTTTTTAATTAAAAAAAAAAAAAGTAGGAAAGAGAGGCCTCCTGCATTTCTGTCTTGCTGTACAAATGTTTCTACACTGGTTTTGAAGTAAACATCTCGCTGAGGTGAGTGGGACTGGAAGACAGAACAGTGCATGTAATTGCGCGGTTTGTTATGCACTTGGAAGAGTGGGAGAGGGCATGGCCCTGGGAAAAATTACAGCTTTCTACCTGAGCTGCAGAAGAAGAAATTCATAGAAACACAAAGCTAGAGGATGTAGTCTTTTTTTGTAGGAGAATTACTGTTAGCCTCACTTTACTTCTTTTGTAGAGATACACAGTACCTATTTTTATTTTACTGTATTTACAGTGTGCAGTTATGATTGTCTTTAAAAAGCTGTGGGGTGTGAAATAGAAATATATATATATTTTACATTAAAGAGTTCAGAATCGCTTTTCCTGAGGAATGTCAGTGATGCCAGAGAATATCAATGTCAATGTGAAGCTGTTACGCTAAAAATTTACTTTTCATTCATTTCCTATGCCTCTGTGTTTGAAATCTTCATAAGGGTTGAAAGTTTAGAGGTGACTGATACAATTATGAATGCAGTGACTGTTTAGTTAATTGGCAGCACTTTGAATAAAGGTACCATTTATAAATTATTCATTGATATGTACTTCATGATTAATAGGTGGAGCTCGGTTCTTCAGCTCACTGAAAAGCATATTAGTAAATTCGTAGCAGATGCTGCTCTAACAAATTGTTATAAAACACATTAAAATGTGTAGATATAACTAAAGCAATATATATCGTTTTACTGTTATTCAGTGTCACTATTTTCTTATATCATTTCTCACATCAGTGTAACACTGAATAAAGTAGTTTTTTTTTTCTTACGAATAGTGTGGGGAATAAAACCAAATCCTTTTTGTGAAATGACAGCTGCATTGAAATTGGTGGTGAAACTTCCCTTGTCATCACTGTGTTCAAGACTCAAATTTCAGTGTTGTCAATTGGTATGGGTGCCTTGATTCACCCCCCCAAAAAAGATTTATAGATTGAACACTGTTATTGTAGTTAATGTGTACTGAAGTTACTTCTGTATGGCTACTCCGAAGCCACTCTCATGAAGAAAAAAATTACTTAAGTTTTCAGTGGAAGTTCAAGTCTCAGTTGTGTTCATTCAAGCTCTTCCTCCTGTGAAATAATTTCCTATGAAGAAATATCCTTTATGAGTCTCTGACAGCCCTACAGGCCTTTGAGCTCCATCTCTTATTGCTCCTCCATCAACAGGGGTGATGGTGGACAGTATTTTCTGCTATTGTCTGTCTCCATTCTTTGCCTTACAGTCACTCAAGTCCATTGTTGTGTTCTCTAGAGGGGGTCTCATCCTGCAGATGTGTGCACTGGACTCTCTTGCACCATCCCAGTGAGTTGTTCAGTGAGTAGACGAGTACAACCCATTGATGAGAGCAGGGCTGAGGTCTTGGTTTGCAAAGTGTCATTATTGTGGTTAAAATCTGTCTGAACGCACTGAGAATTCAGAAACTAATGTTTGCTAATTTGGATTATTTTCACATGAATCTTCAGTTATCAAGGGTAGTGAATTAACCTGCTACGAGAACATGAAGATGTTGCTGGTCAAATAGTTATACAAAGTCCATAGATTAATCTATTATATTTGAAGTTCTAAAGGGTCCCACAGGTTAGTGACACATATTTAGAGAATTTAGGAAAACTGATGGTCAGTATTCACAGAAGGGACTAGAACAGGATCAGGACATTACAAAATGTGATGCAAAATTCAAGCTGCCTGCAGAAAAATGAATGTGAAGCTGGTGGGGAGAAAATTACAACATACCTTCATATCAAAAGCATAGGCTTTTATGTGGTTTTGGGGGTGGCTGCTGTTTTGAGGATGTAGGTTTGCTGATGTATAGCCTCACTGCTGGACACCACTGCATTTGCTGTGAACAAATTCCTGTTATCAGCTCACAATAAAAGAGGATGTTTACCCAAGAACACTCTTCCAGAACAGCCTGTGCGAGCAGCACCATTCATTGAGTGATATTTTCACAGAATTTCTCTTCCTGGATTTCAAATGCATTGCAGGTTTGCTAAACCTGTCATTAGAAGCAAACTTCTTGAGTACCACCATATACCAAAAGAAGCCAGCTCACGCCAGAGCAGCAAACGTAAAATTCGCGAACATGTTTCCACAACCACTGTAAGAAATAGTTGTTACAACACAACTATCAAAATTTGTGGATTCTCTCTTGCTCTCTCTGGCTATCTCAGACCGCAGCATATTTCATTCAGCGCACCAAATATCCTTGGGGAAACTGGGGGTCAAAATAAACAACCCATGTGCATTAAAATGAATTCACCCGGCCGATTGGTGAAAAAAAAAAGAAAAGAAAAGAAATTTTTTCCCAAGACAACCGCTCCATTTCCAGCCTCCCTTACAAATCCTGAGGGAAGCTCTACAAAATACTTTCAAGCAGCTATGTTAGGAGAATAATTCACATCTATTGGACATTAAAACCAGGGACTCAACAGAGGTTTTATTGCACATTATAATTTTGATTTCCATTAATTTTTTGTATTCCAGAGGCAAAAATTTCCCGTCTTTTTCCCCTGTCCCACTGAACTAAAGTCCTGATCACCTTGGTTTAGTCCCTTCTGTGAATACCCAACATCTCTTTTCCTGAATTCTTTAAATGACTTAGTTGAACGTAAACAATTTTTCTTAGCCATGTTTAGCTTGAAGGGGACTGCTCCTATACCAAAACTGAAGACAAGGTTTTATCTAAGTCTCATTTTTTTTTTCTCCTAACCATATTATCTGTTCTAATAAACCTTTCCTTGCAGACCTTATTTCACTTCTATCCTCAGATGCTCCCAAGTAAAGCAACAATAATATTGCATCCAGGGAAAGGGAACAGTGACCCTTTTTCACTTTTATGGCACCTTGCTCTGCTAACACACATGCACACATGTATATATATGCATATATATGTGCATTTATATATATATGTACGGTGGCCAAGTGGAAATGCAGACATTTCTGTAAGTTGAGATCTCATGTCTGAGAAGTGCTAGTTTTGCTTTTGTGAGTGCATTGGTATGGCCTGTGGTCAAATACAAGTCATTTTCAACTGCGTTAGTGAAAAAACTTTTTTGTTCAGAAACAGGAAAAGAGTGCCCAGCGAATGGCCGAAGCTGTGTGTCTGGGAGGTGTAGGCATGCTCTTCCCCAAACGCTGCTGCTGCTACCTGAAAACCTCAGGGTATCAGTGCTATGACTCAGCATCTATTTTTTAGAGTTTTGAATTTCCAGCTTCTATGAGGTTTTATTTTTCAGTGATTTCCAGTGCTCTGTTTACAAGTAAAAAATATTTTATTCTTCTTCACCTAAACGCTCTGCAAAGCTAATGAGGGATTTGAAGCAAACTCTCTCCTCTCCTCTCACATCATCACCAGAGCTTAACTTCCTAGAGCTTAAATGGCACTGAGACTTCCACCTGCACATCACCATTATCTTCCACCTGTGTCCTCAGCTGACAGCCGTTTGGCCATTTATGCAGGCCCATTAATGCAGGTGTAGCCAATTAGGGGTTAGTACACAAATATGCTCATTTGTACAAGGGAGCCTGGTTTGTACCTCCATGTTGTGTTAGCTGGAGATGGGAGCAGGGCATCATGCAGCTCAGCTTCCCCAGAGCTGGCAGGTTTGCAGGATGGGTGAGAACATGCTACTTCTGGACAGGTTGGTGAGTGCACAGAGGACTTGGGAAGTGCTGGGCAGAACTGGTTGGAATAATGTTTAATGGCAGTAGGGATGGTGTTGAATGGAGAGATGGAGAAGGGGAAATTTGTCCATTTTCATAATTCTTTAGGGATGCCTGTGCTCTAGTGCTCTAAAATAACAACCCTGAGCTTTTCATTGCTTCTGAGCCCATCTGTGCAAAATGTGCCTCCACCTCCGCTTTATTTAATACTTCCCAGACTCTGCATCTGCTGGAAATACTTAGCTCAGTCTAATCAGGGACAGGAAAGTTATTATGTTAATGGGGAAGAATAAGACTTTTTACTGTTGATGGGTGCAAAGGTTTTCTGAGAGCTTCACAATAAGGGCACAAGAATAATTAAATTTGGGTTATTTGTTAATCGTCCATTTTAATTGGGAATTTTTGATTGGTCTGTCCTTTGCCCGCCTGCAACTCCCAGATGAGTAATTGCCACATATCTTTAGAAGGATATCATAGCAACCAAAGCATGGGGAAGGCAATAAATGAGAAAGTCTACAGTCCAGCAGTTTATTTTAGCAGACGTTAATCAATGAAACTGCAGTTCGATCGCAGACCCTGAATTCATTTCATGTATTTGATTTTCCTTCCGGCTACCATTACAACTTACTTTTTATTAAATGACTTCTGATGAGTAGATGACTTCAACCTCTTAGTCCCATCCCTTCACTGCATTATTGTGGACTGTAGATTAAACAAAACCTACATTGACAGAAGTAAATTTAAGCAGTGTAATTTTATTTCGTGATGCCACGGTAACTCTTATAGTTACCAAGTACCTCCATGCGTTAGCTAAATCTGATATCATCTAGTCTGAAGTGTTAATTTTTCCCTTTGTGTGGGCCTATAAAAGGTTTGTAGAAAACTGAAAAATATCCCTGACAACAAAAGAGTAATGAAAGTTTTTTCCAGCACTGAAAGGCATGATTTTTTAATCTGCAGTATTCTCTTACCTGCCATCCTTCTCAAAGGAATTGTATCTTTTGCTTCATATGCTTCATGGAGCCCCAAGCTTGCAGAAATAGTCAGCTGGGTCTGTATTATTTGTGCTGGTTGATCAAACTTAGGAATAACCTGCCACTTTGAGGTGGTTCTTCTAATTCTTTCACTAAACCAACTGCCAACAAGATATTTTTTATCCTGGTACAAGGTGACTGATAAAAGTGCTCTCTACATGGAACTGATAAGAAATGAATAATCTCTCAGACAAAATATATGGTCTTTGTAAGAGACAGGATTATCACTTGTGTGAAGTATTAATACTGTGGAATGCAATCGATTGAGGAGAACAAACTTGTGAACCTACAGTAAGTAGTACAAGGGCTCTTCTACCCCGAACCTACAGGAAGCTGTTAGGAAATGAAGAACAGCATTAGAAAAATGTAGGTCTTGACTAGACTCGTTAGGAGTGTTTCTCAGGAATGTATCTTGCGTGCTGCTTTTGAGAATTAAATTACACTCGGAGTGAGGAAAAGGAATAGCTGTCAAATAGGTGTCAAGTATGTTCAATGAAATTCTGTAAGTCATGTGCCAAGTAATATAAAGAGTCTCCTGTGTGTATTTATAAGGAAGCTTTAAAAGTGCGACACCTGAGCCCTGGCGGGGACAAGTCTGGAATCACAGTGAGCAGTGGGAGAGGAAGTGTAGAAGACTTGTCATCCCTATGCTGAAGGGGGAAAAAAAAAGGCAAGTAGGAGCAAGTTTGGAGCAACCAGTTAGAGCTCTGCTGTGGCTGTTGGTGCTTGTCTTCTCTGAATGCTGTGGTGCTCCGCCAGCGAGCAGCGGGGCTAGGTGGTGGTGTTCTCCAAGGTACCAAGACCAATGCTCAGGAAAGCTGTCCTTCTTTTGCAGTGGCCTATAGAAGGAAAGCACTGGGCTATGGGACTGTAGAGATTTCTGCTGTGGTTGGGGTGAGAAGTGTTCTGTTTCATCACTTCTGGTTTGCATAGTAATGCACCGATGTCAAAGAAATGTCACCATCTTCTCGTGCTGCATTTGTTGTTGCTCCTACCCACTCCTGCCTGTTCATTCTCATCTTTATTTGGATAGCTGCACTTTGTCCTTCTTCCACCGTTTGCCTCTCTGATCAAAAATTCTTGTTTCTTGCACCCTTCAGCAGGTATGCTTTTATTCTCTCCATTGTCTCTTTGTGTTAGTTCATATTCTACTCTTATTCTCCCCATTTTTTGGTGCCTGTGAATTTGCCAGCCTTACTCTTTATATCAGTCTATTTTCCCGCCCTAAGTTGGTACAGCTGCCATCTGACTTTTCTTTTGTGTGATGTCTTTTTTCCTCGATTCTTATGTTCTGTGGTGTGTGAAGCACACTGAAATGTGGAGTTGCCAAGAAGCATCACACAATGAGGAGAAGAGATAAAAGTATTGAACTACAAGAGTGTACTTAAGCTCTGTGTGCTGCCACAGACAGGACAGGCTCCCTGTAGTACAGCTGTATTTATGCTTTATAAATTTAAAGACTAATTATGACGTATGTTGCTCATTCACTTTGCTTTCTTGGGCTTACTATCTAATGCCACCTGGGAGAAATGCCCTTTCTCTGAATAACTTCATGCTATAGGTGGTGTATTTTTTTTCCTTTCCAAATATCTTTATCTCCTGCTGGACAGCACCAGAAAAGCAAAGCAGTGAGCTTGAACAATTCAACATACTAGCTTTGCAAGCAAATCCAGAAACATAAAAGCTTCTAATAGTTCTTGTATTTTAAAACTTGGCTTTAGTCAAATGCATATTTTAGCAATAATACATTGGGAGATATTTATCCTCAACAGAGATGCCCTCTGTTTGAGTACCATTTACATAAATACATCCACATTTTTTAGAATTTATACAGGCTTTGTCCATCCCTATTAAGCTGCTGTGATTACACTTTACTGCTTGCTTTCTGACCAATTTAGAAGCAGCAGTGTACTACAGTCAAAGCACTGGCATCATTCTAAAAATGTTTCTAACTTCTATTTAGTGAAAAATGGAGAGGGAGCTCTGCAGTAAGAATACATTTTTTTTGGATTAAAAGAAAAATACTAGAACAATGCATGTTGCATAGAGCAGTTTTATTGCACTTGTATTGCCTTCAAGATGCAAGGAAAGTTTAAAAGGGATAGCAGCTAATGTACAATAGCAGAGGGCAGGAAATAAGATTTGTTGCATAGATCACTTATTCATCTTTGCTTCTTTATGTTCAAAAAAGACTTTCTAAATGTGCTAAGGAAACTAGTAGGGTTTTTTAAATATGTGAAAACGTATAGGCATTCTTAAAATAGATACTTTCTACATAATTATTGGGAATATGCACTTAGAACAATTATGGGATGTTAGCAGGCATATTATGAGGTAGGAGAGCAAACTACTGGGGTTCAAGATTACATGACCCAATTCCTTTCTCTTCAGTTCGGGCATTTTTAAGTGTCTTCTTCACTGCAGACTGTTTTCCTGGAAAGCAGTAAGCAGTGTGACCAGCCTATGTGAGGCTTTCTCTTAGCAGAGAAACTGGTTGAGATTTTAAGGTATTAAGATGCTGTTGTTTATTTTTATTTTGATATGGTGTGTGTATGTTTTTGAATGCACATTCAAATATGTCATCTAAGAGATCTGGTAGCGAGATCTAAAGTATTTCTTTGATACCATGACAGTTCACAGCCACGCTTTAGCTTTGAGGAACAGTCTGTCCCCGGCATGGGTGTAGTCTGGAATGGACTTCTCTGTCTCAGACTTCCCAGTGATGATTTAGATACTGTGGGCTGTTATACAGTTGGGAGGTGAAAAAAACACACCTAGCTGTGAGCAGGTTATTGACCTGTTCCCAGAAGACCTGTGTGGTTTATTTTTTGGCAGTGCTGTCTGATTCTGTGACTTGTCTGTATAAGCCATCTCTAAGTGACATCATTTAAAAATCCCTTTTTCCATCTGGGGAAAGACTGGTGCTTAATTCCTGTGCACACTGCTCAGAAGCTGTTGCAAAACAAAGTTAAATGAAGAGGGCCGTAAGTACTTGCTATGCTCCATTTCCTTGGGAGAAATGCATCTCATTTATAAGAGCCTATAGTTGCAGGAGTTGAACTCGGGCAATGCAACCTTCCAGTTCTCTCAGAACAGTGCAGCAGACAATTCTCTTCCTTTGGCCACAGCAAATACTTGACTGAAGCTGACTGTCTGGCCATTTCTTCCTTCCTTCTTTCTTTCCTTCCCTGAAATTTTGTCCTCTCCTTCTGCTCCTCCCCTAGCTGTTCCCTGGTATGTGACACCCCCCTAAGGGTTTGTTCTGTTCAACAACATTCAAGGTATAAGGCTTAACATTTCTTGTGGCTGATACTGAGGCAATGCAATACTCATGCTGCACATGGTGATTTATGCCAAGCCGATTGCAGATGTTAAATCATAGCCATGGCTTCTTTGCTGACCAGGCCCTCCTTTTGCAGCATAGAAATGTTTTGTGATTACATGCAATTTTAAGAGACTGAGCTCAAGAATGGGTTAAAGACTCAGTTCTCTGCAAGTTAAGCATATTCCCACAAAGCAGATTCCTTAATATAAAGGTTCATCAGCTTGCATGCTATCACCCTCTCTGGTCCTTCTTGGTTTGTGTTGGTAGGATCATCATGAATGTAGTCAGTGCAACAGGTGTTTTCATTTCCAGAAGAAAATGTGCTCTATTCTGTATGTGGTTTAATAGCTCCTGACTCTGTTATGAAAGTCTGCAGGGAAAGAGGAATTTACATTAATGGGTAGAGTGGCTGTATTGGACCTTTAGATACAAACTCCAGGAAAAAACAAAAATCATTTCAGCCAGTTTAAGCATCCGAAGAAGCTAAAACTTGAACTTGACTATCATGTTCTGAAATAACAAAATGCAAATCTGCAAAGAGCTTCCTACAAGTTCTTCTTTGGAAGTAGATACCCTGGGTCCATATTTATTCTTTAAACTGTACTAGTTAGGAACATAAGCTGTGTAGGTGTTAAGGAAAAAAAACAACAACAGATTACATTACAAAGCAAGATGCGCACTGTTTGAATGCATCAATAATTCCCTTTTTCTTCTGTTTTTACAGCAGCACTGAAAAAGATGCAAATGTATTCTACAATTTAGATTTGTACTGTTTGACAGATGTACATTAATATAAAACCCTTAATGCACACATGGACAAACCAGATTGTACAGAAATAACCGGGCTAATTAAAATTGAGTAAATGTCTTAATTTCTTTTAAATACAACGTTTTCTACCTGTATCAGCTCTCTCCTTTATTCATTTTGAGATATTGGAAAGAAAACAAAATAGCTGACTACTTCACATCAAGGGAACTAATTTTTTTCCATCCTGTTAATATTTTTTTGTTAAAATATGTCCTGGACAATCAAAATGGTCTTGTCCTAACTCTTTCCTCAGGCCTTTCTACATACAAATTCAGTTTTTTTATATGCACATGCTTGAGCATAATTTAAGGGTAATGACAGCCTTGGCAAACAGATTTAATTTCTAATGCTTAGTAATGAACAATTTGGTTTTAATAATGAACAAGTACCTGTCAATTTCACTTTTATGCAGACCATAGGTGCTTAGCTTGCCTTGTGTTCTTCCTTGGGATGCGGTGAATTTGGCATTCAGTCTTGTGAAGTGCAAACTTCACCAATTGCATTATAAATGAAACATTCTCCTCTTAGTGTCGTATTTTTCTTTTTTGTCTTGCCGCTCTTAGTATCTGGTGCTGAATTCAAAGCATGCTCAAAACATCTATCGATTTCAAGGAATACTGTATCAGATACCCATTTATATGTGCTATCATTTGTCTTTTTTTCTTACAAAGTGACTACTTGCCCATCTTTTCAATTTGTACAGTATCTTTATTTGCATCGATATTACCCAATTAACACTTCACAGCTTGCTGTATTTTGTTTGCATCAGTACTATTCCACTAATAGGATTATAATTCATAGTTTTCTCAATATTTATGGCTAATAATAATTACCTGAGTCCTGTTCTGCATGTGGGAGTTTTCCAGCTCTTGTTAGTGATTTTTCAAGTGTTGTGAATCATGTTGTTAGTGCTTAACAAATATGGGCAAAATGGAATTATATTTAACTTGGGCTTCCTTCTCAAGAAAAACAGATCTTCTGTTGAGCAACTGCTGTAGCAGGGATGTAAATTCAGTTTAAAGAGTTCGTTCAGCTTGCTTGGGTTGAATGCTTGCCTGTTAGCAGAAGTTTGCCATTTTCTTCTGCAGAGCTGTGATTTTCTTTGCTGTTCCCCCTGCTTTCTTTCTTCTCCTTCCTTACATCTTGCTGTTCTCTTCCTTTCCAAAAGCTAGCTTTCTTGCTCTGTTGATGTTCATATCAGAATACCCAGAGCTTGTTTCTAACTTGCCATCAAATTTTGCAAGACCAGAGTTTTCATTGATCACTATACTGCTTTACGTTGTATGCCTATGGCTTTAGCAAAGGGCTAGAGTATCTAAGAAATGCTTCTTTTGAGAAAACAAATGAGTATGCACAACAAGGTATTTTTAAAAGTCACTTGGATCTCTGTGAAATATTGTTAGTTTGTGTGGGATCCTTTGAAGAGACAGGCCTCGGCTCACATGCAGAGAAAAGATACTTATTGACCTTCAATAAAGTTTCATAGTCTCAGTTCAGATTTATGTGGCTTTCTTCAGACTGTCTGCATCACTGTTCATAGAATATTCTTCTATTAGTATCCAAGATGTGTGTTGCCCATCCTGGGGAGATGGAAACCAAACCAAAATATATTGTAACTGTGGAAAAAATAACTGCATAGAAATTCTGCTCCAAGCTGCCATCATAGCTCAGCATTTGGATGAGAGAGTTTTGTATTCTGAACAACTATGAAATGTTTCAGCGTGAGTACTTCATATCATGGTAGTGCATGGATGAAAAAGCAAAGAAAAAAGTGTCAGTGCGGAATGAAGACATGCAGCACCTTGTCTGAAAAGTGCTGCACAAAGGACTGCTCCTTTTGGGTCTGGGGACTGGGCCTTTGAAAGGAACTACACGCTCCAAATCACAGGGTTTTGGTTATGTTTTCTATGCCATTTATGAACTTCATTTCCATTTTAATAATGATGATATTGATATATATATATGAAAAACTATCCACCCCTAACTTCTCTATCGAACTATTACTACCTTCAGGAGCATTTTTACAAAGAAATCTTATAAAATCTTCACATTTTCTATTCTACTATGTAATACATTAAATCTCAGGAGATATTAAATGTGTGTCTGTGGGAGAATGCCATGTTCCTTGCATAATTTAACCAGCATTATTACTCAGTAGCCTTCTTAAAGGAATAACAATTTCAAAGCTCTTTCTTGTTCTACATTGTGATGTGGTGCTTTTCCACATCCTTTGCTAGTTAAATAAAAATCTTAAGCATCTGGAAACAGCACTACTGTGGCAGCACAAACTAGACAAGGAGAGATTAAATTAGAGATTATATCTGGTCCTTCAAGAAGTTACTGAAAAGAAAAATGCATCATGATGGCAGATTTTTTCTGATTTTCTTGTTTAGTGCAGGTTTGTAGAAATGTTTATACAAATGAAAGATGATGGGTAAAAATTTAAGTATCACAGTTTTCTGTTAATCATTCCTATTTTTCAGTTAATCCTTACTAAATTAACTATGGCAGCTCTCAAGGCACTAGAAATCCTTGAGAATCTGGAAAGCTATAAGCAACTATCTGACAATCTTGTTTTTCTACCATCCTCAACAGTGTATCCATGGAACAAAAAATACTGAACATTTTCTCCTTGATCCGCTCCAGTGGACATGGCAGTAGTGTATGGAGTTCTGCATGCTAGAGCTTATGCGCTCAGTTCTCTGTGTGGATTTCATGCATTTATCTGTATTTGAGAGACAGACTAGAAGGCATTATGCTGTGAGATGAATAATCTGCTTAAATGATAAAGTACTGGTAAGCGGTATTGAAAGCAATGAATGTGTTTCTTTGGCCATTTTCTATGTGGCCTGAATAACATTGCTAAGGACTGGCAGATTGGCTTTTCAGGCTCAGAAGAAATTTCTGTTTTGTAGGGCAATTTTCTCATATAATGTGACAACACTTCTGTATGCAATTGAATGATTATTTCATGTTGACAACCTGACTATGAAAGAAGACAGTGTTGGCTGTAGTTTAGGTCATTATTTCACGTTTTTGTGGGAGTTGCTGCCTGAGATTTAGTTTTAATTTTTGAAGCTTAATTTATGGTAAAGAGATTCATCCTAATATAGTTTTTCCACTAAGGCTTACAAATGGGGGAGAAAAAAAAAATTAAGGTGGGGTTTAAATAATGGAGGAGTTGCTGTCCCAGCAAAATACTCCGTTTGTAGGGACTTCAGGGAAAAACAGAGATGGATTAAAAGAAAAAGATTAAACTTGTCATTGTTGCTGAGTAATGGGTCAAGATGCAATGGCAAATTAGGGACCATATTTTTTGAGAAATCAGTACAGTTCCACGCGGAATAATTGAGCTTCATTGGGATCAGCTGAAAATCTGGCCATACTTATTCTTCTCCCAGTCTGTTGTAAACTAGGTAAAAATCTACTGAGGTCACAGGTGATGCACAAGTGATAACTGAACAATAATCTACAGCAGATATGTAAGTGGTAGTGAAGTTACAGGTGGCCCAGAGCATAGCAATAAGCAGCTTGTGCTTTATAAATAAAAGAATTGGGTGCATTAGACACTAATAAAACCTGAACCATCTAGAAGGATTCTCTATAGTCTGTTGGATAAATATGTACAACTTTAAATCTTCTCTATATTTGGTATAACAGATTTTTGCATGGTTTCTAGACCTTGGTGTAAAAGTATTAAGTACTAAATAGTAGTGCTGCTACTAGGGATGCTAACAAGCACAGGAGTTTTATGCAGCTGAATAACATTCTTTGTTCTTCATTACTCTGCTTTGCTACTTTTTTGTGTGACTAAGTTTGCAATTGTGTTCCCTTAAGTGTGTCTCAATGATTTAAACAGTGATGAAGGTGCTATTGTAAGGAATATGTGGGAGTATTCATCCACAGGAACATTTAAAAATACATATATATGCACCATCTGGTGCAATGAGGTGTATTTCAAAGGCAAAATATTTGCTCTTTAGAAGTGTCTCAGAGTTGGGGATAAATTTCTTCTTTGGAAAAGGCAATTTGGCAGTTTCTAGAAAGGAATTGGTCATTTGGCAAAAAGAAAGGAACCCAGCTGGGATTTGGGTATTTTATAGTTCATTTTTGGAACCCTTTCCATTAAAAAGCAAATCTCTTAAGTACCTGTTCAAGCACTTGAAGAGTAGAATCATTAAAATTTCATACAAATACAATACCATTTAGCTACACCTTCTTGATATTTATACAACCAGGAGCTATGCTAGCTGCCATAGAAAAGTTCAGTTGATTATCCTTTTATGTCCTTTCCAGAGCTATAGAAGTTTTCAGCCAGGGCAGTCCCCATTCATTGTTTCTGCATATGCAGTATTGCATTAGACGTGCATTTTTATTCCAGTTTACTAGACAATTAGGATTCCCCTATGTAAAGGCTTTTGGTATTCAGAACTCTGCAAAACATTGTATATTAAGCTATATGACTGTTTTTCCTAAATTACTGGAAAAAGTACTATGAAAACATATAGGGCCAAGAACAGATGCTTAAAGACCCCTAGTAGCAGCACCTTTAATGAGCAATGAGTATGTAACAACTTCTAGAGTTGTCAGCCTGGCATAGTAATGTGCACATTTAGATGTGCCACTTAAATTCTGTGTAGTGCTATTTTTTTTATTAGAACATTGTGTGCTTCAAAATGAAATGTCTCTCAGAGCATTTTTTGTCATCTAAAGCTGATGGCAAACTTTTTTTTGGAGAAGACTTAAAAACATGTTTATAAAACCAAGCTGATTTTTTTTCCAGTTCCTTATTTCTTTGCTCACTTGGCAGCTGCTTGCTGTTTTTCTCAGGATCAAAATCAAGCTAATGAGTTGCAGGTAAAGAATTCATTTGGTTTGACTTGGCAATTTTTGCCTAAAGTGTCCTTTATTAGTCTTCTGGAATTACTGCAGTATTCAAAGATGTATTAGAAATCAGCTAATGTAAAAGAATTGAATGAAAGCTTTTGCTCATTTTAAAATCCACCATTAGTAGATGACTGGTTTTCCTTAATTATTGTAGGGATAAAACCCCCACTAAATTAACTTTGTAATATATCTGCAACTTCTGTTTTTACAGATATAAACAGGAGTGCTTATTGAATAACAATTTTTATGCATCTTTATTGATATTTAAAAAATCCTAATATAGTAATGGATGTATGCTTCACTGATAGATTCAATTTCTTTATTACTGCACCTAACTCTATTTGCCACAGTTCTTTTTATTAATGCTTTCAGCTATCTTTTAAATTTCAGGTTTTATGCAATGTAATCAGTTTTTTTTCTTACCCTTTTAGAGATTACTTTTTATAGTGCAACTTCCACTTCTCTTTTTATTCAGGATGACTTTAAAACAATCTTGTAGAATCATGGAATATAGGTGCAGATTTTTCTGGAGCAATTATTTACTTTTATAGATGTATCTTATGAGGAGTAAGCTGTGTGTTACATAGCAAATGTAGTTGGGCAGTGATCATTTGCACCTTCTCTAAAGATGTTTTAGTAATGGCAGCATAAGATAACTAGCATATGTCCTCCAGACTGATATCACCTTGGATAATGTATTTTTCTTCTCTTTATCATACATATTAAATTCTGCTCTTTGATCTAATATGGTGCTCTGCAACAAACGTTAATGATTGCTGCTGTCAGATAGGACTTTAATCCATTCCAGGGCCTGGATGTCTGATGTGTGAATAATTTGATGCAATAACACTTTCTCTCCCCAGCCCTTGCTAGGCATGCTGTTCTTCCTGACTGGATGTATTTAGAGACTTTAAACACTTCAGTCATATGAATCCTCCCACCAGATTTTGATTCTGATTTTTGTCTAATTTCTCCTCACATGGAAGCTTTTAAATATTCCTCTTATTTTTGTATGGACTTCTGGCACTAGGCTAAAGACAGCTGATCACTTTGTATTTGCATCCCCCGATAATCTGATTCATTGCAGAGTGACATCCATGGTATGAGGTCTGCATTTGACTATCAGTACCTCATTTAACCTCTCAATGTCCTTGTGTTTTACGGAAAGACTAATACTCTCCAAATTAGTACAACTAGTCAGTCATGTGGGGGTTTACGTGTCCTCCTGCTCGGAGGTGGATTTTCTGCAGATAAAACATTTCCAGTTGCTCCAAGGTGATGTAAACATTTCTCCCAACCTTCCATGTTGCTTCTTGCCAGTGATCTTGGTGCTGTGTGGGGACTCAGGGTGGCTGAAGCCCTTCTCCCTCACCAGGCCACAAAATGGCTGCTGCGGCCTTGCCTGTGGTGGGCTTGGGGTTGTGCTGGTGACTTGGCTGTCCTCAGCCCCTGTCCTCATTGCAGTGCTCCTGCTGCTTGTTACCCCAGCAAGTTTTGATCGCTTTATGGAAGGATACAGTTAAATGATGTAAACACCTATTCCAATTTTTTCCTACTTAAAATTTATTTTCTCAATAGAGCTTATTTCAGTAAAGTCTCCTGGGTATCTGTGGAGCTTTGCATATCTCTTCTACAGGCTGAAGAATGCTACAAAAATAAAATAAAACTATGCAAAACTTCTACTCTCTATCTAGAACAAAAATGTGTTCGTATAACTGGGTGCAGGATTTGGCCCATACTCCATTATCCATTAAATTGTGATAGCTTCTCCACTCTGTCATAAATCTGTTGATTATATTTCTTTGAAAAGGAATTACTGCTTCAGTCAGGCATTAATCTCTCATCAGGTTTTATTATCTTCCTTATTTACACTGCTACTTGGATTATAAAGAGCAGTTAAATAGCGTGAATTAGCAGTTTGTCAAATTTAAGTTTTCACAGCCTAATAATTTTCAGGGTGAGTGGACTTCTGCTCAGCTTTTCACTTTCCTTAGAAAGACATTTTATTTTAATTACGTCTTGTAAACAACAGAAAAGGAGGAAGGAGGATAAGAAGATCCCGACCCGCATGCAGCGGCCTTTTGTCAGGGACGAATTTTCCCGGCCAGGTTACAAACCGCTGGGAGCAGCAGCCGGGCAGGGAGCGGGGCGCCTGACGGGCCCGCGGGGGGCAGTGCCCGGCCTGCGGCGGGCGCGGGGCCCTCATTGCCTCCCACCTCACGTCTGCGGCAACCGCGGCGCTGCTGCGGGCCCTGCTCGGTTGCCAGGGCGACGCCGGGCCTGTCAGCCGCAGCTACCGCTGGCGCTGGTACTTGGAGGCTGTGCCTGTAGGTGCTGCAGAGGGTTGTTTTCTAATACGGATTTATAGGTGGAGATGTGTAACAGAATGTAAGAGTAGTCATATGAGGCACCTGTGGAAAAAAAGATGTCTGTGCTGCTTCAACTAGATGCTGTGGGTGCTACACAAGGTGTGCCAGCCATAGTCATACAAGGAGAGCCTGAGCTGAGGGGGAAAAGATGGCCTGTACAATTTTATGCCTCTTTATATATTTGTATATATATATATGTGTGTGTGTGTGTATTTCTCATCCCTGTAAAATGGAAACAGGAAAGAAACAATTGCTTCAGGTGAGGTGAATCACACTGGTGCATTGGTCTGTCTCTCCTTCAGCAAATCTCTGAACTCGGATAACATCTGAGATGTGATTTTTAGAGATTACTCAGAATGGAGAAATATATCAATGATACTTTACTGAAGTGTTTGTGTGTAGTGGCAAAATATTCAGGTTAATGCCTGCCCAGGATCAGTAGGTCTGTGGGTATGTTTTCCTCCACCTGCTGCCCTGTTAGTAGTGGTTTTGTTTTCAAAACAAAGAGCTACTTTTGAGATGGCTTTCAGCCCTCTGGAGAACAAATTAACTGTTCAAACACATGTGTTTTCCCTTCAGTTGCTAAATTGCAATTCCCATCTAGTGACAGTAAAGAACCTTTTCACCACTGGCAATGGTAAAGCTTGTTAAATGCTGAAGGTTAAAATCTCATTTCTTGTACCTAAACTCAGCCACCTGTATGTATGGGAGCCCTGGAAGGAGCAGTTTATCTGAGCATTATGGCTACAGAGATGAGATGAGCTCCTGATGGGCCCTTGGCTGTGTTTGACCGTCTCTTTGCCTCATCCCCCATGTCCCGAGATCTTGCTGTGAAGAAGTTCCTTGTCCTTGTTTGATGGCTTTGTCGGAGACTAGTCCTGTTTCTGCCCCGGCAGCTCCCTGTGGCAGGGGCTTGGCACCTTCTCTGTGCTTGGGGTCAGCCAGAGCAATGAACAGCTTGTGCGGTGCTGTTTTAAAGTAATGTAAAACTGTCTGGTTAAAACCCGGTGAAGTGCTTGGTTGCCTTTGTCAGCTTGTCTTTGAAGTGCCACAAGTGTTGGATTTGTCTATATAATAAAGACATGAAACTAATGATTATTTTCTCATTGAAGAAAGGAACTTGCCACTACTCTTTTCTGTGAATGAGGGAAAAGAGCTCCCTTTTCTGGTTTTAGTTTTCTCAGTGAGTTCTGAAACAGATTTGCAATAAATCTGTGCAATAAATTGAAAACCTGGCTTCAGAGGATATCATACCTGCTTGCGCAAAAGCAGATCCTGTCTCCTTCAGCCTACGCGACTATAAAAGTATCATTATGGAAGGTTTGGTGCAGGCTGCCTCTGGAGGCAGAACTGAGCTGGTATGTGAGGCTTGGGAGCAGATCTCCTCCCTTAGAAAATTATCCTGGACCTTTCAACTGTAGGTTGTGCTGGTGATCTCTGGTGGTCAGGAACTGCTATCGCGTGTTTATGTTCAGGTTTCTCTGTTTCCGTCTCAGGGTTGGCTGTCAAAAAGCCCAGATCCCATGCTGGAAAAATGACTGGATAGATTTGTCCTAAAGCAGGCACCAGAACTTTGTTTATGGGCTGGCTGTCAACAAAATGCTGAGATGAGCTGGTTGACACTAGAATTTCTGTCCTGGAGATCAATTGCATTACTGACACAGCGGCAGAATGGGAGTTTTTGCACTCTTCTGCCCCATAAATTGCTGTCTTTACATTCTCAGATTATTTTACCATCTTACAAAATTTGCTGTAATCGCCATCAATTGTTCTTATTACTTTTGGAATGTGCTATATAACACGAGGTGTACGAAGAGCTTTAACAAAGAGCATGTCTGAGGGAGTCTGTAATCAGTGCAAGGCTCTGCCCTTGTGAATCCAGTCACAGTACTGGGATGCAACAAGGATAAGGTGCAGAATTTGAGGACTGTATATAGTGTAGTAACACTATTGCAACTATTAGCATATTTGTATCTGAGCAATGTCGTAGAAGATACTTTCAAGAGCTGAGGGTTTAGCATAGATGAAGCATAAGTGTCTTCTATATCATCAGAATCTCAACAGTCTCAAACTTTTTTTGTGAAATATCCACTTCGTGTCCCGCTTTCATTTATACATCTCAGGCTGCTGTGTAGTTTTGTTAGTAATTATAAGCATGCTTATATTTTAATGCCTTGTATTTATACTTCTCAAAGTAAAACAGAACAAGGAAGTCTAGGGAAGAGTAAATAGTGCATATCAGCAGTATGGAAGAGGTGTGCGTATACCTCCCTGGAATGGGTGATAGTATCTCAGTAGCAAAGAGAACAACTGCCAGCTACAAGTGAAGAGGCAGAAATTAGAGAGCAACTGCAGAAAAATCACTGAAATTAAGGACCTGCTCGTTTAGTGTGATTGGAGCATGTAAATATTAACTCTAATGATGACAACACGTAAATTGGAGTGCTCAATAAAATTTGAGCACATGAAACTGAAGTGCCACAACCTGCTTTATTGATAATTTTTTAGTCGTCTGCATTTAATTTGCCACACTAGTTATGTATGATTTCCTGTCATTAGCTTATAGCAGAATTTTTGCATGGAAATTCTTATATACAGGTACATAGAAAATGCACCGAAATTCATATGTACAGGTGTATCTATAAACAAAATAATTCTATGTGCAAGATTGCCTAAAGTTGGGAACTAAATAAGATTGAAATTTTTTTCATTTAACTTTCCACAACATTTTCTGGCTTTGCAAAGAAGATGCAGAAGAGAATAATTAACATTCCAGATTTCTGATATATTCTACTGTCATTTATTAATTAGGATAGTAAACAGAAGCAAGTAATGACTGGAAACATCAATTTTATAGTAAACTTCCAAACTCACTGAAATACAGCTGCTATAAATAGTTTCTTAAACTCCATAGGGCTAATTAAAGCTGCGGTGACATATGAATGTAAATGAAAACTGATTTATGAGCAAGTATCTGTTTTGTTACGTCACCAAATTAAGACTTCGGAGTTTTCTGATAAGCCTAAATTTTCAGTACTGAGCTTTATACACGCAATATCATAATGCTAGACCTTTTGGTTCCTAAAATCTTAAAGTGCATATGCAAAAATTTTAGTATAATCTTCACTGCAAGGATCCAGCAAACAAAGCAAAAATATCCTGTAAGTGGATTAGTGTCAATGAGAACATTTTCTAGATCATTCAGAGTAGCAATTTTCCAATAATTGTGTGCTTTCTTGACAGAAGTCTGTTTTTATAAGGCTTCTAGATCACAAGCATTGATATTGAAGAAAGCATCTTAAAATTGCAGGAGTGAATACTTCAACAGTTATTTTCCTCAACATGCCATTACTTTTATAAATTATGAGCAGATGTATGTAGTAGATCGGCACAATTAGAGACACGACAATCATTGTAATGTAAAATCTTTTAACATTTTAAAATCTCTATAAACAGGAGCATCAGCAGTGAAATTATATTATTTTGTAAGACTGCCAAAAGAAAGCTGTTGGTCCAGGTCAAGCTGATAACAATATGTGGTCAGGAGGCGGAGAGGTCTGTGTGCTGCCCGGGTAGCAGGCTTTCCAGCAGTGGCACTGTAATGGAGCAGTTTATCCTGACAGCTGACGAGGTTTGCCTACATTAGCTCATGATTTAATAAAAGAGAGGCAAAATCATGGGGACCTGCTGTCATTTTGTCAAAGCCCTTGTGGACAAGGAACTTTTCACATGGAAGGGAAGGTTTCCTGAGAATTCATAATTAAATGTCAGGCTGTGGAATGAGCAGAGCTATACAAAATACAAATGAAAACTCTGGACAAAAAGCACTGAACAAAAAGGATTGCTGAAGCAACCACTTGACAAAATGTGTTGGACCCTATCATTTTGCAGATATTTACTCCCTATCATGCTATTAAATGACAAGATAATACTTTGTATCCAACAATCTCCTGATTATTGCTTTTTCAATTAATTCACCTTCTAATATCTGGAGATGTATTTCTTCCTCCTCTGGTCCTAAGGTGTTAAAAATCTCTCAGCATCATAGCAAGCAATGAGAATTACTTGGCTTCTCCCATTCTAATATTGCAGACTTTGAAAACTGGTGGTTTGCCATGAGGAGACTACAGAAGCACTTAGTTTTTTGGAAAATAAACCAGCTGTCTGTTATACCTAATTCGGGGCGGGGGGTGAAAAGACAATCATAGAAATACTTGGTCATTAAGGAAGCTTTAAGGAGCTGGGAAGAGCTTTGTGCAATGCCTAATGAGATTGATAGGATATTGGGCTTACAGGTACTGGGTAAGGTATGTGGAAAACCATGTACAAAACTTTGGGAGTTATCTAGTTTTTCTTTCAGACTGTGCTTAAAGCAAAAGCAGTGGTTGCAAAATAATACTTCTCTGTACTGTTGAAGGAAAAGAAGCCAAGAACAGGTCAAAACCTTCACATATGCCAAACAAGTCTGAAGTCCCATGCTATTGGGCTGGTAACACTGATCCTTGTCACTGACTGCAGGTGTTGAAAGAAACTGGAGTTTGTTTTTTTAACCTTGACAGATTAGCACTGTGTCACCAGTGAGCACACTGCTATGTACCTTAACACAGATGAATTCTATTGAATTGATTAGAAGGGGAAGGATGGAAGAAACTTCGTGTGTAGCTTTGGCATTTCAGGTTCTGCTGCTGAGGCCAGTTGAATGATCTGAGACTTGCAGTTTACCTAACAAAATCTGTGTAGGACAAATGTTTGTTGATATAGAATATTTGGTGTAGAAAAGGTTGCCTGGTTACAGTCAGATGTAAGGACTGGAAGCGTTTCTTTCCTTAAATAGCAAGAAAGGTATTCAGGATGAGACACAAATATTGAAATAGGCCAGAATTAGTGATGTTCTTGCCAACTGTTGCCAAAACCACACTTGTTCTTGTCATGAAAGAAAGATCACTTGGTGGAGAACTGATTACAGAACTGTAAACCTAAATTGCATCCTTTAGGATGGCAGATGACCTGTGCATTTTGTGAGTGCTTGTCTTGTGCATGGTTTTGGAAGGTGATGTGTTAGCAAGTAATAGGCTCTACTTTAGTACTAGGATTTTGACTATTGATTTTGAGGGTCTAAATTTCCTTTACTAATTTTTTTTAATATTTAAAACATCAGCTAACAAAAATAGGCTGAATGAACAGAGTAGAAAATGTCTTGTTTCAAGACATTCAAGACAAGTGCATTAGTTTTTCAGACCTTAAGTTTTTCTGTTAAACCATGTTATTCTGTCATGCTGTCATATTAGTCACTTTAATGTTAAATTTAGCAAGTTTTTGCATGTGGACTTCAGTTAAAATTAAATATATTTAGCAATTCACTGGAGTTTTATAGTGGGTTATCTATTGAAAAAAATGTTCAAAATAGTAAGTTGTATTGTATATGGGATCATATTTCCCTTCTGTGTTTTGGCTGAGATTAGTGTATTGTATTTCATCAGATATCTGTCCGGTGCTCGTAACATCTACCATGGTAAAAGACAGTTATAATGCCCAACAAAAATTCCATGTTACAGCTCCTTTCATAAGTAAAAACACAATAGCCGCAGCCTGCACCAAATTGGGGAGTTTTTACAGATCTGCCTTCCATCTGTGTTCTGTCAGTCTCTTTAAAAACCTGATGTAAAGGTCACTGAAGTCAATGAAAAGACTCCTGTTGACTTCAGTGAGTTTGGTTCATTCCCTAAATGCCAGTGAATAAATGTGGGCTTTGCAAGATGCCTAGAGAATTTGGAGGAAAAAAAATCCTGGGAAAGATGAAAATGTAGCAGAATCTCAGCAGCACAGTCCCATGAGTTCAATTCCCATTTATATCAAAGGAGCTCCAACTCTGCTTTCTCAGTTAACCCTGTGTAGTTTTTCTCATTTCATCTGGAAAAATGATTGACAGAAACAATCAAGAACTGTTCGTCACCTAGCTTCATTTTGCTTTAGCTGTGAACTGAAAGCATTAGGGGATTTACACTCATGACCTTCAATTATTGCATACTGTAATGTAAAAACCCAGCTAACAGCCATGAGCCAGAGTTCCAACAGAGGGAAACAGTTGTGGAGTTTTCCCTTACTATTGTTCATATTTCCTTTTCTTTTTTAGACTTTAAGCTGTTTGCTAGTAGTGACTTTTGTTTAGCTCTTAAGTTATTTCTGTAAGAGAGGAGTAGTCTGCATTTGCAAGATTCTGGCTTGCATATAGCTTCCAAAAAGTGGATGCTACCAGCAGATTTCCAAATACCTTTCCCTTTTTAAGAGCTTTTACCATGTCCTCTCTATCCTCTCACACCCTTCAAATTTTTCAGTTCCAGTGGAATTTCAAAGGCACTCTGTGAGCACTGAACTTCTGGGAAAAATTGCCCCAACTACTACTTCCTTACATATAGCACAGCAAATGTTCATCCCAACAAGCTTACTTAGATGTGTTGAAACCAACTTTGCTGCTACATGGAAAGCTTAAGCTGTAGTCAACTGCAGAACACCACACTTGCTCAAGAACTTGTTGCAAAATTATGGTGAAGATGGGCAGTGACATCCCTTTGCAGGGTGACTAAATGCCATTCTATTTTACAGGCATCTCTTGGGCAAGTCCTGATAGTTTCTTTGGATTGCTTATCTGTGCTGAAAAAGCACGTAAATTCCTCTAGATCCCCTTTTCCAGCTCAAAGGCTCTGCAGACCTCTGCATGGCCCTTGTTCTACCTCGGCTGTGGCTAGAACTCTGCAAGCTGCCTTTACCGCGGTGCCCTACTGATGAAGTATGCATTACTGGTGAGACTGGTGGCACTGGGATGAGGGAAGTTTCCCACAGGCCAAGTGTTTGGAGTTACTGAGAGCAGGGGTGTTCAGGGCACAAGGATGGGTATGCTCGGCACAGTGGTAATATTAGTGTGTTGTCCCTTCCTGTTTTGTACAGCAATGGTAAGACTAAATACAGGGATGTGGTGTTCACTGCTGTGAAGTTAGCTTTTAATACCAGTTACACGATGCAAATGTTGCATTCTGTAAGAAACATCACCAGCCTGTTTTGCTCAATTTAGAGGCTCTTGTTAAAAACAAGAACTTATTCTGATTTTTTTTGGAAGTCCTTTCTCCACTTGTATTTGTCTTAGATAATTTATCAGGATACAGGTAATTATTTGTAAAACAGATTTTTAGACACCTGGGTAAATGACACTTTCGCAAAAGAATGAGACCCAATTTTGTGTTAAAAATTTTAGAGAATAATAAAATGCTTGTGTATGATAATACTTAAGGTGATACTTGTTATGCTTTTCAAAACTGTCATGGTTATTTACACTGTACTTCCTCTATAGCAAATTAAGCATGCATAGATACTTACCAGATATTTCAGAGATGTTACTAATTCGTTTTTACATCTGGTTGCTGATGGGTGGAGGGGCTTGCTAAAATAAGCCTGCAATGAGATACTTGCAGGCTGCTAGGTTGCTATTGCAGTGTTCACGATGTCCAAGAAAACTTAGTGTTCAGAGATGCACTGTTTGTTGAGATTGGACATGCTGCAATGCTTAGATAATTCAGTGAGCTAACACTGGAGAGAGAAGGATCAGTTTTGAATCTGGCTTTTCTTGTGTGGTTGTGAAACCACTGACAGGTTAGAATTCATGGGAGGATTGGGAGGATGTCACAGCTTTATTCAGCAGTTTAATGAACTCCCCAGACATCAGCTCCTCGCTGCTGTAATGGATGAGTTTGCTCCCTCTTGCAGTTCGTTGTTATCCTGAGGACTCATCAGCCTTAACCGAGTTGTCTCTATTCAGGAACACCTGACCATGTGTTTAGGAATTCCCTCCACCTGGTGATGCTGGCTGTTCGGGAGGGTTTGTGCTGTACTGCAGTGCGAGTCAGGCGCTCCATGAGGGTGCTGGGCTGATGTGATGCAGGGAACTTTGTCACCCTCTCCATAATGACCATGGAGCCCATGGTGAAGCAGGACATGGCTTTAGGACCATTTCTCACTTCCATCTGCTAAACATGTACTGAAAGCTGCTATTGTAAATGGTCTGTGCTATGCTGTTATGTAGGGATTTCTCTACTATCCTCTTCCCAAAATATTTTCTTCTAAAAGAGCATTTAGCAATACAACTAATGTCCATCACATCCAGCTACTATTTTCCCATATCTTAACCAAATATGCAGTATGTGCTTTGCTTTTAGAGGGGTTGCTAGCTTTGTTTTTAATACATACTTTTGATCTTTTTTATGTCTAAAGAGGCAATGGCTTAGGGCTATTTTGTGCTTTGAGTAGAGGGTTGAGTCTTACGGTTGCTAGGTCAGTTCTGAGTTCCTCTTAGTGTCAGGCAGCTTTCACTCTCTTCACAAATTAAATGTGGTATGTGTAATATGTTCCATCAGATACTTTTTTGGTTTGTAGTCTATGCAGGGCAGAGGCCCTCTAACATGGACTTCTCATTGAGGACGTCTTCTAAATTTACCATTTGTTAGTGACTCATTAAATGGCAATTATGTCTTTCTAATTTTATCTTTTTACCCTAGAAATTGATTCTGGTAGTAGACTCCAGCTGCTGTGCAGTGGAAGAGGTGAATGCTGACTGGAGCTCAGGGAGCTGGTTTTGCATAACTGGGATGTAATAGCTAGCAAATAGCTAGCATTTGAATTTTCTGAATAACAAGAATGTTTTAGGCTGACCTACTGGGCTGACCTGTATGAAAGGACAGGTAACAGCGGAGTATCGTGTTTTCCTGTTTTGTAATTATTTGTTGTCATGTGTTGGCTTGGAATTACAATTGTCACCACAACCAGAGATGTGTATGCAGCAGTGGGGAAAAAAAAGTCAGATAATGGTTTGAAAAACCTTTGTATTTACTGATTGCAATTAACTGCTGGAGGTTTGAACTTAGAGGAAAAAAGACATAATGTCTGTAGAGGGGGAAAAATACCGTTCAGTCACTGTTCTATACAAGGTATTCAAAGCTCTGTATGGGATAAATATCAGTACAGGTAAATCCAATGTGTTTTCATGCTGCTTTGGTTTTTAAAGTGAGTCTCGGATATTGGAGTAATTGATGTGTAATGTGGATTAAACTTCACATTCATAGTGCAGCAGCTAGAATAAACATTATTAACTAGAACGTGATACTCAAGTGATTAATTAGGTGATACTCAGAATTTAGCTGGAGAATATTGTCTTATTTCCTACCATATTAACTGATTTTCATAATGTGCTGCCTATGAAACAACTGTATGCCTGTTTACTGAAAAGCAAAGCAATCTGTTCTAGCTTCTTGTATTTTGTGCTGGGAAAACACCTAAAGAGTTAAGAGGTGGGGAAAACAGTTAAAAGCAGGAACAGACTGTATGACTTTGTTATGGCATGAGATCTTTATGATCAAAATTATATCATATGCATGTTTTGTTCTCAATTCAAATGGTGAGAGGTACACTTTGCCTTAGATTCAAATACAAGTTGACATGTAGTTCATTTGCCATCTGGGTAAGATTTATATGCAAAATACTGGAAGTGTCAGTTCCATTTTTGATGATTTGTAAATGGCTTCAGACTATGTATATACAGCACTTCAGTTCACCGAATTCTTGTCGGCACAAATATATAAGACAATTGCTTCGCTAGCATTCAATGATTGCAATTATAACCTTATGTTGCGTCAGCTTTTTGCTGTTTGCAGTTAGCAAATAGCGTTCAAGGTTTGTTTATTTTTTCCATGGCGATGAAAGTACTGTCTTATTTAAGAAAAAGAAAAGCAAGAAGCAGAGAGCACATAAAATATGCTGAGAAAAAGCCATTGAGAAATTTTAGTGATGTGGTAAAATGAAATGAGGGCTCATTTACTTCTGCATATCTTTTCAAAGCTTGAGTCTGTATTTAGGATTTGTGACTGCTATCAATTTACAATAACATCTCCTGGTACAGAGTCATTAAAAAAAAGAGTAGAACACTAGAATACTTCAGGAAATGAAAGCCACTGGTTTTAGTTCATTGCTTTATTTCTTTACTCCTTTCTATTTCTTGTAAGTGTATGAAGTGATATATAGTCACTAAAATACCAGCTTGCTTTGACAGTTCTGGTCCATGAGGTCATCTGTTTGCTGATGGAAAAGAAGCAATAATTTTACACAGGTGTCTTTTCCTCAGGTCAAAGTAAGTTAACTCTATGCTAAGATGAAGTTAGAACTTCTTTTGTTTAATTCAGTGATACTAATCAGTTCTACCAAATTACATTTTTTTATATTTAGCATCTACTTTTTTTCTGGCTGGGCTGTAGTCCTATTACAAGATACAACCTCTTCATAAACCTTGCATCTCTAATATCTGATCATCAGTGATGAGTTTTAGGTGAGCATCCGAAAGTGTAGATAACTATCTGAAATTCCAAACTTGTTCTCTTATATGCAGAAAGCATCTTCTTTGGTTTCAGGGCTCAAACAGCTCACATTGACCTTGATAATGGTGATTAACAGTATTTCAAGAATTTCTGGATCCTGGCTCATCTCTGCATTTGTTTTAAGGCTGTATTGCACAGCCTGGGGCACAAAAGCTCCAAAGTACACCCAAATATAATGTGAAGTTAATGTTCCTTGATCAGAGCTGGAAGGAAAAGCTGGAAAGAGAAGAATCATAATACTGTAATATCAAATAGTAGTAAGCTAGCTCAAATTATTTTCAAAATACACCTAACCAAATAAATCCATGTCCAGGTATTTTACAGCAAAAAAACAAACACAAATGAGATTAGTGCCATTTAATTCACTATTTTTTTCATGTCTCGAGTCTGCCAAACTGTCTTAGCTAAAGTTGGAGTATTTGCAGTGAAAAGATAACTAGTTTACATCACAGATGGCTCAAACCTGACCTTTTAGATGTTGACTGAATACCTCTTAAAAAGACAAAATAGCCTGGTGAATCCAGATGGTATGTCATGATCATATTACCTGATCATCTTACAGGAAGAGATGAATTTCTGGCAGGCACACATCACACACGTTGCTGTGCAAACTTTGGATGAGGCACAGCCTGAGGTTAGATTTTCAGTCAGGTTACTGAGGTAAAACAAGCGGCTGGCACAGAGGCACGGACATCAAGTCTGTGCATATATGTATGAGACAGACACACATGGACTCGGTGTTTAACAATTTTGGCTTATTTCTATTGTAGCTAAGACAGCTGAAAGCGATCTGACTGTTCCTGACATGAAATGCTTCCTCATGGTTTTAAAGAAATAGGATAAAATAGTAAAAGCGGTAATGAGCTTTTATATTTATCCTATCTGAATAAAAGGATGAGTGTCACAACTGATTTGTCATTTTGCTTGTTTTGAGTAAAGGAGCCTGTACCATCAGGTACCTTTATTCTGGCTGTGCTTGGGGTCTAGGATGTAAAATACCCTGGTGGGTATTTTGCTGGGAGGGACACTAACATTTGTGCTCATGTCACATTAAGGAGCGGATCCAGCTGAGCACAGCTGATGGTGAGACCTTAAACCTTCTGGCAAATCTGTGACTAACTTGCAGCACTGGTGCTGCTGGAAGGGGGAAAATGGAAGAAGGTGGTAAATAGATATAACTTCATTTGTGAAGTTTTCACCTGCTTTTTGGGATAGCAACATTCCCAATATTACATAAACTGAATTATGTATTGTGGCTTTAGTGTACAGAATGCTTGACTTTCCAGGTCTGTCTGGAGGCTGGGTTTGTATGGTTTTGCAAGCACTGAGAAAAAATGTACCACTAATTTTAGGCAGAAGCCTTGGCATGTCTTAATTTGAAATGGGAAATGAGGCTTTGATCTAGTATATGATCAACTGGTTTTCAATATCTTTGTTTTAAATGTAAGAGTGAAGCTGATTTTTCACTTCTGTAAATGCATGGGATTAAAATCTTGTATCCTGTTGATAGCTTAGTCCTGTCTGCTCCTCTTGTGTTTCATAGTGCTATTCATGTAAGGTCTACGAGAAGTCTTTTGACACTTTGGGGAAAAAAAAAATTCTAACATTGTTTACTGCTTCAGCGAGGGGGGAAATACTAGTCCCTCTTCGTGCCATCCATTGTAATAGTCCTGGTGCATATTATTATAACAAGCAACAAGGTACTGGTTAATGTAATATTCCATGTTAGTGAGCAATATTCCTGTGTCTTGTAGAAGGCTATATCCTTGAGACATACTTAAATAACATTAAGAAAGAAACCTTCAAATAACTATATGGTTTTAACTTAAGTCCATAAAATCAATGAAAATAGAAGCTAAAGCTCTTGCTTATCTATTAATTCAGTGCTAGGTCAGTGTTTCAGCACACACGGGACAGAACATCCTTGAATGATTTTGTATGAGATTACTGCAATAGGCAGACAGAAGGTAAAGATAGGCTGTGGGCATAGCTCAAGCGGTCTGTTTGCATGGGTTTATAGCAGATCCCTCACACTGTGAGGTTCTTGTTTGCATTAGATCACTGCTATGCGAACCTTGGCTTATGTGGCCATCTAATTTCTAAAGGCAGCAGCATTTAAGCTGATGAGTGGCTTTAGATCCTTTCTTGTCCCAGTACCAAAGGGAAAAGCACGAATCAAACTGTGACCAATGAAGTGTGAATGCTGTATGTCCTCAAATGATTGCATGTTTGTGTTAGTAAAAGCAAAAATCAGTGAGTTTTCCTATCATGTCTAGAAAACTATTTAACAAGGAAAGATTTCAGTTACAAAAGCAATTGTGTTTTTTAGCCTGATCCTACCTGTATTCTTGCCATTTCGTGCATCTTCACTGTAGAATCGGTTTTCCAAGGATTAACAACAAACGGCACTACTGATCTGTTGCATCCCATATTTGGGATTATATAGCTTTTTAATTTAATTTGTGCTCTTTATTCTAATAATATCCCTCCTTTATCTTTACTTCTATTCCACCTTTAAGAATACTAAGCTACAAAAGTGAATTTTACTTTGTGTTTCTGGTCACCGTAAACTCCTCTGGTGTGAGCCCAAGCTGAAGTCCTCTGTGGAAACAGCCCTGTCTCCTGTAATCATAAGTGTTATCTTTGAGGATGACAGCTTCAAAGTTTCTGGGGAACATTGTTCTCATGGGATGTTAGTGTTGTGAAGAGAGGTGCTCTCACAGGTATTTTAAATCAGTTCCTTGGAGGGTTTTGAAGTATAACAGCAAGACCTTGAATTTGACCGAATACTCTGTGGGGAATAGTGTAGAGAAAGAGGGATGCTGCATTGTTAGCTTTCAGTCTGAGGCAGGAATTAAATGGCTGCATTTTGAACTAATTGAAACTTTCCACATACAAAAAAATAGCATGATTTAGCCGAGGTGTCAAGGTACTACTGAATTTTAGTAGAGGACTATGCACATCACTTGTATGTTTACTTTCCATAGCAAAGGTAATTTTGGAATGAAACTTAGCTTGAGGTTTGCTTGGTGGGTGCATATTGCCTCAGGGGGCCCTATGGCATGGGAGCTTTTGCTTCTCATCATCCTTGGTAGTTTTAGATTTTTGGTGTTATTAGAGCTTCCTGTTAAATTAGATTACTTGTTTGTTTGTTTTTTCCAGTTAATTGTTGTTTCTAGTTAATTTATTGTAGAGTTCATACTCAAAGATTCTGGTCTTTTTAGATGTGAAAAGTATACTAAAGGGAAATATGTCTTTGTAGTTAAGGTTATATATTTCTTAAATATTTTATAAGCAATACATGATAAAGAATTCATGGTAAGGTTCTGGGGGGAAAAAAGAACCAATTGAATAAAAGTGAGCCTGACTGGTAACTTAATATCAAGAGGAAAGATGAAAGATTTCCCTAGTAAAATTTGTCATGAACCTGAGTCCCTAGCCAGAGTAATTACAAATGAAATATTTCTGTCTTGGGTAACCAACTTATTCATGGAATAGATGGTTTTTATTTTTTCTCTGTACAAAAGTTGCATTGTTTCTCTTCAGATATCTGCCTTAGAAACATATCTGCAGCTGCAAAGGGTTGTATGGCATCAACTTGCTAATAGCAGTGATTTTGGTGATTCCACAGGAGGTTTATGGGGTCTCTAATCTAGCAAGGCCAGTTGTCATTTAGAAACCTTGTTTCAGCAAGGAAGCAGCATGCATTTGTTTCCCCTTGAAGTCTGGTCTACCTTGGAAGAAGTCTTCTGAAGAGGAGGGAGTTTCAGTGGCTGGCCTGTATGTGAATTCCTGCTTTGGCAGCTACGCTGAGAAGCCAACCTTGAATATGTTCCAATTTTCTGTGCTGATGCTGTCAGTGCTCGTTTGTGCTTGTAGCATGTCAGAGGTCACCTTCACAGCTCGTTAGGGACCTGTGAGCTGAGCTGGTCTATTCTTTATCGGGGAAGTACCAGAGAACTGGTCTTTTGGGGGACTGTGGAGCATTGTTGAATAGCTGTGAGGTTTATTTGTACCTGAGAGGTTTAGCATGTCTCAGCGCAAAGCGTGTGAATTACTATTTGACAGTAAGCACCAGTGTAGTGTTAAACTCTACCTAAAAGGATCAACAGGAGTGCTGCAGTTACCCCATGCCTGAGTTAAGGGGGTTGTGTGGATGGGAAATTGGTTACGGAGAACATCCAGGCATGATCCTCCTCTAACACTTTGAAGAGAAATCCTTTAATCATGATTGACTAGATAAATGAAAATTGAGTAAGTATAGGGCTAGATTTGTTTTTTTACTGGTTTAGGAATTGCTTCATTGGAATTGATGTTTATACGCTCAATAGAGTGAAAGTGGAACAAATGCGAGGAGCAGGAATTTAGATTACTTTTTTTTCTTTGTGACCAGTGTTAGTGGCCTGTTTACATTCTGGAGTCTGAAAGCTTCAGCACTCCCTTTCTGACAAAGATACTAAAAAAACATTCTAAACATGCTGTGAAATCACCAGGAGTTACAGGAAAAGCAGGAGTAACTTTGGAATTACAAGAATAAACACAGCAGTTATTAGTATATATGTGAAAGAAAGTATGTGTGTGTATATATATACACACTTTGTATACACATATATAAAGTATGTATGTGTAAGGAAGAAATTATATGTGAAATCCCCTAAAAGATGCAAAGCATGGACATAACTTTCCAAAAATCCTTGGAAAGGACTTTTAAATTCAGCTTAAAGGATAAGAGTACAAAAAAGAAAAAAGGAAATAACCATACAATCCCACCAGGGATCTTTGATTTACCAGCTGTAATGATGAATTGAAAGTTAATCATTAATTGCCAGGAAGTATTCGAAACTGCAGAGATAAAGACCTGGATTTAATTCCCAATATCTTGATTTCTTATCCCTCTGTACTTGCCCTTTCAGGGAACGCTGCAAACAATGCTTGTGTGCACTCCTGCAATAGCTGTGTAGCACTGCTTAGGCGTGGGACTGCAAAAGACAGAGTAACACACGAAGATTAGCCACAGAGGTTTCCCAAAAGGGATGCGTAACAACAGACTCCTAGACCAAAAGACGACCAAAATCATGAATTTGAGATTTGGATTGATGTGGTACCAAGACCTGAAAATACAGGTAAAGGAGCATTGACACAGTAATGAAAAGTAATTGACCATAAGTAGAAGAGCACTGTCTGCTGCAGTTGGAACAATATTCCGATTAAAAACAAGCAAGGAGAACCGCAGTGGAAGGTCTGGGAGGCAGCTGCAGGAAAGCTTGCTTTTAATAAGTTTTTTCTATAAACTGGAGGTAAGATTTTTACTTGGAATGGGAAAAAAAAAGTTTAGGTTTTAAAGAAATGAGCAGAAATTTGGAAAGATTGAAGTGGAACTGGAAGGAGGAGGTGTAAGAAGAATGCAAGGTGATTTGCATGACAGGATCTTGAAAGACATTTTTGCATGCTCCAAATGGGTTTTTACCATTATCAGGTGTAAGTGTCGGTTCCAGTATTTGAAATGAGTATCTGAGCTGATGATTAGACCCTGCAGCAGAGTATTACCTTGTCTTCACAGGGTATGGGAAATAAAGGGGATACATTCACTGCTTTTTGGATGCATCCCATTTTCCAAATAGTTAATTTCCAGGAAAGCTGGAGGGTTTGCTTTATTTTTCTTCACTGTGATGGCACATAGCAACTCGGAAGCATTACAGTAGCTTTTTCTCAGCAAGCCTTGTAACATGCTCTTCAGCCAGTTAACGTGAGAATAATACAAGCTTTCTTATTTCAGACTGTACCAAAAGAACGCAAATGCTCTGGGAAGCCTGCCAGGACCAACATGTGGAAGGCTGAGGGCAAGTCTGAACGAGAGGGAAGTGTCCCTCCTGCAGTATCAGCACCGCTTGCACATCCGAGTCTGGAGAGCCCTTGCTTAGATACAGGTGCAGACCTAGCTTTGCTCAGCTAGTTGTGCTTTTCACAGAAAGGCTTTTTCCAAATTATAGATGACATATTAAGCTTAAGTTGTGGCTTTTAGCAGAATGAGCCCTTTGCCATCTCCTCAAAATGAGAGAGAAACGACCCATGAGAGCACATGTACAAGACCAACACGGGCACGATATTGTCCCCAGTGGAAGGCACATCGGATCACAAAAGCATTCTGTGCTTTGTCTTAGCCAAAGAATCTGCAGTTCCAGGTAGGATATAGCTGCATTGTGTCACGGTTAAATGACTGAAAGTCTGTTTGAAAAAAGAGTATCAATAAGGGACAGAAGTGAGAAGGCACAAAAAGTGCTTAAATTTATCCTTGTACGTAGTCAGCAGTAGGCTTGTACACTTGTTACATGTCCTAAGCCTAGAGAACAGGGCCAGCAGGGATGCTGAGGGTACTGATCTTTCATCCTTGCCCAACGCACAGCAGCAGATGTTGGCTGTGGTATACTGTGTAATAACTGGTTTTATTCATACAGGGTGAGATTGCTCTGTGCCGAGTAGTTGTTGCTAAAACCAAGTGGGAAGGTAAACTCTGAAGGGAGATGAAGCAGTAGAAGTAGCATTTGGATGTTTACCTTCTCAGCGTTTTAATAATTTCCCATTTGGGAAATAGAAAAAGAAAGCTAGAGTCTTCAATATTTCCATTGCTGGAAAAGGAATCAGAATTGAAGTCACAAAAATGAAGAAAGCAATTAACAGCAAGAAAAAAAGATAAAGGGCATCCACGTCCAGTGGATGTAGGAAACCTAATTTTACTTTGAGAATCTTTATAATAGAGAGGTTAAATTAGAAGATTTCAGAAGAAACCATTTAGACTATCATTTCTTGCTGAGGTCTGTCTTGTATTTCTGTGTTAATCACGAAGTTACTTTTCTCAAGGTCACAAAAATGCAGAAGATGTCAAAGCTTGGTGCAAATGACTGAGAGAAGATATATTCTCTTCCTTAGTGTAGGAAGCAGGGGCTTAGCAGAAATGGGAATAAGAAACAGTATACTGTGGAATAGCAATTGCATTAAGATGCTGATACAGTAAGGTGGAGAAAATTATGTTGAACACTTCCTAGAAACAAAACCATCAAAACCTGATCGCTGAGGACTAGAGTATCCCCACTTTTTTGCAGAATTGTATAGAAATAGCCCATTATTAGCCTTCCTGAAGGCTTTGCAAATCACCCCGAGGATAAAATGCTTCTCAGTGCTCGAATTGTGTACAGGCTTAGAGAGAAGGAATGTGAAATGAGATAAAACAAAGCCAGTTTTGCTACAGACTTTGTGCAACCTCAAGCAAACTATTTCATCACTCACCTGTTTTCCATTCTCCCCAAAAGAAATGCAAAAACATCTCTACTTCACAAGTGAGTTGTGATTGTAAATTCATTTATTTATAAGAAATACTCATATGCATATGTAAGAACAGTAATAAACACAAGAAATGGTTGGAGGCAGAAGGACGTGATTGTCAAAAGGCAGTGCTTAACTCCCTCCAGTGTCTCTGAAAATTTCCTCCATTGGTTCTAGCTTAGATCTCAGAAGGCCCTTAATCTATATGACCCTATAAATTACAGTTAATGTTAACTTTGCACAGTAGTTGAACCTCTGACTTCCTTTTCCCTCTGCTCAGCCTCTAAAAGCTGCACAAAGCCTCTATTTCTGACTGTGCTGCAGAAGAATTATGCTTAAGTCACCTTAAGTTAAGCCTAGGTTCAGTCTTTAGATGTGTTTCTTCTGCGGTAGCTCCTCCTGTTTCTCTGTTAATATCATACTATGGCTGAACGTGCGGCTTAATCTCAAGCAGCTCACTGGCATATCTGTTTTTCTTATGTTACATATGTTTAGTTTCCTGTTTTCTAAAATTTAGAAAATAATTTTAGCATACTTGTATCATGTCTTACATTCACAGAACCTTAATCTTTCCAGTTGCCATCTGTTGCGTATTTTGGGTCATATTTTTAGTCAGAAATATACATGTTACTCCGTGCTATTTCACTGTAAGCTTTGCAGGGCCAGAGGCCTGCCAGGTAATGTTACATTTCCTGTCCTCTTCGCAAATGCATGATAGTGTCATGTTTTTGAAAGGTACGTAGAGAAGCTTTTTCACCACTTTTGACATTATGCATAGATTTAATAACAAGACCTTAACAATGGTATTGTTTTCAATGTATTTATATTGCAAAAGTTAGAAGGATCAGAGTGCATAGCTTGATGTGTTTTAATAAGACTTTTTTAATTAAAACCATTAAATGCAGACTTTTTAAAAACCTTGTTTGTTGCAGTACTGTGTGCACTGTGTGCAAAGCCTATCAAATACTCGAGAGCTATGGAAGTGTGGAATCTTTCCTGTTGACTGTGCAGCAGCAGAGTGTAATGTGCATCACCCGCTGCCCTTATTTGTACCAAGATCTGCATTAGCAGTGTAGGGTTTCCAGTTCCATAGGATTTTTTTATATGGGTGATGTCGCTAGAACATGCTTTATTCTTAAACAACAGAAAAGATTCTGAATTCACTCCTATACTCCTATGCCTAGCTGTTGTTCATCTTAATGATATTAAAAAATACAGCAACATGTGTCTGAGGAATCATTTTGCTGTAGTAAGTACATGATGAGCAGTTGTCATAGCTTTCTATATAGTAATTTGAAGTGTTGTGAACCCAGTTCAGTGTTTCAGTACAAGGATCTCAGGGAGTGCTGGCAATCTTTTTTTTAATGTATATATTACTTCTGCAAAAGCAACACATAACTGCATGGTGTATGTTTTTCATCTTTCTTCCAAATCCTCTAATAAAACAAGGGACATGTGGAGTCCTACCCTGCCTGTACAGTAACTCTTAGCCTGAAGGAGCTAAGAGTTTTACACTAAATCAAATTCTGTATAAAGAATGTCATGACCTTAGTCTTACTCTTGACAAAGAGAGTAGGAAAATCTCATTTTTGCCGTACTCTCCCTTCTGTTGGAATAACTGCAAAACATGCAACAAGAAGTCAATCCCTTCTTTCTCTCATAGACACCTCTAACCACCGCCTAGGGAAAGGATAAGCTATGTCCAATAGCACTCTCCTCTGATTTCCACTTCTTCCATCCTTCTTTTCTGACCCTCCATTAATCCCTTTCATCCTCCAAAGCCAAAAGAAACCTACATCTAAAGTTACTCTTATCCTTTAACTTTTCCAAAAATAAAATGCTGCAGCTGCTTCTGAAAAATGCCTTATATATTTGTGTGAGTGCCTGTGATATTTCTAAAGATCCCGGACATCTGTGAGAGCTGTTTGAGCTACTTATTTTTAATGGCACAACGTTGACCTGGGGTCGGTGTTTCAGAAAACACAGCAAAACAAGTTCATCCTTTCATAAAAGGCTACCAAAGGCTTATGAACTGCATGAATTCCACTTAGGTTTGTAAAGTAGGGCAGAACTGCAACTTGCTTTTGTAATATGGGCCTTGTCCTGGCTCTCTGGCTTTATCTTCGCTTCTAGAAAATACTGCTTTTGTATTCAGTTATCTGGGGGCATTTCACATAATTAGGGAATCATGGTTTGCTAAAATGGATCTAGAGATTAAATATATGTTCAAAAAAAAAAGAAAAACACACAAAACCCCCCAAGCCCTATAATCCAGATACTATGTTATAATGTAGAGGTTTTAATACAACAGCTAGCTGTCTTACTCATTTTCAGATTTACCACTAGACAAAAATTAAATAATTTTGCAGCTGTCTTTGATTATGTCAGTCATTCCTATTAACAAGTAAGGAATCAATCTGTAGCACATTTCCAATAGTCATCTTAATGTGATTTTAAATGCTTTAAAAAAAAAAAATCAGATGTTGGAGTAACTTCAGTTTCCCTTTGAAAGATACTAATTAACCTTTGACTAACTTAACTATTAGTGGATGTAGGAATTTTTAATATGTTAAATGTGATGGTGATTTTATTTTCATGAGCTTGCATATGGGAAGAGCTTACTTTAGTCTTATACCACTGAAAGAAGGAGAAATGATTTTAAAAAGTTTAAAACATTAATTTACTTCTGATAGTATGTCCTGGAGTTAAATTAGCTCTTTTAGAATGGTTTTTCTTGGTTGTCTGGTATTCTGCTGCCAGGCATTCATACAACTGCTTTAACCCTAGTCCTGCAAAATATTTAAGAAAAAAAAAGTAAGGTTAAGATGTAATTTTGCAATTATAATTACATTTTGTTTTAGAAAAGTCTACATGGAGCTTTAAGCACCATAATATTTAATTATTAATCTAACAGAGAAGAACCAGCATAGTTAAAATAATTAAAAACAATCTGGCAACCGTCTACAGAAAATCTCCTTCCTCTTCTATCCTTTCTTAAAGTACACATGGAGACTTCTGACCTATCACCAAATAAATATCTTCTGAAGACCCCATTCATGTAAGTGGGATGAATCCAATGACATATTTAAAGTTCCTCAAATGCTGAAATGCTTTGCCAGATTACCATGGTCTGGATCTCCCATTGTTACAAAACTTGCTGTCCTTAGGTACGTGAGGTAATTTTAATTTCATTATTTTACTTTTATTTTTACTTCATAGAAATACCTTCTTGGAGTGTGAGTTGTATTATTTTTGAAAACTTTCAGCTGTCTTTATAAACTAGATTTTAAAACATTGCTGATGGTTTATCTTCTGGTAATAAACATTCTTCAACACTTCAGCATTTTACATTAGCAAATAAACATGTATGTGATCGTCATGGCTTAGTACTGTTCTGTCTAGTGCATTTCTAGGAGCTGAGGTTTTACTTTCATCTCAAGTTTTTCTATTCAGTGTTAGTCACCTAATGAGAGTTTGTTTGATTAACTTAATACTATCAATGGGTATGTTTGGAGATTTGCATTTGAAATGTTTCTGGCACTGTGCTAATTATTCAAATATCTTTGTTAAGGAGTACTTCAGGTGGAGGGTGACTATGCAAAATGTTCTTCTTTTCCTTATGTTGAAATGTAGGAATCCCAAAGTTCCCTGGTTCTGCCAGAATCACTCTAGCAAAATAAAGCTGCGAGGGAAACCTGCTGAGCAGGGTTGTCCTACCAAGTACTGCCTCGTCTGGCAACCTGCTGCTCACGAGGGCACAGATGCAGTCGTGTCCATGTGTTTTCTTCCTGCTTACTGCGTCTTGTGGAGGAGGTGGGGTGGGCGATACCCATTCTCCTAACACATGATGAGGCAAACGCGTGTCTGCGGGGCCTGAAGGAGAGAGCAGCTGGGAGCATGCTGCGTGGTGCTGGAACCATTCCTGTTGTTCCTAGCCAGGCCGCTGCCCGAGGTGCCTGCTTTAATGGAGCTATCATTTCATACGGAGCTATCATTTCATCTGCAGCAGCAGGCTGGAGGTTGCCATGCCAGGGGTTTCTGTTCCACAAAACATAAAACTGAGAGTCTCTGTTGTGTTCACAATTTGCACTTGTTGACAGTATCTCACTTCTGGACTTTATCAACCGAAAGCATGAAATCAATGAGGAAGATGGGAGCTGTTAGCTTTGGCCTCAGTTCTTAAGGGAGCTGTTTGTGGGTTTAAGTAAGATTTCTATGTAATGCCGCTTGTAAGACTAGTCTCTGGTAGAGAACTTATGTATTTACTGATATTCATTGTGACTCATCAAGTAAATGATATTCATTTTCCAAATTAGTACTGTATGTCTGTCAAATATGGACCACAGCTGTCTGGAAAGCACATAAATGTATAATTTTCTTTTTAAGAAAATTAAAATTCAAAGTTAAAATGAAACATTGGGGCAAATTTTTAGCGAATGGCGATTGGAACATTTTTCCAGTGAGAAATCTTAGTAGGTGGATATAAAATAAGTTTTTTTGGCCTGAGTGATTGTAAAGAGATATAAATGGAACTTCTTGCTACCAAAATGGTACAGGTTTCTAGATATTTAGTTCTCCATTCACAGGTCCCAATAATGGAATTTTGTCTTTAAAGGATGATGGCAGAGAGATCTTAAGGACCTTTAATTCAAGCTTGAAACCCAAAATAGGCTCTGCAGTTTATTATTTGACATAATAGATATGACAGATGCAACTAGTTGGAAGACTTTAAAGGTTCAGTGAATTTTGCATATGACACATACTTCTGTGAATCACCCATCTGCACCTTCAATGACATGGGCTAATATTCAAGACAATAGGATATCAGACTATTATATAGGCATAATGGTACACAGTATGCTCAACCTAATGAGAATTTATAAATTAAATTATTCCTGTCTTCCTAAAATGAACTCCACACACAAATTAGCAATGAACTGGCAAGTTTTATAGAACTATGAAATTGTGGCAAGAAATGAAGCCAAAAATCTTACTGGGTTTCATGTGAGGAATGTGTACATCATCCCCACTCCCCACCTTCTGTGTCTAATCCCAATTTCTGGGAACTGGAGTGAGATTCAGATCAAGATACCTTGATGTGGGAGTCACCCTGTGTGGGAGCCAGCTGTCTGAGCACCCTTTATAGTTTGAAGAGCTGTAGTTGCTAACAGCAATGGTGCCTACAGGCGCAGGGGTCTACGTTAGGGTATTGTATTGTTCTGGTGGCTGCACTGTCTGTCATCTGCATGGTCCTTGCTTGTTGCAGGCTGTAGGTAGCTAGCTCACATGTGGGGAACTATAGTCTTTATAATTCAAAGCTTATAACTCCTAAAGTTATAGCTCTTTACCTTGAATTTGGATATCCCACTGTGGAATTTAGATCACTAATGAAGTGCCAGCATGTTCTGACTTCGTCACGTTATGGCATGAAATACTTTGTTCATCAGAGGTACCAGAAAAAAAATTGGTCCAGAGAATGGCACCTTAAAAGACAAAGGATATACTGACACATCAAAGGATGATGTATTTAATTGCAACGTATCTTAGCTTCTTTGAGTAGTTGTAAGCTGGCTATTGTAGTGTTAGTCCCAGCTCTTCAACAGAATTACAGCCGTCACTGAGGTTTAAGCTTCCATATATGTTGTTCAGACTGCAGGAAAGATGGCTTAGTTGTCATCTTGCACAGATGTCAGCTATACTGGTGGTACTGGGAGGAAGTCTATTGCTGTGAATGGCCACAGTTTGCTGAAACTAAAGCCATGGCCTGCTAGAAATCTGATGAACTCAGAAGTTGCTTGGCAGGTCATGGGTTGGGATGTTGGAGGTTAAGTTGAAAGGCTTGTAGGGAAGGGGAACGGCAATGGACGAGTCCAGGAACTTCTATGAAAGCAGTTCCAACCTGAGGATGCGGCATAGCTCAGGATACAAATCTTTTTAAACTTCTCTAAAATCACGGTGAATCATAAACTTATAAGTGCATACTTTTAATTTATATATAATACCAATTGCAAAGTTGTTTCCACTGCTTTATGTTGAAACATCAATCAACACTGCTTTTTAACTGCTTTTGACAATATAAATTGATATTAAACTAATTCTGTTAAAAGAAGAGCTCATTGTACTTAGTCTGTATAGAAGTCTGTCTATAATAATTTCAAAAAAGTCTAAGATTGCATAACAGTGATAACAAAATAGAACTATTCTATCAAAAACTTTCAAGATAAAAAGACTTACTGAATATCATTGTTTGGTGGTCCTGACCAGTATTGTTTCTAGGAAAAATAATTTCATCAATAAAAGGAAGAAACTTTTATTTTTAAGGAGTTACTATCAGTAATAGTTCCTTTTCTTTTGCTTTCAGACTATTGTCTGCATCTAGTCTTTTTCCATCAGATATATCCCAACTATAAACAAAATCCTGGGAGAAAGAGGATTAGCAAAAAGTCATTTATGCCCACATACATTTCTAAAACTTTCTCCTACATTTAAATTGCAAAGTTAACGTACACTTAGCACATCTGTAAATCTGAAGGCATGATTTAAAAGCTCTGTCTATTGAAGATAATTGGATTGTTCCTATTTGTCTACACTAAATACCTTGCATTTACAGTTTAGTTAATAATCCCATAGCTGAAAAGCCAAAACGGATGTCTAGTCTTAGCAAAACTTCATTGAATCTACAATACTAGCAAACTAAACCTTAAATGAAAATTGTAAATTTAAAATTTTGCCTCCAACCATGCAACTCCTCATTGCTGATAGTAAAGTGAAAACAAGGGCTGAGATTCTTGGCTGGTGGGTCTGTAAGCAAAGGCAATCTTTGCTGCCCCATAGGAAAAGGTTATTAGTTGCCTGTTAGAGGAACAACTTCTGCTTTCCCCATTTTGGTAGTATGGCACTCTGAAGTATTGTTTTGCTGCAGTAGTTTGCTGTTTGCTGTAGATATTCAGCTCAGCAGGATGGAGCTTGGATTATTGTGATATTTTTCACTAACTTAATTTGACTAAAGAGTCATAAGGAGTGTCTCAGAAATATTTCCGTAGATTTGGTTACTTTCTAAACAGAAGATATTCTTATATCAAGGACTGTTTTTTAAAAACAGTTGTAAGTAGTAATTATAACTAAAGAGTTAGTGATTATAAAGTAACTTAATGTTATATGCAGTTGATACAGAATTCCATATTTAATTTAGCTACTGATTTCCTTATCAAAAGGAGTAGAGTGGAACCTTGGACCATCATAATTTAGTAATTCACACTGTTTATGTAAATTTTCTATATTTCTTAGGAAGAGAAAGTACCTTTTGCCCCACCAGGATCAGCTCAGTATAAAAATTCAAACTGCCCATTATAGTGATCCTGAGCAAGAAGTCTTCTGAGAATGAACTAAAAAGTGGGTACCTTTTGTCCAGTGCCGAGAAATGTTATGCTTTTATCTGCTGTGCATCGTGGTGTTTCTCTCTGGAAAGCATGGTCATTGTCAGCAGAAAAAGAATTAGAAATGTTACATTGTCCCAAACCTGTCAACTCTCACCTAAACGGATGTCATGACAGTGGAAGCAAGGGCTACTCTGGCATTTTGCTCTCAAGTTTGCTGTGCTTTTGTAAATAATATATTGTAGAGACAGAGTTGACATTTTGTAGTTCTGTTTTATTTTGGTGATTGTTTCCTGTTCACCAGTTTCTGTGTTAAGGTAATCAATTATTAAGTAGGAATCATGAGTGGAAAGTTTCTGCTAGAAGGGTTTTGAGCCTTCTGTCCTTCTGTAGGAGTTGACAGTAACTGGGTAAATACGTGGTCCCAAGTATCACCGCTTGTCTCGAAGTTCTGCTATGTTAGAAGCGATGCGCTGATTTCCTTTCATGCTCCATTTGGTGTAAGGTTTTTATCTATCCATTTGGGAATCCTTAATATAACATGCAGAGCAAGTCAACTCTAGTTTCAAAACAAGTACCACACTAATATTGAAAACATGTCAAAATGAAAATGATTTTTCTTATGACAAGTATTTGATCCTACTAATCTTCAAGTGCTGGCTGCGCTGTTCTTGTTTTGCGACTGCTCCATGGCTGAGAAGTTTTGAGTTTTCCTGCCTAAAATTATGCTCTTCTAAAAATACAGTATGTAAATATGAGAAAATAATTGAGGCAAGGCACTTTTCTCCTGACAGCCTTTTACATAAGTGCTGCCCCCTCAGCTCTCCCATCGCTGTTTCTCAGAGCTGTGCACTCTGATTCTGTCAAAAGGTGTGGTAATGCGGGCAGATACAATTATGTTTCTAAAAGCTGGTGACCACAATCCCAATTAAAGGGTCTTTTAAGGACTCCTTGAAAGCTTTGAACAGTGGAGAAACGTCTGACTTTGGAGTATCTTTATTCTTTCTAAGATCCAAGTTAATGGAAAGACTGTAGTTTGGAACACCAGGTTATTAGTATTGGTACATATTGATTTTTTAATGTATTTCTATTTGCATTTCAGTAGTGCTCAGAGCTTCGGGTCTGTGGGAAGAATCTGTTAAAAAGGTGCATAGGAGAACCTGCCTGTGTATATGTATAGCCATACGTAACCAAGAGAATCGGAGCTTTATCTTCCTGGGAGAAACTTTGTTGTATGACTGTTTTAAGATGTTTAAGTATGTCCCTACATGCAGATACATGGAAAGTATTGGAAGTATTATCTCTGCCCTCTGAGATCATGAGAGCCAAACCTCCATATAGCAGTGAGAACAAGGAAACTCTCTGCCATTGGTACCAGCATCAGCTCTGGATGATGGGGACGTTCTGGGTGACGCTGAAGACAAACCTTTACAATTAACAAAGTACAGTTCTGCCCGACTTGCCTACTGTGAGTGACTCGGCATACATGATGTTTACTTTGGTTGCTCCTTCTTGCTTCCTCCTTGCTACTCAAAGCATGGCAAGAAATGTAGTGATTTGGAGTTCACATGAAGGAGTTTATGGACAGAGCACTTTGTTGATCAGCCTTTTGACTCCCTGCCCCTCTGCTGAGTGTTTGTGGGGAGGGCTGGATTGCAGCCAGCTATGAAACACAACCTTCTCCTCCCTTTCACTGCTTTTCTGAAGAACTTCAGCTCTGTGAGGTAGCTGGAAAAATAAGTTTCACTGATAGTAACTCATTTGGAAAATAAAGCTTGCAAATTACTTATTATCTTTATGGTATGCAAGATGGTAAAGATACTGCACAGGTTACAGTGGTACAATGAATTATATAGAACCGAAAAGCACGTGGCTGAAAACCAGATGACGTGAAGTACATTGGGGAAAGGGGGGTGGGAGAACTTATTTCAATCCAAACTCTTATATGAAACTTTTATGCACAATTAACTTGATTCTCTGCGATGTTCAAGTACATGGTTACCTGAAGACGCTTTTGTTCTATTTAGGATATGGAGCTGGGTCTCAAGAGCTGGACTGTATGCTCAGGTGTGCCATAAACAAAACTATATAGCTGCTGTAACAACAGCCTCTGGAATTAATAGGATTAGTTGGGGACAAGGTTTTTCTGGCACAAGGCAGACTGACAGTGCTTGTCCCTAGCACAGGTAATTGCTTGCAGCAGAATCCCAAAGCTATCTCACCTGTGGAGGCCGCTGTTCTGGACTAGTTTCTTTTTGAAGAGAGATTTTGGGGCAGGATTACGAAGGTTATATTTGTTCACTAGTGTTTTGGGCTGAATATTTTTCCATTCCAGGTATGAGAACAGAAAGACAAAAAATAAGAAGTTTTAAGAATGTTTATAATCATTTTGGTATTTAAGGCAAGAGGTAGCAGAGAATGCTTTCTAACAGCATCTTTATTGTTGATGGCCCGTCCTATCTGTCTGAAACACAAAGAGCACAAAACCAGCAACAAAGAGCCCAAACCTTACCATTTTTACTGAAATTGGTGATGCTTTTCATGGCTGTCTCTCTTCATATATGCTTTAAAAGCTTTCTTTCCTTACTGATCCTGACTTGCATTGCTGTTTCAGCAACACTATAGAGATGTTTGGAAGAATGTGAAGATTAATGTTGATATTACAATAGAGGGCAAATGTGAATTTTCATTTTGAATTTAAAGTTTGGATCTTAAAATTACAGATTCTCAATTGTATTGCATGAGTTAAATACTACTTTTTTAGGCTTGAGATCTAAAACACATATTGTCCTTAAAATTAGGAAGCAATTTGATTATGGGAGATGTAGAAAATGAATGTAGCATTTTATTTGTATGTATACAAATTGAATAAAAAGGTGTTTATAAAGAAAAAATCTCATCACATAGCTTTTATAGTATGTCCAAGAGACTGAAATTCTATATGTTGGTTAGACTTGTCTTCAGAATAACTTGTGGAAGTGTTACCAGATAGAAATCTGGAATGCTCAGTCCTGCTTAACTTCAACTGTGAGCTGACCTCCTGGCCCAGGTGCAAACAGGAGCAGTTCTGTTAATGGCAGTGAATCTGTCTTTACATTATTAGGAGATTTAGCCTCTTGGCTTCAGAGAACTTACTCAGAGGCTTAAAGTTAAGCATGTGCATGAGTCTTTATTAGGATCTGAATTGTGGTCATTACCTGTAGAGAGAGAAAACTGATTCATGATCTTGAAGTTCAGGTGGTGGCACAGCTGTGTAACGCTGCATTCAATTCATTGCAGTGGTGGTGTCACCCTGGAATGCGAGTATCTGTTAACATGAATTATTAATGCAAGTGCAATGTTAAAAGCTGCATGGACATGTGATATGGGCTGGTGAAGTGGCACAGGAGTAGGAAGTGCTGATAACTGCCATACAACAATTACAGGTTTCATTTTTCACGTCTGTTACTTGCCCATCCCTCACCTCTGGAGCTTTGCGCTCCAGCTGCAGCGTTTCTTGTTAAATGCACGGGCTTTGTTTTTCTGTCACTGTTAGCCAACGGAGTCCCAGCCTGTTTGAAGCATCTTTCTTTTCACAAGTAATCCCAACGGGAGGAACGGCCACTGCTTTACCACAAGTGCCTGTTCCTTTCCTTAGTCCACTGGAAAGAAAAATAGATGTCTTTCTCTCCTCTCCACTCTGTAATTTTTTTTCCAAGGGCTAGAGCAGAAGTCAGTCTGGTTCAGAAGCAACGGTGTCTAGAGTAATTATCGGGCTGTCAGCTCTTCACTGAATTGCTTCTTCCTTGTACTAAGTATACTCTGCGTGAGCTAAGTTTTCCTTGCAAGCCCGTAAGGATTAGCAGATAACTCATCTAGGATGTTAGCTTTGTACCATATGAAAAGGTAGGATAAAATATGTGTGCTGCCTCTGAACCCGTCCCGCCAAATCTCACCGGTGCGGGCGGTACCAGTGTCTGCGTCTGTTGTGTGCATGGGCCTCGGGACTCTGGCTTGCTCAGTGATTTGTACTTATCCTGCCTACTTTCCTGTAACGCTGCGTGACTCCGTGTAAGGCATGTCATGTAGCCAAAAGCCTTCTAGAAAAGCAGTTGGATTTATAGGGTGGCCTATTGCAAAGGGAATGGGATTTAAAGAAAGGCTGAAATGAGGGTTTGGGCTGCTCTCCACAAGATACATGAACATGAAGAGCCTTCACCTCACAGCATACACTGAATTTTGGGCTGCACCTAAAATGGGAAGCAGAGAAGTGAAACTCTATCCACAGTCACGGATCTTCATCTCCATCTCATTTAAATTCATATAAATCTAGTGTTCGGTAATGAAGTTCCTTCAGATTTAAGGGAAATCAAGATCCAGCCAGTGTGATTAATCTTGTGAATAAAAAGGCTCAGGATTAGATGTTCTTTGTGCGACACTTCAGCAATATGCTTTTATAAAAGACACAGCAGGAGTTAGTCTTGAAGTGTCAGAATAGCTTCTTTAGTGACAAAGCATTTATACATGTAAATTTTCAAAGAAATTTGGCAACCCTTTTGTGGGTTCAATTTGCACCTGTCATTCACTTGCAGATGCAAATTTGAGTTACTTGCAGCTCTAATTACAGTATTTGATTGTCATCACAAATCAGGTAGTAAGAGGTGAAATGTCTGAGGTTTGTGCCATCATTTGTTGTTAAAACATGAGTGCAAATGTTATCATCAAAAAGCAAAGGCAACCAGGGCTTTGCCCTGCTGGTATGCTTGACAAATAAGCACACTATGCAAATAAAAGGAATTTACAGGGGAGAAATAACAAGGAAAAGTGAACATGTGGTGAAGCAAGACAGTAATAAGGGAAAATATAAAGTGGATTGTTTTGTCTATTGCAACAAAGTACGATAATAGAGATTTCTTTCTGTTAGGTTTTTCCTTTAGACCCAGCTGCCATTTGTACCTTCTAAATCTCTTCTGTAAGGAATTCTAGTTCTTTTCTTTCTGCTGACAGCTTTCTAATTTTCAAATGAAAGAAGATGATTTTATAAAATTATTCATCAGATGACTATTATGCTGCATCTTTCCAATTTGTCATTACATTTATAAGAAAAACTATTATATAGTTATGTTTTAATTTCAATATATAAGATTTTGATTTTTCAATTCTCTTCACTGAAAATGTTGATCTGAAGATTGTTAATTATAACTCATCATTAATTTCTTTTAAATTAAAACCATGAGATAGGTACAACATGTTATTGTGATTCAGCTAACATCTGCTAGACTGGTAATTCAGCACAGATTTTTTTAGTTGGAGAGTCTGTGTTGCGGGGAAAAATGATAGTTGAAATAACAAAGGATTGGTTATTTTATACTTGAATCCAAGTGGCGCCTAAAAAGGCAAGGTAATTTCACTTCACAGGTCTTTAATGCTGAGTTAAACTGAGCTAATGAAGAAGAAATGGTCAAGAAGGTGTTTATCTAAGTTTGAAGATGCAAATGTAACCATATTTAATGTGTGCATGAACAGATTCCATGGTGCTGCAACCCACTCAGTGAATTATTCTAATACCTGTATTATTTCTGCAGTTTGCCATAATCTCACCTCTTTCCCTTTTTGTTGAACAGACACCTTAACTCAAAGAATGATTATTATGATGGTGATTTCTAAAATGCTTGGTCCATGGAGCCTACTTAACCTAATGTAAAAGGTCCTTTTTTCTTTCTGACGTTTCTCATTACCAAAGGAGAACATTTTGGCCCAAACAAAGGCTGTATACCTAAGAACAGATTAGAGGATTTGTACAAAATGTTTTACAAAATGATGTCAACTTCCAGGATGAATTTCTTGTGACGAACAGCTTTCCCAGGCCAAAAAGCTAACGACATCTACAAGTGTCCGTGCCTCCCACACACGTGTAGTCCAAAAGGCCACAGATAATTTCTGGTGAATCAAGACCAGGAAGAAAGAATTTATAATCAGCTTTAATGCATTTGGGAGCTGAAGTACATTAGTCCTTCATCAAAGGGAATGATTAGAAAACAGTATTGATATGGCTGGACTTTAATTATTTCTGAGCATGTAATTACTCTTCAGTTAACAGGACGGGAGGTATGATACTTCCCTCATTTTGAGCAAAGGAAAGCCACCTGCAAACATGCAGTGGTCAACTACAGAGATCTTAAAATGTCACGTTACTTCCTTAACATTTATTGCAATACAACTAGGATAAATATTTTAATAATTTAATGTAACAACTATTTTCAAATTAGAGATTTAGATCCCCCTGTACACAGCATTCCTTTAGTTTTTTGTAGCAAGCCTATTCATTGCATTTAGGAGCCATACTTTTCCAACTGACATAGGGGTCTACTTTCCCATTAGTATTAGTGAAAGTTAAAGGTATGCAGTAACACAAGACTAAATGAGACTAAGCCTTAATGCCTCTTGATAGGTGATTCTTCTTTGCATCAGCATTTTAGAGGCTTTATGTTCCTTTTTTTTTTCTGCATTATTTATGGTACCTGCTTGCTTTAGCTAAAATTTAGGCCAGTTCAGTGAGGCAACGTATCTGTTTGAAGGTTCATGTCTTAAGCGCTGAAGACAGCCTTCTTCTAATGGGTGCCTGTTTTTGTGAGTGAAGTGATCAAAGAAAAGGAATGAATGAACCTTCACAAAGGGTGAAGAGAAGCTACAGTGGAACAACAATGGAAAGAAATTGGGGGCAAAAGACTTTGGTAATCATAATTCTGTAAAATATATAGCCATATTTTTCTTTGTTTGAATTGGAGTCAGAATGGTTTGGGTTGGAAGGGACCTTTAAAGATCTGGTCTAACCTCCCTGCCATGGGCACGGACATCTCTCACTAGAGTTTCATTCCTAGTCTATCATGTCTTTGTATCAGTATTCTTAAAGGTAGTTCCTAGTACCTGAAAAGAATGTTAAAACGATGGAAAAACCCTACAGAATTATGTATTGAATAAATCGACAGGGCTAAAGAAATAAATCCAGTTGAGGGATGCATTTAACTTTCAAAATCATAAACTTTCTGTAGAATATTTCAAACCTGCAGAAAATAACTGAAAATGGTGTGCCTACTACATGATTCCAATCCTGATTTATTTTTAACTAAAGAAGCTATTGCTGTTACATTTTGTAGGATATTTCCATAAGATTTTTTTGCTACATGGTAGTGATTTCAGCATGTTTTCCTGTGTAAGGACTCAACTTCAGTACTTATTTATGATTACAGGCACAGCAATGCTATCAGTCAATGCAGTTGGTTATCTGGAGAATCGGAATAAAAAACAATTGCTTACTGATTTTAGAATGAGAATTAGTGCTGAAACACTAGTCCAGAGCTTCTGTTAATACTATTTTTATGATATCAGAAAATTTCTTCAGCAGCCAAATATGAAACAGGCAGCACAGAACATAAACAGCCAAATTTGGAGCTCCGCTTCCTCTTTGAGGGTTCGAGGTTTGACCACTATGATGCTGTATGCTGTTTTAGATCAAAACCTGTTGTGCCTATGGCTATCTAATGTTTCTTTTAGGGGCTGCAGAGTGATTTACAAATACAAATTGTTTCACAGCATACCTCTATGTATAGGTTAAGTGTACATAAGAGGTAAATAGTTCCATGCCTGGGGCGTGAGGTCTAAACTCTTTGGCCTCTAGACCTTGGCCATCACTTGAACTCCAGGAAGCTGAATCTAATGCATTTTGGTCTGTAGCTCTGTAAGCTAACTGTTGCTGAAGCGGTGTGAATTTGGGCCACTATACTTGCAGACTGGAGTGAAGTCATAGCAGAAATTATCTCTTAATAGCATCAGTGGTGCCTGGTGGGTCTGCCACAGCTCTCCATGAGGGGTCGCTTCCTCCTTTGGGGATGTGGCAAGCTGGGCCCCTCTACTGGGAGAGAGAGATAACTGTATAAGAAAGCGTGTTTAATCTGTGACAGCTTGAAAATAGCTAGTAGGGTAGTCCCTTTGCAAAAGGAATCTGTATGGCACGTATTGCAGCATGATTATAAGGAAGATAGCTTGATTTTATGCCTTTCAGAGAAACTTGCACATATATAAATGCTAAAATCACCCAGGTTATTTTTAATAGCTTGCCCAGTAATGTTTCACTATACTGTAAAATCATAAATGGTATGAGATTGGTCCTTCATGTTGAGATATTTAATGCACTATATAACTGGTGTTGAGATCTGGAACCATAATCTAAACAAAATACCATACACAGGCCAGGTATTAGAAACAGTAACATTCATTGTCATGGTTTCATCTAGAAAAGAAATCGCCCCTCTGTGCAAATTACTTGGAGAAACGTATGCTGTTTGCTGTTTCAGGTACTATTTTGTTCCTTTCTGGTGACTTCTAAAAATTTAAAAGATAACAAGAAACCATTAAAAGTGTGTGTGTGTATATCTATATCTATCTTTGGTTGTATCTGTCTCTCTATTGCTATTAAGTGCATAGCTCTAAGAATTTTAAACTCATTCTTCCCATACACCGTGCTGAAAGCCCACCATGGAATTGTTATTCTTTGCATATGTCTTTAACTTTTGTAGTTTTATCCTTTCAGAAGTAAGTTGTTGTGGTATGAGAGTGGTGGGCAGCAAGTCATTCGAATGTGTGTATTCAGAGAGGGTCGTGTTATCCAGATCCCATGTACTGTGCAGATTACATCCGGGGTTTCTGTTAAGAAAAGGAATTGCATTCACCAAGGTTCTGTACTGAACAGAATGATTGTTGCAGGTGTGACTATAAAAATGCTTGTGTTTAATTTATGGTGTATAATTCTAGTGTTCTGTGCTTACAATGAGTTTAAAACTGTACTCCTGACTGATGATTAAGGTATTGAGCTTTGGTTTTCAATAACATGGTCCAGCTCCTAAATTCACAGTTAAAATCTCATGGTACTTCATGGGTTGTTTGTTTCTCAAATCCATGCACCTGGTACAAACATTTTTGAAAATTTTTTAAATGCGTCACTCAAATACATAGTATTTTGCCTGGGAACTACAGGTTTAGTGCTGAGTAACTAATATCCTGTAAAATAACAGAGCTAAATAGAGCTTTTTCAGTACAAATGTTTTAATGCTCCATAGTGCTTAGAGTTAATGCATGTCTCTTGCCTACATCTACTGCAAATATCAGCACATACTGTTCATCTTTTTTTGTTTTTTTGTCTATTGCTATTTTGTGCATGAGTTCTTGTTTTCAACTCAGTGCTTGGCTGGCTTTTTCTTTTTTTTGTGACTTAGTCCTGTGTTTGTACTGATTGCTTTTTTGCATGCAAATTACAGAATGTCATGGAAATGAGAGAGCTCTGAAAAAAAAGGAAAGATAATGCTGAGTTCCAACTGTCTTTTGTTTGTGCGTAAGTGTGTAAAATATGACGTGGAAATATTTTCAAAATGGCCTTTGACTTTCCTTCTGGTGTATATTTCTATTACTCAGTAAAGGAGCAGGCATTTTTCCCATTGGAAAATGTGATGAATCTATTAATGTGTTAATGATATAGTGCTGGGCATGAAAAAATGGTCTTGCAATCTATTGATGGAAATAAGGAATTGGTATAGTGCATCCTGCCCAAGCTAAAACTGCAATTCCATATTCAATGTAATTTCTGTATACTGTGGGAGAAACCCTGGCCCCATTGAAATCAATGGCAAAAATCATTGTCTTCAGTTGGTCTGGGATTTCACGCTTGTTTCTAGTCTACATCTGGATTTTCACGTTTCTTTACAAATATCTCAGCAGGTAGTCAAAGGTTTCAAGGGAAACTACAGTTCTATTTAAAAGAGAATGTAATGAATGCATCCAAAAACAACCAACCTATGCTAAACCCATGCTTTTCTGTGTAAAGCATGAGCTTAAATGGTTGAACTCAGAAATGTGAATTAGCATTTCACAGAAAGGTTTGTCTTAACCAACTGTAGATATATTTATTAGCTACCTTATTGTATTAAATGAAAGATAATTTGGCATTTCTCATCTCCACTATTCCTAAGGGGAAAAAAGTGCATAAGTATAGTTTGTTATGGTGGGTATGCTTTTAGTAAACAATCTTTGATTTTTCATTTAAAAACGATAAAGCACTGGGCACTTTTTGATTCTTGTGCTAGATGTTTCTAATAGCCATACCCCCTAGGGAAGGTTTTGCTGTAATGTTTAAAAACTTAATGAAAAATTGGTTGGTATAAACTAAGATTTCCCTCCTTGCAAATGTTTTTCTTGAAAAGTCCATGGGAATTTAATATTCACTGTTTTTTCCTCAGTCTTATATATTCTTGAATTGTCTTTTTTCCTCCATTTTCTCCGTTCTCAATCCTAGGTCCCCTTACAAAGAAACAGACTGATGATTTAGGTGATAATGACGGTGCTGAAGATGAAGGTATTTTTTTGCCGCCAAACTGATTTGCATGACAAGGATCCCTGAAAATCTTTTTTCTCCCCTCTTTTTTTGACTTCTTGTCTTCTTTTGAAGAGTTTTTTTTAATTCCCATTTTTGATGTGTTTTGTCTTCTTGCTTGTTGTTATACATACATATTTTTAATTTTTTAAAAGAAAATGTTGTTAAGTTCTACGTTTTGATACAAAACAGTAACAATATTTAAAGCGGAGGGGTTTTTGTTTTCTTGAAATGGACTTTTGATATGTTGCATCCCACCTTTTGACTGAATTTTGTCCATACTATTTGAACTAACACTTTTAAAGTTTCTCTGTACACCTTTTTGCATGTTTTCTAACCCTATGTATTTCACCAAGTAAAAAGATGTTTTTTCACTATTAGTTTGATAAATGTATCAAATATTGTGTTTATAAAAGGAAAAATACAGAAAACTTAGAAAGTGTCTCTTAAGCAACTGAATTTCCCCAAATAAAAAAAAAACTTCTGCATTTATATTGCTATGAACAAATAAAATAAATGCGAGATGACCCCCACCTCCCTGAAGAAGGGAGGTAGCCCTAGGGCAGCAGGCAGTATTTGCAATTGGGGAAGCTCTGCACAGTACCTGTGAATTCAGTGGAGCTAAACTCAGGTCATCTAAAGGAATCTGATCTTGTCTGTTTTCTACAAGTGTATAAAGGTGGCTATCTGCTTGTGTTCCTTAGAACCAATATTACCTATAAAATCAAAACTTTGAAATGTCAGGCATATTATTTTTGAATTATGTCTATTAATCATATCAGCTATTACTTTTTCAGGGCTATGAAAATGGTAACAAGGGGCTCTGTCTCCTGAGCGGTCTCATCCCTTCAAGTAAATGTGCTTCAAAATTCTGAACCTTAAGGACATACTTCATATATTATGGCCAAAGAGTAAAACAAATTTCCATATAAGACTGGTAGACTTGCTACTTCTGTGTTAATATTTGTTTTTGTCATATTATGATAAAGCTTAATTTGTAAGCTGCAAGGCTCTTAATTAGGAAATTTTTCATCATACAGTACCTTAATTGTTTTACTCAAATGTTGTGGTCTTATCGCAAAAGATCAAGGAAGGCTAATGTGACCATTTAACTTCTTAACCAATAACCTAACAGAGACTTTACAAATAAATTCAGATTTGTCTTATTTTCCTTGATCCTCTACTGAATGTGAAAGTTAAGTGTATGAATGAAAGCCCACCAGCTGGCCCAAGACTTGAAAGAAGGCCTAATTGAAAGCTCTTATGTTAGTCAAAGCAGAGTATGGTAATTCAGATCCACTTAGCTCTATAAGGCCAAGTCTTTTTTACAGTAGTTCATGACAAAATGTTGTAAAACACATTCTTGTCTCCTCTAAGACCTGTAATATTAGCCACTATAAAAGTGAGTCTGTCTTGTTTTAAAAATATGTTTTAAGATACAGTTTGAAACCTGGGTAATTCATCCAGTGGACCTTAATGGCTCTTCTAATTTGCTGTATAATTGCCAAGACAGACACTAATGGCTTAACATTTGTTGAGTTGGTGTCTGCTTAGACACACTTAAAAGAGACTTCTAAAACAGTTTGCTAAAATTCAGCAGAGTGGCTGCTCTCAGAAAGTAGTTTAATATGCAGAATCGAATGAGAATGTGGGATCTCAGTCTTTGGAGAACTAGCGTCCATGTCAGAGAGAACCCATCTCCCACATTGACAGCTGTAGGAGAGAGAAAGGAGTGTTAAGAACACAGTCAAACTAGAGGGGAAGAAACACATTTAAAACATTAATAAATCTCTGTAATTTATAGAACTGGGATTAATTTTCTCTGGCATACAAGTGACAGTTTTGTTCTCCTTTCTGTGCCAATAGAAGAATGCAAGCATTAATTAGATGTTCACTGCTTCTGAGAGTCAGAGACAGGGCAAACTTAAATTTTTATGACCAGTGAACCCTGCAGGCTGTGGAGAACGTCTGCTGGGTTAGTAAAAGCCTGTGTGCTAAGGCCCTGCGTTTCACCGTCCCTCAGTGGAGCTGTTCCTCCTGCACTGGGGCTCTAGCATGCATCGCATATGCAGAACTGAAGAGTTCACAAACTTCAAGTCATGTATTTGGATGTGAGTAGCAGGACAGAGAGGGAAAGTAAAAAGCTACCTTATCTGTTTAGTTTTCTGACTTGTCCATTAAACCCTTTGCCTTTTGCAGTATGGCAGTTTTTAGTAAATATAAATATCTACAGATGGAGTAGCGGGAACAAAATACAGCATGCCAAACTGAATGATGCAGTTGGAATATTAGGGAGACTGAGCTAATACAGTGAAAAGGAGTGTCTTGTGAATCCATGCTGAGGAGATGTCTAGTGATTTCTAAAATGCCCAGGATGGCTTCTGTATTACTAAAGAATGTCAGGGTTACCGCTCCCATTTCCTGTATTAAACCTTTCCCAAAGAAAGATCTTTCATAGCAGCTCCTTGGTTCAAATGCCTGGAAAGTATTCTATATTGTGTCACTCATGCATCAGTTTGATTAGAAGATTTCATTTTAAAACAGCATTCAATAATCCCACTCCTATCTGCCACATGTCACTGCCAGTATTGCTGTCCAAACCTTGCCAGTGCAAGCACTGGAACCAGTAATCAGGCTTGGATCTCTGGCTTGTGCTGCAACCAGTACACCAGGCTTAATTAGATCATTTTTCATTTTTGTTTTCAAAAGACCCAAAGGCAGTAGTGCACATTACCAGCTAATGATCTGCAAATTCGCTGTTTAAAAAATGAAGGTGTTTTCAAATTCTACGAGTGTGAAATGTGTGCACAGTCAAATTGTATAAATCTTTTTTCCCCTCAGTCTGGTAGCATTTTTATTTGTGTAACCCTTTCATGTCTACATGTGAAATTGCTTACCTGTTTTTCAATAAGTATTGAACCACCTGAGCAGACACCAAAAACAAGTGTGGCAAAACCACCTGCAACCAGTGAGCATCTTTGAATTTTTATAGCCGTGGTGGATTTGTGTATTTGCTGACATGCAGGTAAGCAATATCTGGTGTAGAAGCAAAATGTAAGTTGCTTCACAGTCAAATAGCACCTTCCCCGTGCCTGCACACACGGTCTAGGACTGAGGTTTGGTTTAAAAAGCAAAATATCTTAATATATTTAACCCATTCTCAATTTTGGTTAAAGCAATAATTTGACTTCACATCATGTGCCTGTGGCAGGGGGGATCCTTATGCACCCTTATTTCCTGTATGCTAAAATTGCTAGCAGGACTTAAAATACAGCAACAGAACTCATTAATCAGTCTATGTACTCAGTAATCACAATTGGACTTCTAGGTAGTTAGTGCTGTGTTAAATATCCATGAAGGATTGCTCACAAATGAATTCTCACCCACCATTCTGTCATACACATTATCTAGAAAAATCAATCTGTTGATCTTAGGTCCTTACGTAGTCCCCAGTGCTATCTGAGCATCTTGATTTTTAATGTATTAGCTCTCACAACACCCCTCTGACATAGAGGCGTGCTATTATTCCATTTTTAGAAATGAGGAATACAGATGCTGAAGAATGCAGATGCCATGTCCACAGTACAGCAGGGAAGTGGAGGACATGCCTCACAAGTGGGGGCTGCAGTGTAATTGCTGGATACTTTACTCTTCCCTTCTCCATTCCAATCTCTCCTGTGAAATGCGAGACAGATTGGGAACAGCTGTTGCTGTTTGTTCACAGACTGTAACTGTGATCATTCTGATCATTTAGTGTGATGCTCTGTCTTACAGGGGCCATTGAACTTCATAGAATGAAGGAAGTTCTTGGTCTAGAGCGTGTTTTAAATCAAAACGAAAATCCACTCTTCAGTTTTAAATTGCTAATGATGCAGAATCCATCTGCAAATTCCTTCATATGCTTAACAGGCTGTAGCTTCATTGGCACAAGAGAAGAGTGCATTTCAGAAATGAGGATCTTCTCCAGAAAATCTTATTGCTCTATTAGTATTAAAATAGACTAGGTTGCTAACTTTAGCATTTTGTCTGCTTTCAACTGTCATGGTAAGAAAGGGGGAGAGAAACAATCTTTCCGTCTGGCACTAGTACATTTTTGGACTTCAGAGATCAGTAAACAGCAGAACACATTCATCTACCTTGCAAAGCAACCACATGCTCCAGACTTAATTACAGCCTCTAATGAGTTCCAGCCAGGCTGGAGTAGCACAAATGTTACCACTTTGGGTGGACTTATTGGCTGGTACACACAGATGTATTCACATGTTTCCTGTTCATCCTGTCACCCATTCCTGTTAGTTCTGTGAGTCCAACTCTCAAGTACAGGTTCCCACATCATTTGCATATTAAATCTTGCAGATTATATTTTCCCTTTACACTGAGAAGATCAGTTAAGATGGTGTTGAATTTTTGCAGTGATGTTATTAACACTTGAAAACATGCATGGTAAAGACTCTGATAGACCTTTAACTTAAGGACCTCTTTGGGGCTCCGTTATATTTTTATCAATGCCAAACATTGCTTGTACAATAAAGAGTCTCAGCTTTTGCATTTCTAACCATCTTTAAACAGCTTAAAATTAATACCTACCTGGCTATTGAGATCCCACTCTAGAACCTGCTCCACATGCTTACCTTCATTGGCCTATAAAAATTTTCATCCCTTGCCTCTTTTTATGTTGAAGTATACACTTATATAGTCAGGATCTCAAATTCCTTTCTTTCAGGTAAATGTAATTAAGTGTTCAAGAGTACCCCAAATAATCCATTGGTTTGACAGATACAAAAACAAATGAAAGAAAAGGAGATAATTCTATTTAGCTGAAACTTGATGGGTGCCAGCAATCTTTTAAAATACAAAATGTCTGAAGCCTCATTGCACTCCTAACAGAAGTTCAATAGATGCTTCAGTGGTCTCAGGATGCCTAGTTAATATCACATGTTAAAAATGTAGCATTAATGGATGTTTACATGTTAGTACTGATAAGGGCACTAGGTTATTAAAATAGTGCATCCATGAGGCCTCTGATAGATTTGAACTGAAATGTCAAATACTTTCAAAAAGGCTTTCAGGTGATCAAAAACATTGCATTGATTGGTACTGTGCTCTACTTAAGTTCTTTAGGAAAAAAGTTTATGAAAGAGCTACACATTTATCCAATAATGTTCTGTATGAGGAATGCATAGGTTTTACAGTAACCAATCTAAAAGTTTTCTGTTTCAGTGCTGTTTCATGTTCAAAAAAAACCCAAGATTTACTTAAAATGCTACATCAAAGTTTCACAGTTTTCTATATCATTTAGAAAAATACTGCTTGTGACATCTTTGTTAAACTGTTGTTTAGTTGTCTCTGGGTAAGCTTTCTTCCTTTCTTGTTTCGGTTCCCTGCCAATTATACTTGCTGAGCCACATGACCAATTCACATCTACTTCAAATGACAGAAGCTGTAATTATATTTTGTTATATATGACAATTGTGCCCGGTATTCACAGTCAGACCTGGTTCCCTGTTGTGTGATACACCAAGCACAGAATGAAGGACAGCCCCATTCCTAAATTGCCTGCAATGTAATTAAGACCTGACATAAAAAGCAGTTGCAACAAACATTAGGAAGGTACAGAAGAGAGGAGATAATGGAAATCATAACAAAGTTCATGTGTATCTCAAATAAGATCATTCCCAACTACACAGTAAGACCTACTTAGATGTTTTATGAACTAGCAATTTAAAGCCAAACAAATCACAGCACTCCTAACTTATCTTCTGTGTGAATAAAAGCAGGAGAGTTGAATTTGAGGAGGGTTTTGAACAGCACTATCCCTGCATGTCTTTGAAATTGCTTGTCTTTTTTTCATTAAAGCACCACTTAATAAATGTACAGTACACAACTAAATTAAATTGTATGTAAATCTACATTTCTTTGCTGAAATGTTACATTTGTACCCCAATTATTCAGGCCTGTTCAGAAAAAGCTACTTTCATGAATAATTATTCAGCTGCATCCCTGAATAACTATTAATCTGTGTGAGAAAGTATAACTGCAGTTTACAGAGCCCACTCCAGCCCACGAGTACAAAGGACTGATACCAGCTTTGTAGGAAAGAATGGGAAGACTCATCAAATCATTTAGGGTCAGGTTTTGATAAGTAGCTGTAGGAGCTGAGTGCCAAAGTCTCAGTTATTTTCTATGTCCAGTTGTCCACTTAACTCCAATAAAGGCTTCTGAGAAAGGCATCTTTCTGCAACTTTTGTACCAATACAGAATTTCTCCTCACAGAGTATTACCTAGTATTTTTCCATTTTAATTGTAAAGGATTGTAGTTTTCATGGGGAAACATTTACTCTGTCGGGTAGGAACCAATTCTTGATTATGATCTAAATTTTTGCTCTCTTTTGATCTTATTATTTATTAACATCCACTAGTTAGTAACATCTGTACTTAAACAGCACTTTCCCAGCTGCATATTTGCACCTTTCAAATATTCCTAGCTATAGAGTGCACTTCTGTTGATATGAAACCACTGGCTGTATGACCACAATGCAATGATCTCTCTCTTTCACATGATCTCCATAGCTTCTGTATGGTCTGTAGGTCAGCTGGCTTCAGCTGAATGCTGCATGACTCTGAGAGAGCCTTGCAGTTGTCTCCGGTGCCAAATCACTGCCTGAGACGCACAGATGTACAATTTTTCTTCTGTGGAAGAGGTTTCTCGTAAAACTGATGACTTCAGCAAAGCAGCATGAGGAAAATTCATACTGCATGTCATCTGCTCTGACATGGCACATGGGCAGAGCTTAAAATTAGTCTTTCTTTAGCTGCTTGTAATGTTTACAAACAGTAGTAGTAGGAAATAACAAAAATATGCTCCAGACAATTTATTCAGATTCACTTCTTTATATGCCAGATTTTACTCATGAATGTGTGCTTTTCTCAGATAAAAGGCGCCCGTTCTTTCCTAAATATCCCAATATTATTTTCCAAATAAACAGACCAGTACTACCAACATTTCATTACTGTTCACAGTTGGTGCTCTGTAATTCTATGTAATTTTAATTAAAGAAGAATTCTGAGACAGTCTCCCCCTGTGCTACCACCAAGCATACAATTAACTGTGTACAATTTCTGCTGGGAACAGTCACACGGTGGTTTCAGATTAATAATTTATTATTGCTTCCATATTTGTATCCAAAGAAAAAAAAAATAGGTATAGAGTATGAGCATACCATATACTGAGAGCAGTATATGAATTTCAAAAGACTTCTTCCTTGGTGTGGAGTTTAAACCTCAGGAGCTCATAATTCTGTCCTATGGACAATGAAGATAAATAATCTCCTTAGCACTACACTCTGAAAATTGCATGTTGGAAAGCCCTCACTATATGCTTGAGTGAGGAGAGCAATACAAACAATTTCATGTACAACCTTTCATCATCCTTTTGGTCTTGAATAAATGATTGTTCTAGTACTTCCAATATTGAAAATCCAATTTCTGTTCTTGACTGTTCTGGCATTTTCTTGAGATTAGAATCAATATCAAAATAATAACAGCAACTGGCTTTCTATAAACAGACACATCTGTGCCGATCTCTTTCAGCAAATCCAAAAAGCAGGGCTTTTAGTTTAACTGCCCTCACCTAGTCTTCTTTACAGTGCTTCAGAAATGATTCAAACAATTCTAGAGATCTTACTTGATAGCTTCCTAACTATGTCATTCATCCAAATCAAAGGAGTGAAAAAATACATCTGAGGTTTCTTCAAATGCTCAAGTGAGCAATCAGGGAAGTCACTTGAATACTCTCGTAATGACAAAAATGTCTCTGAACCAGAATATGCAGTGTAGTTCCTCACTGGGAAATTTTCACATGCCCTCTTGCTATTGTCTTTGTTGATTTTTAGGGACTGTTAGAAAGGAATATTAGGATTACGCCAGGCAGCAGAAAAGACTCATACCTAGTAAATTAGCTCAAAATAGAATTTAATCCAGACATATAAAAAGTTTAAATTTACATCTTAGTTGATTTCTCTCCAGCCAAATAAACCCAACTTTTAAAAACCTGCATTATCCCACCATTCACCAATTAACTTAACTGTTGCTTTGAGTTGATGCTTAAGGGCTTTCCTCGCAAAAAGCAGTGGTTATTCACATTTTCACTAAACTTCAGATGTTCAAAATTTTGTCCTGAGTGGATGTATCAACTTGAAAAAAAGACAATTTGAGGGGGAAGTAGGCATACCCAAATCAATGTTCTCATTAAAAAGAAACCCCAAATAACATGTCAATATCTAATTTTATTGTCTTAGAAAATGGTAGAGCTTCTAAGATTTAAAATTGTAGACTGAGTTCAGTGTCACTTTTAAGAACCTCACTATTTGTTTGAATGCAGGCAGCTGTTTTTTCAGGTATAACATACAGTCCTCTTCACAATCCAGTAAAAGAAGTACCCACATTCCTTAAATGTCAGGCTACCCAGGTTGTACATAATGTGTGTTTGAGATCTAAGTGTTAAACAGCTTCCAAGTCATTTTTGAAAATTTGGACTTCATGACTATCAAAAGATAGCTTTTTAAACAGCAGTTTTATGAGTTATTGATCTGTCATACTGGAAGCCAACAGCAACTTGTGTATGAGGAGAACTCTTATTTATCTTAATATGATGAATTGCCTTTAGCTGAGCAAGCAGAAAGATGGACTGAGATTTTCTGAAGTGTTCAGGCTATGCCTAAATGAGCTCACGCTGATGTTGGTAGACATCTTACATCAAATTCAGCAGGAACAGAATCAGACCGCTGTCCTGTTGCATTTGAGCAAACGTTACCATTTTCAATTGCCTTGTTCCTCTGAAGCCAGTAAGTGTTTCAAAATTATGAACTCTAGTTACAAGTAAGCAAGCCACAAAGAAACACGCCCATCTGCCCATTTCCTTATGTAAAAAATGTTGCTTGAGAAACACTTCAAGAAAAATAACCTCACTAAATATACGTATATATATTGCATGTATCTTTTTTGGTACTTTCTTGAGATAAAACGTGTCTTAATATTTTTTCCAGACATTCGGGACAGTGGGGGACCTAAGCCTGTGATGGTGTATATTCACGGAGGGTCCTACATGGAAGGCACTGGAAATTTATATGATGGCAGTGTTCTAGCAAGTTATGGGAATGTGATAGTCATCACAGTCAACTATCGCCTCGGGGTACTTGGTAAGAAGCTTTCAGCTTTCCATTAATCCCTGGTATCTGTAATGTGATTCATGTTATAGGTGAGAATGTACTTAAAATTTTGTTGTTGTGGCTGTTTTCTTTGGTTTACAAATTTGTCAAAAAAAAAAAAAAAAAAGCTTTGTATTCTGGGGATGAGATAAAAAGGCATCACAACTATTATCTGAAAGAACCTCTGTCAAGCTTTGCATTTAGGGTGTGAAACAGATGTTTCCATTGCTGGCTTGTTCAGACAGAAGAGTTCTTTTTGTGTGCGTGCGAATAGCAGGGATGCTTTACTTCATAGACTGGTAAAATAGATATATATATTTTATTTATTTTCTAAGCTAAGTTGGAGAGTGAATAGAGTTACCTTTGATTGTTTCAAACTTGGTGAATAGGATATGCTGGTGCTGTGGGTAGACTTGAGTTATATGCCTCTGGTAGCTTGTGTTTCTAAAAAATTATGCTTTGCTATTTGTTCACTGTAGTCACATATATGATACGTGTTTGGCAGTTCTTGTGACAGTCATATGATTGTTTTGTTCTGCGTATTCTACTGAAATGTCGGTTGCTAAGGCTCCTGAAAGCAGGAATTCAATTCTAGGATATTATGGAAGTCAGTACAGTAATTTCACAATACTTGCATGGGTATATGGGTGTTCCCTGTAACATCTGAAGTGGCTTGATAAGATAGGTGTTATTCACAGCAACAAGTTGGTTCTGAAGACCAGTGGATTTTATTTTCAGTTTGTGGGTAATAGCAATGTCTGCTACTCTGGTTTTCTTTTATGATCATTTTATTTCATCAATGCTCTGTTTCTCCATGTTTTGAATTCAATTAGCATCATACCTGAATTTATTTGTTCTGGTTTGCTCATCTGGATAATTTATCTCCTACGGTTTCATATGTGTTAAAATTTGCTGCTTGAAGACACTTTATATTTCACTGGGAATGGATTTTAACCTAGATTTTGAAAACTAGTCTATTGTCTATTGTATATATAGTTGTGTTTTACATGTGTTTCTGAATTTCCAGAAAGATCATAACCATTTTTTTGGTATCCAGTTAGTATCCTTAGTATCCAGTTGGAGGTTTCATTTGTGACGTTCTTCTTGAAGCAAGGAAATCCTGATATTTTGTATGTTTTTTCTTCCTTTTCCTGTCTGCCTATTTACTTCAAGTGCTTGGGCATATGTTAGTGCTGCACTTAATAATATGTAAGTTGTGTCTGTAATCAATATTTTATTTTTACGCTAGTGCTCTTGTCCTTGATGTTTCAAACATTTATCTATATTATGTACCAGTAGGGTATTCTGTCCAGTAATACAGTAGCTATTATCTGAAAGCATTGTTTATTTTTATGAATTATATAGTCTAATTCCTAAATTCACTTGTAGTCACAGTGTTTGAAAGTGCTAATTGCTTGAAAGATGAGAATTAATTCACATTCGTTGATGGTAATGGCTTTTCCTTTTGTAATTTCAACACTGATCCCTCAGGTAACCAACTGCTAACATCTTACTGAGCTTACGAGGATTTCATTTATGTTTGTGCTTTTGTGGTTCTTTGGACTTTGTGGTCTTTACAGAGCCTCAAGGGGCAGAGACCTAATTTTCTTTTAAGTGGCACCTATTACAGTAAAACCTCTAAAACTCACAGCAGAATCCAGTGATTGGTATGAATACTTGAAATTACCTTCAAGTCAACTAAAATAACCCTGTATCTGGATTGCAGGGTTTTCTTAGTAGAATAAATGTACCTTTTAACTACATGTAGAAGTCAGTTGTGTATTTTGTGTCTGGTATGATGCCTATCTGTCATGTATTGAATAAATAATGATGACGTCTCTAAATAGGCAGTGTAGAAATGCACCAGTAAACAAAAAAAGAAAATTTGCACAGTTTGCATTTTGTTCTGGCTATCCTTATGTTTTCTGGTCTTCAGATAACCATGTGCGTTAGCCTCAAAGTCAGACTTTTGTGCGATCATAGTAGATACCAACTCTTAATTCTGTTGTTTTCAAACTCTTGTTCATCAGTGTAGAGAAACTCTTGTTCATCACTATATGGCAGAATATTACCCTTTGCAGACATATTAAATAAGATACAGTTTTACAAATACACAGCTGACAATTTCTCAGCTTCTCTTCCCTGACTCGTGTCCCATAAAGTGAGAGGATGAACTTCACTGTCCTGCGCGAGAACTAGATGTCACTTCATTGCTGTGTAAAATGCCTGGCTGTACAGGGAAAAGTAATACAGGATTCTTTTTCCATATAAGAAGATGTAGGGACAAAATAAAGTCTGTATTCTCACTTCCATATGACCTTTGCTGGTCGGGGTTTCTTGTATCAGTCTTTGTGGATGTATGTCTTATATGTCTTAATATAGACGATCTGTGTGAGTCCTAAGAGTTCTGCTGTGGCTTTACCAGGACTCTCACTGTGACATTTCTTAACAAGGAAGCTGGTTAAATAAATGTTTAGAGCTGCAACAGAAACATTTTCTTCCAGACCGATAGTGATGGGAAGGGAGGATATGCCATTATATTACATTCCTTTTGGTGCTGTTAAGTCCATAGTAGACAGCTTTTTGTGCAATTCACATTATTTTTCTGTTTATTCTGAGCTGAAGCAATCTTTGCCCTATATACTAATCAGCTTGAGGACCTACATTTTATGAAGATACAAGATTTGCTCCTTGCTAAAATTTTAGAACACTTGAAAGTGAAATCTCATTTGTAAAGAGAAAATAATGATAAAAATTGAAGTATGGAGCAAGTGCGTTTAAAAACAAACAAAAATCCTGTGAGTTCTCTACCCAATTTTGTCTTTGTCTGAAGCAAGTCTGAGAATGAAAGTCTGTTAGAATCTTTCCTTAGATACTGAGAAGATGGAAAAGAGAATTGTTTGCTCTGGAAGCTCTGGGACTTCTGAATAAGAAGCCATTGGAAACAGACTATTAATATCTTCTTTAGAATCTCTTTAAATGCAAGTCTTGTGCAAGCAATCTTGTCTAGTGAGGAATACTGCATGAGTAGTCTCATATCCTTGAAGGACAGCATAGAAATAAGTGCAGAAATATTTTTATGACTTGTTTTGGGGAAAAGACAGATGTGAAGACAAGTTAGGATTTTGAACTCAACTAATTTAAGACTTCAAATATTTATTTAATATATCTCCAACTGGTAACAAGCATGTTTTTTATTTAAATTTTGTAAAAGAAACATAAAAGGATTATAAAAGGAGTCTATTTAACATCCAGAAAAGATCATGATAGACAGATTTAATACCACCGATGCTGTTTTCTATGTTCTTTCTTTTGAAAGGTATATTTAGAAAAGGAGAATGCTTTGGGTCTGCATTGGCTGCTTCTCCTTTAGCTTAAGTTTCCAAGAGGGAAGAGAGAGGAGGGAACTGATTTATGCGGACTGTGTATTCTTTTTATTAATTTATATTTCTTGCTCTTGATTATCTTTTAGCCACAGGAATTTAATAGAACTAAAAGAAAAACATTATTAACGCAGCTTACAATTACACTGAACTGGGGGATGGAAGAATGATTTGGAGGAATCTGTAGGTTAAGCACTGCTTTAAATTTCCCAATTTTTTCCTCTTTATGCAGCAGTAAGTTGTCATTCTAAGGGTCTGGATTAGAAGGTAGTAATAAAGTAAGAAAAAAGAAAAATTATATGTATTTTGTATTTTCCATTTGGCATTCTGAATAATGTCTGCACTGGGAAAGCAAACTCTGTAACTGTAAGACCATAAATTATGCCAAAATGAAAGTACACCCATGAATGAGATCGTCTTGGTTAAACATCCTTTAGTTATAAGCAATTTTCCCTTTCGAGGAGAGGGAAGGCACTGTTGCTGTCGGTTAGTCTTGGATTATTGTCACCCATTAGTTGATGGTTATTGACTGGGATAGTCGGGTAGAAAACTGTTATCCTAGTTTGTTTGTTTGTTTTGTTATTTGTGCTTTTACAGCAGAACAGTGTTTGAAAGGCCTGGTACCCTTATTCATATTAGTATCTCATTTGCCAAATAATTGAACTTAAATAAATGTATTCATAAGTGCAGTGCTTCCCCAGGTGGCAGAGCCTGGTTGCCCACAGTTCAAAATGATGCAACGAGGAAGAATGGTATTGGAAAATTGCTGCACGTTCACAGAGCTTCTTTTGAGAGGAGCTATTCTAAGTCCTGTTGTGTTCTTCAGCCTGAACTTAAATTTTTCAGTGGTGTGTTGTGTCAGCTGGCTGGGGTGGGCTGCAGCAGTCATGTAAAGTAAAGTACAGAATACTGAAGCAAAACAAAACAAAGCAAAAACACTGCAGCAAAAGCCCTTTCCTACTTCTGTTAATGACTGTAAGAGCTTTATGACCAATGTAGTGATAGAAAATGAGTCTTATTATGCCTTAACATTGTTGGTTGCTGTGTCAGAATACATATCTTGGGAAAATACATTAGGCTTGGAAGTACATATTGCTCCTATGCATAACACAGCCGACCAGCAATATGGTGTTGGTGAAAGGGCTACGTGAAATATAAAGACTCAGCCCTGCAGAACGTGTTGGGCAAGCTGTCCCAAGTTCAGCATTTCTGCCGTTATCCGTCTTCTCACTCTTCAGCAGGATGCTTTGCATTCCCAAAGGGCAGAAAATAGTGCATGGTCTTTCCTCTGTAAGTTTGTGCACATGGGTTTATTATTATAGTAATTCCATATATAGCCTAGTGAATGTTCTCACTGGTTGAAGGATTACCTATTTGACCACTTGCAGGATTGAATACAAGGATGAGAACAAATAATGAAAAATAGTTCAGAACAGTTTTGAAGTACCTGCCCATTTCAGGAGTCTAGTTCCATTGTGATTGACTGGAAGAAATTGTCTTGTTTTGGTTTGATTTTCTTTCTTCCAAGTAGAACAGAAAAATAATTTTTTTTCAGTGCTTTCAAATTAGATGTGATTTCTTCAGTGTCAATCTAATTTGTCAAACTGATTGATCCTCATTTTGGTAATTATTTACTTTGTATTGTTCCCATCAGTTTTTTTGTTTTTTGTTTTTTTATTTTTTGTTTTTATTCCTGCCTTGCCTCTTTATTTTTCCATCATAATAATACTACCGAAAATATTAAACAGAGGATATTTTTCAAATATGTTTTCAATATGTTCAGTAGATGCTCTCAAAAATGAGATCTAGTAATTTTAGACATAACCCTTTCAAAACTTGCTTCATGGCTGATCAGAAAAGCTCTAGTCAACTTCGTAAAGATATTGTGATGAATTAGTGTCGTGTGTCACTTGAGCATTTTGGCATATATAGCCCATCATGCCCTGTTCTGCAACCTGGAGAGTTGTCTTGCTTCCTGAAAATAAGCTTCTTCACTTTAGTGAAAGTAAACTTCACCCACCCACGTCATAGTGACTATTCAGTTTAAGTAACAGTGGAATAAGAAGGTTTGTGTTAGTTAGACGTCAGAGGAGATAAAAAATATAGCAAGATTCTTTTTTGCTATATTGCTTAGACTGTGGAGTTTTCTTTTATAGTTCACAATTTAATATCCAGTAAAACTGGGAAAATGTTTGATCATTAATGGCAGTGACAAGCATATCCATTATCTTTTTATGAAACGTTAAAGGTACTATTAGGAGATGGCATTTTATTCTGGCTTTGCTGTACCACCAAAGGGTCTCTGATGAGCTTTTTTCTATTCTCCCTTTCTTAATATGTTTGAGTAAAAATGATAGATGAATAAAAAATTATATATTATTGCCTAATTAAAAGTACATTACATTGGAAGTAAAGATGGGAAATTAATAGCAAAGCACATCAAAACATGCAGTTAAAAATCATTCATTTAAGTTTTCTGAATTGGAAGAACATACAAAATGTAATTCATAAATACTTTTGGGGACCCTTGACAGCTTTATAACAAGTCTCCATCAGAGAGATAAATATTAAGTTGTTTATAAATGTAATTTTATCATTTGGGGGTTACACAGTAGGGAACTTGTCCAGAAGGCCCTATCTGATCCCACCTTATCCTTGGGCATCACTGTTTCTTGGTATGAAACACCCCAAATGAATTAGATGCTGGATAAATAGAAGAGGATGAGATAGAAAGCATACTGCAGTTGTCTATTCCCTCTTGTGATGTACTCCACATGGTCTAATTTACACATAGAATTCTAAAAATGTATTAGACAATTCTTATTTAATACAGTAGGTAACCTCAGGTCAGCCCAGACTGCAGGAGGCCCAGGCATAGCTCATCTAGATTTACAGTGTCCTAATTTCATAGGTCCGTTAATAGAATTAGCATTTGGATCTCAAACCAGCTCTAATTAATGACATTTTAGTGTCATTTTTTTTTTTTGTGAGCTAGTACCAGCCAAAGGGAGTCATGTACGCAGTGAAGCAGAGAAAGGAAGATTGCCACACTTGAAGCTGTACCATCAAAATGACAAAAAGGACTTGCAGTAAACAATGGGTTATTGACTAGATATGTTTAAAGGGTCAACTGCAGTGCACAGCAGGCAAGATATTTATGAAATGGGAACCCTGAATATATAGTGCACTTTTAAAATGAACCATTTCTTTTCTATTTGTGCTTTTTCTAGCACAACAAATTGACATTATCCATCTGCTTAGATAGATGGATACATACCCGTTTCTTTATTTTTCAGGGCACAAACAGATCATTTTGTTTGCCATTGAATAGGTTTCCATCTTGGTACAGGTACACTTTAAGTAACGGGTTTATTCTAATGTTTGTCACTAGACTTCTTTTTTGGTAAGCAGAAAAATAACAAATAGCAAACTTAAAAACTATTCATTTTGGCATAAGAGCAGTTCGTGTCATTTCTGTAAAAAGAAATTAGTTTTTGGTAAGATAAATTCCCTTGATCCATATTTAATCATACAATAAAAATATTCCAATTTTTCCAAATAGCAGATTAATCTTTGAGCTCATAATAAACTTCAACTTACTAATATGTGCAAAACAGGAAAGAGAAAGTGTTCACTGAAGACAATTTGTAGACATCATATTGCCTCAGAAAATATTAAAATCTTTGACCTTATTATCATATGTGAAGGTATTTGAAGTTCTTATCCTCTAGACATGTGTATCTACCTTCACTTTCCTTTAAGTAATATCTGACCAAATAAGTTTTACACTGTCATTGATCCTTGTGCAAAACTTCTAATCTACAATATTAAAATGTTTCATGTGTACAAAATAACCTGTATTATCCACTATACAACGTCCCAAGCCTTTGGCTGTCTTGTGATGGCAGCCCTGTCAGGATGCCAGACCTGGCCCTGCCCTTACAAGCAAACAGAATTTACTCTGCTCTGCTTTTGCCAGGATGCCAGCCTTCCCAGGAAGGGATCTGTCTCACTGCAAGCCAAGAGGTGGGGATAAATTAGGACTTTTATGCAATCTGATCTCACTGCAGAGCATTCCAACATTGAAATTAACCTCTGAGTTTCCAATATTCTGATTTTCAACCAAGGCAGAAGGATAGTAAGAAATATGCTACAGCTCAGCATCTAGGTTAGATCTGTGCCCAGGCTCAGTGCACTGAGTGCTCTTCATTCCCGAGTTTTACACTGTCTTCCCTGATCTGTGATTCATGCCCAAAAAGAAGCAAATGAAGATTCATTTGACACTTTTCAAAGAAGTAGCAGGACATGTAGATAGCATAAGTCTGAATTCCCAATTCATGGTATTCTATACATATATTTAAATAGTCCCAAGTTTTCTGAAGTTGAAATGAATTCTATATACTGTTGAGCCTTGGAAGCAATAGATAACTTGACAGGGATTTTGTTTGCAAATATTGCTCTCATTTTTCACACATTTCAAATGCATAATATTGCTCAAATGTTATGTTTTGTGTGTATGTGCAACGTACCTTACACATAGAGGTACTAGCTCAAATACTGGTCTGATACTCCTTTGATGTAATGCCTCATGCTATTTTTGAATCAATTGAACAAGATCTGTATTTTAAGGTTGTAACAGAACTTGTTAATGGTTCAAAAGAGTAATGTGAACAGCAGATTTAGAGGACCCAAAACTTTCTTGGCAGCAGTACAGGCCCTAAATTCTTTCTTCAGTTTAATGGGTGATCTGTATGCAAATGACCACCTTAGCCAACACAGAAAAATGTACACTAAAATACAGTAATTTGCATTACTTTCCAACTGGAATATATATAAGTCTACATCGTTTGATATACTGATTTCTTACATTCCATGATATACCAAAAAATAAATATTATTTTGGTGAAAATTGAATTTGAATACCTACATTACATGACAAACTGCTAGATGAAGGCCTACAAAAGGCCAGAGTAAGCAATGTGTATTGGTTAGCATCCCTTATTAAGCACGGTATGAAAATTGCCTTCAACCAAACACAAATAATAGATACTAACTTCTTTATAGAAGTATTTTCAGTATCTCGTGTTGTATATGTTGCAAGCTAAACATCTTTGAAAAAAAGATGACACGTATCTTAATTGTTTGAAATGTCTTCATGTATCATTGCTCAAAATGAGAAGCAAGACAGAAATTAAATTTTTTTTTCATTATTCTGAAGTAATATTTCACTCTGTGTGTGCCAAAATTCTGATGAAATAGAATAAAAATGGTGAGCAGTCTTTCTCTGAGAGATTCACAACACATTCAAGAATTACCTTGATTTTAAAAATGATTTTTGCTGTATATTTCTGTCAGCTGTTGAATGTTGATTTCATGAGGTTTCCTACATTCATTATAATTTGTTCATCTTCTCAATACTTTTCACCAGGATTCTAGTTGAGCAATTTTATGTTGCCATAAGTATGCTGTAAATTTTTTTTAGATTGTTTTGTTTTTCATTAAGTGATAATGAAGTGTTCAGTACAGAAGTACAAAATAGAAATAGAGAAGAGGCATAGTGCCCTATAGATCCAACTAAATTCAAAAAGAAAAGGCAAACATGTCCCTAACCTGTCTTCCTTATTTAAGTTCTAATGTCCCATGAATTTGGTAAGCATTTATTGGTATTATCTCACTGATTTCAACAAGAAACATATGGGTGAATTAATTTCTTCCCCCAAAAGTTTGTTTCCATCTCTACTTGTTGGTATAATGTATTGCACATTAGTTGATTTGCTTCTGTGCCTGTAATTTCCCTCTCAACTTTAGCAAAGTACTCTAGCTCAACAGAAAATGGTTTTGCATTTCATCTGCAAGGCTTTATTAAAGCTCTGAGACACAATAGGGTGTGCTTTACAGAGCCATTAATGTATGCCCCATGTGCGTTGTGAGGCATGAGGCCAAAGGCCATGTGCTTTCAGCTACCCATGAACCATATTAATGACCCTGTAAAATACACTCCTGAGTGTCCTAATGCTATTATAATTACTCACTTTATTATTACATGCCTCTTTGAAAAAAATTCTCTAAATATTTTCCTTTCCCTTTTATATAGTCCTTAACTAGGAAGGCTAATTTATGGGAGACTGAAAGGGAAATGTTCACAATAAAAAGAGTATTAACATTCTTTTCACCATTTGTTTCTGGTAATTTAAAATTTTGTCTTTTAACACTTCGTGGGCTTGCACATCCTGTGTGTTCAAAGCTTACAAACCATTTTGTCACTGAGTTTCTCCTGTTGTCATAGTTAATAGCTGTTTGAATGCACATTGCTAGGATTTTGTTTCTCATTAGGTTCTTAAATTTATATTAAAATGGAAAAGTTCTTACTATTTCATATATTTTCTTTTTAATAGAAAAGGAAAGAAAAAGAATTCACTTGGCTTCACCCTGCTAATATAGGTCTTTTCTAATATGGGATTTCTCCAGCTGAAAGTGTGCTTTTTAAATGTTACTGTTAGATAACAAGATTCTATGCAGTCTTAAGTAGCTTTAAAAAGATGCATACATTTATTATTATTATTGTTTGCCTCCAACATTATGCACATAATGTTGGTTTCTCATCCTTCGAAAGTTCCATATGTTTTTGGCTGGTTTCTTTTTGTAAGTATTTCATAGGTGTTGTTTTGATCTCTGGTTCAAGTTGAGTCATTGCAGCAGAAGTTTTTGTTGATAAGGTTCTTTTGAAAGTACTGTGGGCAAACAAATTTACAAACAAAAGTATATTCAACAGGTATAGTGGGACAAATAATTTTGAAGAAATATTAACTACAGTAAATGCTCTCTTTTAATCTTCAGGCATACGAAATATGAAAAAAGTAACATTACATGGCCATAGTGTAGCAAAGGTGCAGCAGATGGTCAGAAATAATTTGGATAATCATAGAATGGCCTGGGTTGGAAAAGACCTCAAGGATCATCTGGTTCCAACCCCCTGTCATAGGCAGGAATGCCACCCACTAGATCAGGTTGCTCAGGGCCTCATCTAACTGGTCTTGAACATCTCCAGGGATGGGGCATCCACAACCTCTCTAGGCAACCTGTTCCAGGGCCTCACTACCCTCTAACCTTCTAACCTCTAATCTAAATCTATCTTCTTTTAGTTTAAAACCATTCCTCCTTGTCCTGTCGTTTACCCAAGTAAAGAGTCCTTCTCCATCCTTTTTATAAGACCCCTTTAAGTATTGAAAGGCTGCAATGAGGTCATCCCGGAGCCTTCTCTTCTCCAAGCTGAACATCCCCAACTCTTTCAGCCTATCTTCATAGAAGAGGTGCTCCAGCCCTTTGATCATCTTTGTGGCCCTCCTCTGGACCCGCTCTAACAGCTCCACATCCTTCTTGTGCTGGGGGTTCCAGACCTGGACGCAGTGCTCCAACTGGGGGCCTCACCAGGGCTGAGCAGAGGGGGACAATCACCTCCCTTGACAATGATCTTACAGACATGGGAAAGAAACCCTCTTCCTGCAGCCAGTGTTGTCTCATGACCAGTTCCACGTTACCACAGAACAAGACCTCTTGCAAAACAAGACCTCTTGCAAAGCAAGCAGCTGTCATTGAGAGATCCTCAGCTTTCCTAGAACCTTATCTATTTGTACTAGGACCAACCAGAAATAGAAAATACCACGTGTGTTTTGTCAAAGAAGCAGTGACATGCGTATGTCCATAGGATAGCCACTTGTTGCAGTGCCTGTGAAGGAGATGGACGTTCTTTTTCTGCTGCCTAGAGCACCAAGGGAAAGTGGGGCTATGTACTTGGTTTTCTCTGTTATTCCTGTTGCTGTGAGCACCTTTGTAGCCTACCACCATTCAGCTCATCACATTGTTCCAGTGTGACTCTGGAAAATTGTCAGTATTGCACTAATATCATGTGGGTCTTTCTCTGCTTTTGTATTGGAAAAATGGGCCTGAGCAGGTGTATTTCCCATTAATGGTTGAATACTGGCATTCAGATGATAGAAACAGATGAACAAAGTTCCTTTCCCCGACTACACAGAGGAGAGCTTTTGTCACGAGGCATGCACCTTTCATTTACACAAGCGCTTAGTCAGTCTTTTGGTGCTGCAACTTTCCAGTCCTTTAAAAGCTTTTTTCATTGCATTCTCTGTGGTTCTTCTGTGTATCCTCCCTAGAGATCTGCACAGGTTAGGTAAAGATAATCAATCTCACTCTGAAAGAAACAAAATTACTTGTGACGATCAATGTCCACTAATAGTTACTCCTTGTTAAAGTCATCCTGCAAAGTTGCAGAACCCAGCAGAAACATATTCAGAACATGGTTCTTAACTTCCCACGGCCAAGTACGCAGTATATGCAGGAAGCCAAAAGGAATGAAAACAAACATATGAAAAGGGCTTGGTTTCCACTAGCTTCAATTTAAGTTTATATAGAATGAGGAAGATTTTTCCAAAAACAGGCGTCTTCACAGGAAATTAAAAAGATTGGCACTGGTGATCACTGTCTTTGGCAAAAAAATCCCTGGAACAATTTTTTTTTTTTTTTTCCTGAGGTGAACTTGCTGTTGGTATTTATGAAACAATCCTAGCAGTTTAGAACTTGAACTCAAAGTTAAATACATAAAAATTAGGCCCCTACCTTACGTAGGTGCTGTATGGGATGAGTGGTTTGCCCACACAGGTGTCTAATGGCATTTGAGATGCCCTAAGGTATCACATCTGGCCTCCAGCTGCTGCTGGAAGGGCACGGATCTTCCAGTGCTGAATTGGCAAGCCCCATGAGGATGTCTTGCAGCCATCTCACTATCAATCTGTATAAGTGCCTGTTGGGAGATAGTGAAGAAGATGGTCTTGAGTAACCTGCTGTAGCTGACCCTGGTGTAAACAGGGGATGTTGTAGACTAAACAATCTCCAGAAGTCCCCACTACCTTGAGACTGTGATTCTGTGATCTTAAAAGACAGCAATAGGATGCCAAGTACTACAAGGGTGCAGTTGAATTGTTCTCTAGATGTATACCTCATCTTTGTACTCCTGACAATCTTTGTAAACCTTGTAAACCATAGACTGGACTTGTGAAAATTCATTGATGCATTATAAGTAGTCTTAGACATTTAAAAAAAAAAAAAAAAGCTTTTCTGCAAAGTAATAACCACGTTACTTTCATCTATAGGTAGATCATCTACCTTCACTTGCTGTGGCTTCAGACGCAGGAGTACTGTGGCTCGCAGGCACAGAAAGGATTACTTATTTTACCATCCCAGTGGAGTAAACCAGCTTGGGTTCACAGTCTGGTAGCAGGTGATAATGATCTGTCACCTGCAAAGTTTACAGTGGCTTATATCCAAAGCATGGATGCAGAACCTTTTTCCTGCTTAAACTAAGCCTTTCAAACTCTTTTGGTAAACCCCACACTCATCCTAGTATTATCCAGGAATTAAATACTGGGGGATGAAGAATGACATGGTCACAGGTTGGATCAAGTGAAGTCTTATGCTTTTTCAATTGGAATCCCAGTTTTCTGGAAAGGAGCTCCTGATTTTGAGTCCTAAACACTGCCTGCAAGCTATAAATGAGTAGAAGACTACTTTTTCTCTCCCTTCTTCACCTGCTTTTCCTCTTAAGAAGGAATCCAATGTAAACTGTATCTATACCCATGAAACGTAGGCTTGTTTTAGTTTGATGCCAATTATTTAGGTTCGGCCTACCAACCACTGACCTATATGGCATTTATTTTTTTCCTTTGTTTTCATCATGCCAAGATGTTTCCTCTGTGTTCTCACTCATCTCACTGTTCCTTTTCCACACAATTTTGCAATTCCTGAGCACCTATTTTTTCACATCTCTTGACACATATTGAAAAATCACATGTTGATGAAGACCAATTTCTTAACTAAAAACTGCCTACGCCATGGGTGAACAAATCGCTTAGGGTACATTAGCAAAATTCTAAAACCTTACTTCTTGGAAGCTGATCATACACTAAAAGCAGCAAAAGAGAAAAAAAATTAAATTGCCAATTACAGCTAATAGCTTTCTGCAATTGACATGTATAAAGCAGATTGAAGGTGCTTTTAATAGCAGCTTCTCAGTAAATGCAAGTCGTGAAATGCTTTGGAATGAAGCAGTTGCAAAAAGCAGGTTAAATGTCCTGTGCTTAACAATTTGCAGAATATGGAAGGCTGTTTTAAAGACATCTTTGGGGATTTCTCTCTAAGAATACAACTGATAAATGGTTTTGTTTTTGTTTCCCTCGAGTGTTTATATATGTCTGATACATTTTGCTGTATTTCCTTAAAAAATCCTCCTAAAATAATGTTAGTTTAAAAGAATATGCAAAAGATAAAGCAATGCTAGTCATAAAACTCATTATTTCATTAAGTTTTTTTGTTATTATTGACTCTTTAACATATATATCACACAGGTGAATGAAAATAAAGTTCCTTTTTTTCTTCCGAAAGCAGAAAATTTATTCTATATGTTAAGTCACTCACTTTTCAGAAGGAATGTAACCATAATTTTAGTGATGGAAGAATTTCAAGGAAAGCAAGGAACTTGTTAATACTAGGATGAGTCAAGAAATAAAGATCACTCACCAAAACGGGGCTTTCTGAACGTTTTGTTGTATTTGTATTTTTCAGTGCTGTGTAAAGCACATGAAGTGCAGATGAAAGGTTAAGAAAGTAATAAACAAAAGCTTGAATGTGATTTTGATGGGTAAGCTGCCCTTTGATCTTCAGACTATAAAACACTGCTACCTGGGTCAGCACTAACACTCAGCACGACAAACAATCAGTTGTTCGGTGCTGTATAAAATATACAATTTTTTTTTTATGCCATGAAAGGAAACATTCTTGTGGCATACCAAAGGAAGGAAAGGGAGAGTGTTTTATCATTTTGTGTAATCGAAAGCAACATTAAACATGTGTTTATTAAATATTTTCTTCAAAGTGCTGTGATCATTAACACACAACCCTATAGAAGTGGATTTTTATCAGGTAGTGAATGATCTTGAAAACACTATAATATGAGATTGTTTAAAACCAGGAATGGAATTGTAGGTTACGTGATAACTAAAAAAGATCAATGCTTCTTTTAATTCCATTAGATAAAATTACATTTCCTACTATACCCCACTGTTCTCATTTGTTATAATTTCCGTGTTCTCCTACATGAGAAAGACGTAGAAGATCCTTTCTCTCTTTAGAAAAATGTCTTCTTTTTAAGTTTCTTAGTTTCACATATACTTTCCAAACACAATTAACTGTGCTCTCAGGTCTGAAGCTGTGCCATTTGCACATTGCTCCTTGCTGAGGGCAACAGTCATCCAGTGCTCTCCAGTGTCCAGCTCATTCTCACTTTCTGGATGATGTGGCTAACCTCAGCATTCTTCTTTGATAAAACCCGAGTAAAAGCTGTTGAAGATTTCTTAATGCTAAATTTTTCTTTCACTTACAACAGTACAACTCCAAAGAGATGTCAGTGATGCTCCCATAGTTTCACATCAGTCTGAAGCAAGAGGACGATTTGGGATGGAAAGAAGACCGTCTCAAAAGCGTGATAAACAGAAAGAGTATAGTAGAAAGTCTAGACCCTTTAAAAAAATGGGTTTAATGTTTCTTTCATTATACTTGGGCTTACTTGCTAAAATAGTTTCTGTGATTTTATAACTGCTCATTATTTCTGTTGTTCCTGATTAACTATAACTGTGAGAAGTTCTACTGATAGAAGTTAGATTGCTTACATGTGTAAAATTAACATCTAATAGATGTTTATAGAACCTGAGCCTTAGAGAATACAGTGAAGGAAACAGAAAAATTTTGCTCTTAAGAAAACTGGAAATATATATATTTTTTCCCTTTTGGATCTTTTCCAGTGTAGAAAAAGTGTGATTTCAATTTGACCTTATTTCTTTTACATATCTATTATAAAATAAATATCAATCATTCTAAGGACAGTTATGGAAAAATTATTTATTTTTTTGTTCTTGATTATTCTAATAAAACCTTTATAGCATTTTACTGGACCAGAACAGTAAAAATGTCCTGTATTTAAAAAAAATAAAAAAAATCTGACCATATCTTTTAATAATGGCAAATTTCAGGCAATAAAAAACTCATTAATTTTAATTGTGTTGGATCAAGCCCTGTATTTGTAATGTGATGTAATTGTCCACTGCATTCATGATATCTGGCAATATAATTCCTGGAAAATACTGTCTTGATCATAAGGAAAGCACTAGATAGTAGTTATTGGTGCAGGATTAACCGTGAGACAATGCTCAGCCAAGTGTAAAATAAAATTACTCAGAAGATTCCTTCAACACAAATTAGGAAATTAAGTCAGAACGTATATTTATTTTCATTTGTTTATATGTTACAATGCTCCTGTCATGATGATATCCACCTGAAGTTGATACAAGCTGTTGTTACTGACAGAAGACTTCCATTTCAATCTATCAGAGCATGAAGGCTATACGTATTTATTCTATAATTTTTCTCTAGTAATTGCCACCACTGAAAATTTGGCTAGCAGGGAGGAACTGACACACCGTAAGTTTGAGCTGATATGATGTATCGCAATGTGGTGATAAGCCGTTTTGGCTTGATGTGTGGAAAAAACAATTTTTGGTGCCCTTCACAATTGTTTCTGAGCAGAAGAGACAATAATGGAAATACCCAGGTTGTTCAAACTATCTCTAGATTATGCTAATGCGCCTACATATTATTTATCCATCTGCCAATCATATCTGACCAATTCATTAATGACTGTCTCATTTGGTTCATTAGATGGGGCTTTTGACTCTGAGACTTCCTATACTATAGCTATGTACAGTCGACTTGGTTTCTGGGATGCAGCAGGCAGATGAATATGATATATCTTATTCTACATTTTCCTTGTGATTGCATTTGTTTTGTTTCTCAGCCAGCGAACATTGGCCTCGCTGCCTGCCTGCACACAGCCGAGTGGAAATCATGAGGGGAAAGATTATTACTTGCTTCTTGTTCTACACCAAATAGCAGGTAGCAATGGCATTTCCTTTCCCTTGATCCTCCAGCTTATACTAGGCACTTTACACTAGTGAGTGCATAATACTTAAAGCTATTGCAGTATGGTGCACCCTTGGCGACTCTATTCCAGGATTTCACGTCAAGGAGCTTGAGTGCTGTGTTGAATTGTGTGACCCATAGGGAAGTTAATAAAGGACCTGTGTAGATCTGAAAGCTAGAGTATGCTGTATCCTTACATTTGGAGTAGTAATAGAAGAGAAACCAGAAATCTGGCATTATAATCCATGTATTTTTCAGAAAGTTGTGTTTAATCTCTTGTGCTTCACATAAAAAGCCTAATTCCAAGTGAAATGAAATCCAATATCATAGCTAGTCTTGTATTTTTCCCCCCAGATAACGCATCTAAGTCTTTAAAAAGTAAATAATGATGATTGAAAAAACCAACTATGTTGATAAGTGTTATTTAATTTAATTGGTCAGCCACTGTGCTGTATGTTTTTATGGGACAAATATTGTTTGCTTCTTTATGGTAAATGTTTTCAGACTATTAATTTGTATATGGTTTGTATTAATAGAAAATGGAAAAAGCAAACATGTAATTGAAATAGTTTTTCCAGACAGGCCTGTTGCTGCATAGCTCTCAATATTATTTTCAGAAACTGCCTATGCCAATATTTCTATTTTTGCTTTAGAGAATAATTAAATTGTAGTGCCTAAGGCTATCTGAAATTGTATCAGTAAAGAAAGTCGCCATAGTGAAATGTGTCATTGCATGAGGGATGGCACAGAGAAAATAGAACAGTAATATCTGAATTATTCTTCTAATTAGCTTAGATTCATTGTTGTTTCCAGTAGTTGAGTTATATGGTTTCTGGAGCTTAACAGGGAGGAAAACAGAGGGAGATGCATGTAACTGGCATGTGTACAGATAATGCCAAATGGCATACATGACTTTCTATTGCTGTTCTGTGTTTAAAAGTATAATGTTTCTTTTAATACCTCTTTTTCTTTTTCTCATCTCAAAGATTTCTCTCTTTTTTGATCACTTATGTATCTAAAAAGAAAGGTTCTCCCACCCCCATCACCATTAGCTCAGTAAATCTAGGTGTCATCTGCCTAACAGTGTAATGAGCAGTAATAGCTCATAATGACCATAATAAGCACTAACAGCTGAACATGTCAAATATACTGGAAAAAAGACTAGTTCCCTATGGGACTCAGCCTCCTCAAAGTGGAGTTACAAAGTGCTACTGTAGATAGCAGTGAACTACTGAACTGCGGTGTAACCACAGGTTGTTCCAAAAAATCTTTTATAGAGGAAGCCAATGTGTAAGTGACATTTTTTGACATTATATTCATTATAAAGTAACATTTCTCGGAGGATTTTGAAACAAAACAGCTATTTGAGCTTCCAATCAAACATGAAGGGCAAGTTCTTCTTATCAGGGCACAAACACAATACAAATCTAACCCTGGCCACAGGCAGCATGCTGATTTGGTGTCTGATAACACGGAACAGAATTTTATGAGAGCATATAGGGCGTTTAAGGAAGGATGTGACCTTAACATTACTGTTTTACCCTATATCTACAGCAAAAGCAGGTCTTAGGAGAAACTGCAGTCAAATAGGCTGTATGCCATTCCTACTACAGTGCTTGCAGCTACATATTTCCCAAATTAATTTAACTGATTTATCTTACACAAAAGCTTGTTGATTTTACAGTTCTTGCATTTCAGGCCTTTGGGAATATTCAGACATTTTGTAATATTTTTAGCTTTATTTTACTGATCCATCACAGTGAAAGACTTTCTAGATTTACCTGGAAATTTACGCCGTTACAGTTATCATCATGTTTCCTTTGATACTGGGTGATGCTCCATGCAAGCAATAATACTACTTAGTAATAAAATGGTCTTTTACACCTCTGTAAAAACTCTGCTATATTTTGATCTGTTCTATTCTAGTTTTTCTTTTAGTTTTACTCATTGCAATACTTTCTGGCTTACTCAACATCAGTCTTCTTCCAACTGAAATGTTTTAACTGTACCACTCTTGCAGCAGAATTTGAAATGAATTCAGATCCAGTTTGTATGTCACTGGCTAAGGCAATGTTTTGTAAATATAAAGTCAGCCTTTTGTTTAGTATTTCAGAGAAGCTGTGCTTTCTCTCAGGTCACATGGGAAAATTTTAAAAACCATGGTTTCTAAAGAAGAAGATATAGTTGTTCTTACCTGTTTACAAACAGGTAAGCTATTTATTTTGCCTTTATGTATGAGACTATGAAACTACAATGCAATGTCTGGTTTTCAATCCCACAGTGAACAGAGTCAGCAAAATTGCAGGAAAAAATGAAGTATGTTATCAAGTGTTTCCTCATGCAGATTCTGGGCATCAAAGATGTTACTGAAGTAATGCTGTTGCCTAAAATTGATACAATTCCCTTTAGCTGAAACCAACAGCTGAAGCATTCATCAAGTTTTTAAGTACATGAATATTCTTCTCGGTGAGTGGTCCAGTTTGTTTAACCTCAAGTAATTGCATTCATGTGGATATGTTTGCCACATCAAGGCCTGAGAGGTTAAGAGTATCAACATCTATCAGACAAACAACAAGGAACTGTAAGGGAATATAAAAAAATCTTGCTTTACTAATCAGTAAAAACAGAGAGCCCAAATGTCTTAGTCTTCTGAAGTGCGATGTCACTGAGGCCTGATGGTGAGTATAGAGTCAAGCTTTTGAGTGTGCCACCTAAATATATACTGTACAGAGCAACAGACTGCACTGATTTTGGCAAACATCTTCCATGAAACCTTTTTAGGTGGACACTTTTTCAAGGTATACTAGTCTGTGATGTTTCTGTAATGGCAAAAATTGTGGCTGGTTTCATAAAAACCTTTTGGTTTAGATGGTATATAAAAGAAGAAATCAGAAACTTCTCTAAATACTTAGAATTATTTACTATAGAGTAATCACTGTATGTGCAATGTTATTCTTATCCTTACGGAGATCAGTCATAGAAAAAGTCTTGTAAGAAAGACGGTGCGACTCCTTTGTGCCTACTGCAAAAAAAGGTGTCTGTACATTTATGTGTTTGTATATTACTGTATGTGCATATATACAGGCACACATACAGGCAACAATTATTATGTGGTAACACTTGGCATGTACTTGAGGTATCACACGAGTTTATGAAACACATTTAAGCTTCATGATTTCCCCATAAAATGTGCATGACACTCATATCCCAGGTGAGATACAAGAAAAGAGACTTTCCAAAAGCTCATCCCTGGGTCAATGAGCAGCAGAGATGACAGTTCCTCCTACTAATCTAGTCATCTGATAACACTGGCACAACAGAGCTGCCCGACAGGCTGAGCAGCATTCCCCTGGTTCGGATATCTCACATGCTGATTTTGCAAATCCCTCTATCTGTGAAAAGATAAAATTTTCAGGAAATGGGTGATCCGTAAGAAAAAGACTGGAAGTCTTTCAGGGAAGGATGCCTTTTAGAATTGTATTTAATTTATAATTAAACTTACTGTTTTTTAAAGAGGTATGAGTCCTATAGTAGTAAACATGAGTCCTATAGTAGCAAACAGTAGTTCCTTCTGTCTTTCAAATGTATTAGCCAGTACATTTGGATAAATCAAGGGCAACTGCTAATGAGAGCTATCAAAGTTACCAGAGGGACCAGTGTAAAGGAAATGGAACGGTGCAGCTCTAATATATTTTATGGGAGAGACCACCAGATGCTGTGAACTTGTGAGGACACAAGTTAAAATTCAAAGAATTATTAACATCATTCTTTCTTTCCAGTTTTTGTCTTCACTGTACTATTTTATGGGATAAACATTTATCCTGTAATTTTAGTTTAGACAGATGACTTTCCAGTACTTTCCCATTTTCCAGTATTGTGTCTGGCTGTTTCCCCTAGGAATTTCAGGGAGAAACAGCCTTCCAACTATAGCATCCTAGTGACACCAGGTCTAATTGGCCTATGAACCACTGTGAAAGACTCTTGCTGTAACAGCTATAAAACCTTTTTTACACACGTTGCTTGCTTACTCAAATGGAAAACTTCTAACTCTGGTCAAGGTTTTGTCTTCTTTTTAAAAAGAAAGCAAATCAAAAATATAAAATTAAGTCCTGGATGCAGTCAGCTGTGAAGAAGATGCTCTGTGGTCCAGGTGATATAGAAACCAAATGCAAATAAGGATGAGTCAGGCCTTAAAAAACAGATCCAAGCAGATGCTAACTAGGAAAGCAAAGATGGTACACAATTGGCTATTCCTATAATTATTATGTAGATCATTTCAAATCTACTTATTTGTAACTTTAAGATGTTTGTCATGGTATTGAGTACCAAGGGATAGTACACCAGCTAAAAAGATCATATTAAAAGATTATCCTTGGTGTACTAACAACTTTTGCAGATACTTCTTTTTGACTTACCATCCTAAACTGAAACAGAGAGAACCATCAAGATAACGTTCCTCTTCTTTCATTCTTATTATTTACCTTTTTGAGGCAAAAAAAAAAAAAAAGGAATTCCATTAAATACAGATTTTACGTGGAAAAAAAAAAATGTGCTGACTGTTCATTGTGAAGCAGAAACCTAATTTGTGTTTGTAAGTTAGAGTACAGGCAGGGAGCATTTTTGGGGAGGCAGTGTTGGTTTGGGGTCTTTGTTTGTTTTGTGTTGTTTTTGCCTCTGGCTTTTCTTGTTTCCCCTGACAGTGTTAAGCTATGCAGGTGAAAGGGATAACTTTTTCCTGACTCATAAAAATGCTTGAGAAAAATTACTCCTTTTTGCCTTTACGATGGCACAGAATATACCGAATGGCTATTATTTTTTTCCCTTTGGCTTTGTTTTTTGTTTTCTTTTCCTTTTTTCCCTCAGGGACAATTACAAGCAGACTTCATTTATTTCACTTCCCTCCTCTATTTGCTCCTCTTTGATGTTAGTTTTTAGTAATTTATTTAAGAACAACATACAAAGAGTGGTAGAAAGAATTTTAATGCAGCTCCTCAGTTATAATTATGAAAAAGTGGGAATATATTTCCTTGTGTATGTCATTTATAACAGTTTGGGCAATCGGACAGCGTACTGCTGACTGATTGCCTTTGGGAATATGAACTCTGCACATGCCCCAGCCAGACTCCAAACTTCTTTTTGAGTTTTTGACTCTCCTGCCACTTACCCTCTCTCTTGAACTGTTCTGTTAAGAGGCTCCAGTAGTGAATCCTTGACTGAGGTGTTATACCACTGGAATGCAATTATGTGTGACAGTAGTTAGCTCCTACTGATGGCTGAGCTGACAGGTGTAAGGTTGTCTGGCAATGGGCATCTGCCAAACTGCATGATGACATTGTGAGTGCTGATAACTGGGGACACCTGAAAAAGTCTGGCAGCTTATATGAGGGTAGAAGCTGGACTCCTTGCCATTACTGGGAGTTCAGAAAGAGGGCTATCTCCTTGGATCGTGAGCTTGATGAAACACAGGCTCCCCTTGTCACACAACAGAATCTTTCTTCAAGAAAGAGGCTGAGCTACAAAGAGGAGTGTTGTATTTGGGAAAGCTCTGGTATTGCAGTAGCCTTAGCACATGTCTAAACTGTCAAGAAACTTACGTCCTATTTCATGCTGAGGTAACCACATTTTAGTTTACTCCCAGACTTGCTTTCTGAGTGAGGGAATTCGTTTTTCTGAAATGAAATCTAGGTGCAGTTGGCTGGATGGCTTACTTCAGAGGCTACTGCCCAGGGGCCGTGTGGCTGAGACCGTGCCGGCTGGCTCCTCTGCCCAGAGCTTCCCTGCAGCAGTGTCTCAGCGCTGTCTTCAGACCTCTGCATGCTGCTGGCCTCCCCAGGCTGATGGCTTAGGAAATACAGCAACCCTTTCTCATTACAACTTCGTCACAGTTGCTTATTGCAGGTTTACATTCTACAGGTATCTAGTGGAGACCTGAAAAACTCAGCTCAGTACACAAGGTGCTCCGGCCAGCTCCGCTTACTATAGCTTTCCAACCTCGGTTGTTATTGTATTTCTCTGGCTTTTATGGAGACCAGGAATTCCTTAGCTATTGAGTGAATAAATCAGGCTTCTACTTTCCATTGCAATTAAATGTTTTTGTTTTTTGGTTTTTGGTTTTTTTTTGGAAAAGCACAGTTTAGCTGCTGTAATAAGGGTGTTTAATTCTCTGGTTTGCAATACTCCACAAGGAAGAGGAACTGATTTTAATGGTCTCTTCTGGCCTTGAAAAGACGAGTAGTTATAAGTATTTGCAGGCACCTGACTTGGAGCTTTGCTTTACCAAAAGTGATCTGGCACAAATCCTTCACACCCAACTGCTCATACATTCTCTCCCCATCTTTTCTCCAAACATTTCAGTTTTTTATCTCTCACATACAGACCTGTCAAGTTCGATGAGCTGATCGTAAGCCTCACTTTCTTGATCTGCAGAACCATCTGATTGTTCATTCATCCCCATCTCATGGTCTGATACATGTTCTCACTCTTCAAATTTTCATTATTTTGAGAGATGTATTTCTGTCTTACCTGAAGAAAGTAGAAAACTTTTCTTACTGCATACGGGGCTTCTTCAGGATGTTGCATAGCTCTTTATCCCTTTTCTGATCTGAAAGTTTTACTGTACTCACCGTCTCAAATACTACATGTGTTATGAGAGGTCTAAAGGAAAAATTGACATTCGTGTTTAGACAGAAAAGATCACAGAAAATGTGCTAAAAATTGAAACTGTATTATTCACTTCTTTAAAGCATATCAAGATCATGGGTACCTAGTTTTTGTCCTATCAATTCATACTACTTCCTCCGAAACTCACAAAATAAAATCCCAGATTCCCAGACAATCATGGTTTCAACCTAATCTGCATTTCTTTGTCAAAAGAATATACTGTCCCAAAATCACAACAGTTAGGGGGGGAATTTTATGGGTATATCGAGAGTTGTGTTTTTAATGAGTTACCATTTCTCTGAGTATTACATAATAGCATCTATGCGCACCTGTTATTAAAAATCTCTCTGTTTTGCACCCCAGAAAGAAAAGTGAAGTAACTAGTTTTGGAATGCAGTAAAAATGAAGGATAAATTTGCATGAGCATGACTTGTAAACATGGTACTTTCCTTATTTTCTATGTGTATGCCTTTAATACAAAAATACATATTACAGGAACATACTAGAGTCTGATGATCCCTTTGAGTAGCCAAGGCTTTCTTCCATTTTTTCCACCTTCCCATCATTATGGTAATGATCACCAAATGTAATTCAAGAACATCTCTAATGAAAGGAGTCTTGAATACAGATATTTTGTTCTACAAAAATGATAGTATTTCATGTTTTTTAAAAAAAAATGATATCCATCTGATTCTCCATCTCCTCAGAATGGTTTCTAAGAATGATACAGGCACAAGATACTCAGTATTGTGGCAGCACATTGCTTAATATCAAACATAAGTGGAAGAACAATCTTTGTAATATACGAGAAGAGGATCAGTGTTGGTTTCTTTTTGTTTCCTATCCACTTCTTGTTTAAAAGGGATTGTGACATAGTTTCTTGTTCTGTAGAATGGAAAATTGCTACTTATTATATTTGTTATACAGCTGTCATCATTCATTAATATTTATAAAGTGTTTTGAGATCTTCAGAGCTATATCCTGTAAATGAATAATCACTCCAGAAAACCAAAGGTATTAATATTAATAATTATTACTATCATTTTTATATTTAAAAATGTTGTTACCTGAATTGAAAAGGTACATACTATTTCTTTCTTCATTTGAAGACAAAATGAAACAGAACAGTTTTTACATTTACATTCTGAAAGCTGTATAGACCAACGCTGCTTGGAATTTCTCTTTTCAGTATATATCCACAAATTCAAATTGAAAAAAAAACACAGTTATTTCTTTTTCTGGGATCTCTACTACACAAAATAACAATAGCCTTGGATTTAACTATCATAGTTGTTACAAAAACTGAGCCTCTGTCATGCAGATATTTGGTTTATTTTGTTCAAATACTGCCATTTAGACAGGTATTCAGTGTAGTCTGCTTTCGTTTTTCATTCTTGCTGTTTATTAAAATGGGCCATGATTTTTATCGCTGCTTATCCTCATGTAAACACACAACTTTAATTTCCAAAGGCATCTTCCTTCCTGAGTCCCATGGTAATCCTCAACCCACACATTATTGGTTTTCATTTCCTTTTGAATGTCAATTTTAAACCTTTAAGTATTGAGCCCAAATTAATTTTTATGTGGGCTCTTTATTCATCATATGGAGTAAATTGTCTAGAATAGGTCATTTATATAGTGCTGGACGCTTTGCTAGTACAATAAAAAAAAAAGTCTCCCCTCTTGGCTTGATTCCTACTTTAATAGTATTTTAGAAATAGTTTAGGTAAGATTAAGAAAGGCCCTTTGACAAAACTTTGGGCAGTTCTTTGAGAAGAGGTAAGCATGACCTGTGACAGACATTAATTGTTAGAGATGATGTTAACTTCATGCCTGCTATTTATGGATTTGAATACACTGCTTGTGAAAGGTCTTGAGTTAATAACCCTGGAGAATGGCTATTTATTCTAAGAGTGGTTTCTGATCAAGAAATCACAGTAAAAGCTTCTATAAAGCCTCTTCTCACAGGAAAGGAAACTGATTTTGAGAGACTGTGTTTAAAGGAAAAATGTAACTGAGGCACAGAAACAACACCCAGATGTTTGTTTTTCATCAGTGTGGTTGTGATTGTGCATTTTCAGTATGGACACTTAGGCAAAAAGAAAGAAAAGATCACTAAAGAAGTTTACATAACAAGCTGAATATTACAGCCAGTGGGTCTCACATTCACATAGATAGCCAGGAACTGGACAGGGCTGAGAGATTTCATAGACTTTATTCAGCTGAGTATTAATAGCAACGCCCCTCAATTAAACCATTAAAAATTAAGAAAGTTTGAAGCTTGCAAGATGCAAATATTGTGTGAATACTTACTGGCTTTAAAGCTTGCTTTCTAGAGAAAACAGAAGTTTTTCTTAGTGTCCTGTAAAGATTTTTCTCTGCATTCTACATACAGAATTTTACTACAGATTTTATTTTCATCGAGTGTGGCCTGTAAATTTCATTTTTTCTCTCCTCATTGAACTCTTGTTGATAATAAAATAACTGAAGAAATGGATGATAGAGGGATAAATGTCCAGTTCGTTGTATGTAGAAATGAAGTACTCTAAGGCTTTTGAATATAAGAGATCAGAAGATGCTAACACAAACACAGTATCTGGCTGTAGATTATCATTTACTATCATTTTTTAAAATTAAAATGTGATCTTCCATTGTCTTTGATCTATTTGCATCATGGATGACAAATTTCTTTCCTTAAGGGTAATTCCTTATTGTCATAAAATAATTTTACCCAGACTGTTCAATGAAGAGGAAACCACCCAAAACTGTAAGCATCTGGAAACCCATGCTTTTGCTCTTCAACAGCCATATCGTAAGTGCCAACTTATCATTGTTCTTAGAGCAATACTCAACTGTAATCGCATTTTACACCAATTAGAAAGGGGACTCTAACTGCTTTGACTCTCCAGATCTCTGTCGTAATGATAGATAGATGGATATCCTAGGAAACCATTTCTTTTACAAGTCCAAAGAATGTTACTGGAAGTTATAGTGCAGCTCATTTTTTAAGCTTCAGGAGATGATTCAGACTGTACAAAAGTTCGCAATGTGCACATCACGCAAGAGTGCCTTATGATTTTGGATAGTCAACATGAAACAGCAGAGGCAAGATTCTTGAAGATGTTATCTTACCATTAGTTCAACTGAAGTCAACACAAGTAATGAAGTCAACACAAGCTCAGTTACTCTGAAAGTCACTTTTTTTCCTTGATTCACTTTGTCCTATCATAGTAGGGAATCATGAATCTTGAGCATGTAAGGTAGCCACCATTCCCAGTAATGTTCGATGAATATTCATGTAGCACAATCCAATGAATACTTCTTAATTTCTCTATTTTTGGTTTCCTGTGCACACAAATGAGCTCAGTTAAGGAAGTAGAAAGCCCACTGCAGGACCTGAACAAGGACTGATTGAAGTATCCTCAAAAAGCCAGAAAAGTCTAAGTGGCACTGGAGTGATACTCAGATTCTTCAGGCTGATAACTTAGCTGTTTTAAGGATAAATTAAGAATTGAAAATAAAGTTGTCCTAGCTAAAGACTAAGAAGCTAAGAAAAAGCTGCAGTGCTTAGAAATGCAGCAATAAGAGCTGTAGGTAAGTGGTTTGTATGGAAAAACACACAGCATCTTCTGCTTACATACACAGCATGGTACAAGGGCAGGTACCTGTACCTGCTGCAGATGGCCACTGGGAAGTAAACAAAACTCATTTTGTCGCAGTGTTTTACCATAAACATCTCACTCACAAGATGAATGGTCAGTTTTTCCTACATTAATTCAGATGACTATCACTAGCTTTAAAATGGTATGTGCATTAGACACATGCGCATGTGTCTTACTTTCAACAGTTTATTAGGTGTTTGAACTTACAGAAAGAAATGTTCCGTTTCTTCATGGACAGTCCTAAGAAAGGACGTAGAAAATAAATGGAAACGTTAGGTTTTCACTTTGTTTTACTTGGACTCTAGCATATTATGGCTGCAGGAAAGTTCTGTAGTGAAAACAGTAAATTAGAGAAGATAAAGTCATTTGAAAAAAAGTCATCTGGTGATTCAATGGAAAAGAAAAAACAATGTCACCAATTCTCTCAGTTTCCTCTCTAGCTACTTTTTTTATGATGCAAAACTGGGAGCTGAGCTGTCCTCCTCAAAGGTCACGGAAAGCAAAAGAAAATATTTTCCTATTGAAAAGGGCAGTCATTTTCTAAAATCCTTCACTGGCCTGATTTCTCACTACTTGTAGGTGAACCACCTTTGCATACAAGATAAAAGTAAAAGTAACATCTTAGGAAAGTTGTGTTTGTTATTAACTGTTGCCTCTTTAACAACAGAGTTCTGCAAATGGTAAATAGTTGGGAGATAATACCTAATTCAATATTACACAGCTCAGAAACATCATTCTAAAAGTGGAAAGTATGGAAATACATAAACTTCTCTTGGCAAAAAAAAAAAAAAAAAAAAATCAACCCTTTCCTTCTTCCCCACCCATGACTGCCTTTGCTGTCATGGCAATTTTTCTCTAGTATTTATAGACATATGGCAGAATCGGAGAATTTGAGCAAAGACATTTGGTCTGCTCTCTAATCTCATTTTTCACATTCTTATATGTATATATATTTCACAAGAGACTTTTCAGCTTGTAATACACACAGCAATTAATTCAAATTAACACTAAAAACACTGCTTATGGAACTTACCGTAAAAGTTTTATTTTATTTTATTTTTTAAGTTGCAATATATTTACTTTGTCAAAATCTATAGCGATAATACTCATTAATAGCTGAGGGGAAACAATTAAAAAAAGTGGATGCAAACTGACATATCAGCCTCTTCTAACAAGATGAGCTGAGCTTTGACAGCATGTATAAACAAACTAAACCTCAATTTGAAGAGTAATATTATATTTTCATAATTTTGTCTAATTTAATTATGCTAATATTATGAAGGCATGTAACCAGTGTACTTGAATCAGTCTCAGAAATCAGTTATTAGTACAGCTAGGACTTAAGGGAGAAGAAACTGAAAAATCAAAAATAAGGAAAACAGTTTAAATTCCGCCATGCAGAATTTATTGGGAACTATTAACCAGGGGCCTATCCCGGTAATAAATCTCTGTCCCCAGCATATTCCATCATTTTGATTATTGTATTGCACTTGCACTCTTGTCATCATTTTTGGAATGCTGTTACTATGGAAATGTATTTGCCATTTGAACACAAATTTGCCAATCCCAAATCGTTAATTTTATGCACCTAAATCATCAAGTTGACATGCTTACCTGAAACTGTGTAGGAATTTCGTTGTTTTCATTTAGTGAAAATAGATTTTATTGGAAAATCTGCTTTAAAGTACTAAATCCTAGTGCTCATCATTTATCCACTTAAAGCACTTGTTTTGAAAATGACTCTAAAAAAATGGTATTTTAAGATTCCTGTCTGTTTTTTGTACTGACTCTAGGTTAAATTTGCTTTTTTTCTAACTGCTGCTCCTGTCAATCAACCTGTTGTATGATCTGGAGGTCAGGATAATTTCTTTGTGGTTCATATTATCAACTTTAATAGTAATTTTAAGTCATGATTTGGGAATAGTTAACAGTTCTGTTGAGGGTGTATACAACAAATAGAATTGTGTTCTCACCTAGGATCCGTACAAAAAGAAAAAGAAATTTAGTCCACTGAGAAGCAAGTTTGCTTTTACCTAGAAAATTTCCAGAATTTTCAAAGAGCACCTTAAGTCTAATTACCTTTTCTTGTCCTTATTTCTGTCACATTTGCATGTCATCATAAAACTCTGATAGACAGGACAGTCTGCCGTGCCTACTTGTCCCTGCATGCAGCTTGTCCCTGATTACAAAAAACAAAAAATTGTGTTTAAACCCCTTGCTAAACCTGTAGTCTTTGAACTATATCTTTCCACGGACACCACCAGAAAGTCATGGGATGACTTTGAGATGCATCATATTAAGACTGTTAGAGCTAGTTTCTTGTAAAGCTCATTTATCCAAATCAGGGGGTTATTTTAAGCATGACAAAAGGATAGGAGGTATAGCTTGTAGTCTTCGCTTGTTTTATTTTATTCTCATTCCTCCTATTATCTGCCTTGTAACCTTGGTTAAGTCCATTAACCTCTTTATGACTCTGTGTCACTTCCCTTGTGTTGTCTTTTTAAATTTAGTCGTTAAGGGCAGGCGTGGATATACAGTGCATAGCGCAACGGAGCCCTTAATGTTACTGCAGTAGAAACTGCAAATAATTGAAGTAACCTATCAACAGTCAATAAGCCAACACAGAGCTACCCAATGATCCGTGCCATTTAATTTTCAATCTAGTTAATGTTTTAATTATTTTCCTCCCCCTTTTCTGCTTAGTGTTGTCACTGTGTACGTGGGGATATTCAACTTTGTTTCTGCATCAAGCTGCTGACTGCTCGAGCAAGGTTTGAACACAGTGCGTGGGTGGGCTGGGGCTTGATGTGAACAAGCTGACATTGTCAGGGTAAAAAACGTTCCCTGGAGAAGTGCTTCACATTTTTGATGACTGAGCTATAGGTTTTTATTCATGTTGGATGTTGGGCACCGTACCTTTCAAAGAAGTTAAAAATCACCAGGGCTCTCTTGGGTCCCTGAGTCCACTATGGATCACGTGGCCATTTGAAACAGCAAATGTGATCTTTCTTGTTACAAATGCCATTGCTCCATTATGTCCTAAGTGGTTGTCTCCATCTCCTCTAACAACGCATCAGAACAAAAATTTGATCTACTTCCCATTTTTTCATCAGATTTTTTTTGATGAAACAATTTTTTTATGCTTGTCTGAATTAATAAATGCATTTTAATTAAGATTGAGAATTTGTACTTTCTTAGACTTTTTGTTTTTAATTTTTTATTTTTTTACCATTCATTCTATTAACTATCTCTTGATATTAATACCCATAACACAGAGTTCTAGTTTAAATTCATAACTTCTTCCATTCTTTAATTTATCTCTCTGTGTACATCTTTAAAAATATAAATAAAAATTCATGAATGAAAAGCCAAAAATATTTAAATAAATGAATTGCCAGATTTGTTTTTCTGTCTATATATGCTTTATTAGGTAATTTAATGTTCTAATATTTACTGACAGGATTGCTCTCCCTTTGCTTGAATATAGGCTATTTCATTTAAATAGTTCACCTTTTTATTAAATGAGTGAGGGAACTGCCCATATGTTACAGCACTGCATAAGGATAATTTCCACTTTGACACCAGATTTGTCTTACTTTTCCAGTATCCTATCATTATCTTTCTGTTTTGGTTAATGCTATGTAAACCCCAATTTTATTTGCAGAGGAAGGGCCAGATATCTTCTTGGGATCACTTAATACACAGAGGTCCGGAGTAAGCTTTTAAATCCAGTCTTTTATGTTAGTTTTTATTTCTAAAAAAAAAAGAAAAAAAAAAAAAGACTTTGTAAATCACTGCTTGAAATGTTTAATGTTCCAATGTTTACATGCATATTTGCACTGTTCAGTGTAAATTAGCATCTCCCCAGTCAAAGCAATCTCTTAACAATGGTGGAGTACAGGAGCAATTTGAGAATATAGCCTCAAACCCTTTATGTGCTTTTCCTGTTGAATAGGAACAGGTTCCCTCCTGAAGCTTCCCACCCAGAAACACTTAAATAACTTGTAGTTAGTGGTTTTAAGATAGAATAATATCATACCTAGATTCATTGATCTGTTATCTTTGAAACTGAATATGTCCCTCGGTTTACAGCCTGGAATATTTAGGGAAAACATCTAGCAACTTTTGAATGGTTAACAGTATTCCATTTTTCAAATCCCTGGTCATCATGTCTGAGACATCCATAGTTTGAAGGACAGATTCTCTTGTACAGTCCTTATAGCCAGACAGATAGTGTCTGAGGCCATGGAATAAGTATGGAAGACTATGGAGTAAGGTTGTCCATTTTTGTCTTACCTAAGTTGCTCTTGTCACAAAAATTGTATTCTCCTATGATGCCCTTCCCCTAAAGCAAGTTAACTTTTTGAAAGTTCTGACCTCTGTTTTTTCCAAAGACAGGTCTGGGTGCCAATTTAAGAGACTGAAGACAATTAACAGTAAGGTTGGCCTGACAATATGACTGAGCCTAAGAAATGTATCTTGTAGGTCAGAAAGAAAAAGCCACTGACCATTCCTAGGTCTGCTCACTATTTGTTGACAGCCACTCTTCTAGGAGGAAATTCTACTGTTAATATTTGCATCGAGTTACAAATAAGTTAGGAATGTTGCTTTCATAGCTTCCTTCTTTATTCCAGCTCAGTTCCATTCCCAAGGACAAAAAGAACATTAAATCCTATTTTTATCCTTCTATAAAATATATCTAGAGCCCTTAAGTTTCCTGAGGCCCAGCGGCAATGACCCTCGATGCAGTACTCCCAAACACTTGGGATGAGCTGTTGTGGCTGCAGGGCATGTACCAAGACACCTCCTTGTCCCCCTTAAGGCCCTGCAGCTTCCTTCCAGGACTTTGGTCTTTACTGCTTTACTGTGTTAAATTTGAGCAAACAAATAGATTTTCAAGCTGCTTACTGTGTTAATATTTCATTTCCCCCCCTCATAAATATAGACATAGGCTAAGCATGGAGGAAATAGAAAAGTCAGCGGGTATAATGTTCTGCCCAAGTCAGTGGAACTGCTTTATGACACCTGGGCTTCCACTGCAGCCTTCATTACGTTAGCGTACTATATAGCATACCATTAAAGTCAATGCTGGTCCCTGGTTGCAGTTCACCCTGCTTTTTCAGAGATTTTTTTGTACTTTCTTCATTAAATTGAAATATAACAAAGAGCTTTTAGGACATTTTACTACTAACAAAGTAGTAGAAGTTTCATGAAAAATGATCCACTCTCCTGGTTTGCATGGAAGAACAAAAGCAAACCTGAAGGACCGACTGGGCTTTTAAGACCTTCCACTTCATGACAAAGGACTGTAGGAAAATGTCACAACCTCTGTAGTTGCACAGTTTGGCTCTTGACATGTCAACGCTTTTATACCTGATGTCAATGGATTTTCATAATGGAGTGCAGCTGGAGTGTTAGTGATGCTTGATGGTTCCCTTTTTAATTACAGTTTCAAGAAGGCAACCAGCTTGCAACTAATTTAATGTATTTCATGCTGAGTTTTGAATCATTCCACTTTATTAATAAAAATCTCATGTGATAATCTGTGTAATATGTCAATACTAGGGTCTTCGGAAACCAAATTTAATTTGTCTGAAAGTTGTCAAGAGAAATTTAACACACTTTTCTGTATCCCTCTCCTAATTAGCACTAGCACAATTTCAGTTTTTTACTAGATGTCTGGAATTTCCTCAGTACCCAAAATGTATTTGATACATTTTGGTAATATAATCTATTTAACATATACGGACCAGTGAGGGTCTCAGACAACTGTTTTAGACCTCCGTATGAGAGCTGTCCCTTTAAGTTTCTGCTTGTTTATGCTGAAAGGATTTTTTCATCATAGTCTTATCTGGCAACACGTAGTTGTTTCTTCAAAACACAGAAACAAAATATTTCCTGGGTTCTTCTGCATTTTCAGCATTATTATGATGACTGTACTAAGTGTTTATACCAGCGTAAGGAATCCCTTCATCCCTAACATACTTCAAAATTTTCTGCCATCCTAATCAAATCTGCCAGCTCCTGATTTTATGTTCTTTGGTTTGTATCACTGAGTTCCTTGAGTCCCTTCCTATAGGTTTATATTTGTTACTGAGAACTATCCTTTTTTCCCCCAATTGTGATAATAATATCTTTTTACATTGTCTAAATAGCTGCGTTCGGTTTTGCTTTAAAATATGTTGTTTTGCTTTGTTGTCAGTTTATAGAGAGCTGTGTTTTGTGATTATTGGTTTCTGGTTTTGAGTATCCAAGAAAGTGCTCTTAAGCAGTTCCCAATTATAATTCATGATTTTCCATTTAAATTGATATCTACTAAGCTAAGCTATTCTCTCTCTCTCTCTCTGTTTAGTACTTACCTCTTTCTCCCAAGTGATTTGGTTCATAGTTATTTTCAGCTTTATGGAATTAGACATTTTAAAGAAAAAGGAATAGTTAGTTCAATTTTCTTGTAACAAAATATGTTAGATTATTGTCACTGGAAACAAAGTTACCATGAATTCTTTTGCTTTCTTTTATTTGTGAAGACAAGTTCTAACACCATGGTTATGTGCATCTGTGAAAATGATCTAGCTTAAAAATTACTTTTTTTTCTTTTCTTTTTTTTTTTTTTTTAATCTGCTTGCAATCTAGATTATTTCACATAACCAGCTCAGATATCTAAATCACAGGAACAGGTGAATTGCTGTAACTGAGGAACAGTAATCTTTGTAATCTTTTCCAGAAAGGTATGGATGTAGCTCAGGTTGAGAAAGAAAAACCAAATGCAGGAGGGAGGTGGTAACCTTTTACATCAGATGTGCTTTCCTGAAAACAGTGACCTATAACCACAGCCTAATACAGAATGCCCTGAGATACACATATTTGTGATAGGAGACCTTCTCCTATAATTTCCAAAGTTCCATTTTATTTCCAGCAGCAGGAGATTTTCAGAATTTGACCTCTCAGATTAAACTCTCCCATGAGTGCCCAGTCTATGGGAAAAGCTTATTAGATGACAAAGAATCCTGATGGGAGAGCTTTTATAAATGGTGAGCTGTGAAAAAGTTTCAGCCACAGCTGATGTCATCTTAGGTGCCAATCATTCACGAGAGAAAGATCACTGAGAGACTTCATTCGTTATTATACTCACAGAATTACTTGTTGACATAGAATATTATTATCTCTCCCCACTGCTCCTCAATCCTCTCTAAAGAGTTATTTTACCGTTACTTTTCCACTAAGTGCCAGTGGTGTCAGCTAGGTGACGTTTGTGTTCATAAAGACGCAACCCCCATGGTGCTTCTTTATTTCTCAGGCACCCCACCATAGCAGGAAACAAGTAAGGAATGGCTCCTTCTGCATTCTGTGAAGTCCTGAATTTATTCTGTTCTCAAGATCTCACTTAGACTTAATGCTCTTTTTGTGCCTCTTTTTCATTTTCCATTTGTTATTTTAGAGAACCTTCTGACTCCAGTGAGTCCACTGCCTTTCCTCTGGGTACCTGTCCTTGCAGGTCCCGCTAACTGCTGTGTCCCCGCTATTGGGAGTCTGGACGTTTTCAGGAAGTGCTGGTACTGTTCATGTTTTCCATGTGAAAGGTTTAGTGGATGCAATCCTTCTCAGTGCCCGTAGTAATATGTAAAATATTTTTATTTTGCTGTTTTTTTGCTATTTAATGGGTAAGGGTCTTATTTAGGTTGAAATTAGGAGGTGGTGAGAGGTTTAGGGGTCCTTTTCAGAAAGCATCATGTAAATCCCTTTTGAGTTAAATTCAGTGAAGAGTCATGCTGAGCTAGCACAGAAACCAGGACAACTATAACTGTGTTAGTACAACTCTGTCTGGGTTAAGTAGCTTTACTGAACAGCAGGGCATAGGAGGCTGATCAGAGTGGACTGTGCTAATTCAGTTAAATCCTTTTCCATTTTGGAAATGTCACATTTAGAGCTAGTATATTTCTGTGTAGTGCTATATTTTGTCATGCAAACATACGTTGATAAATCTTTCAATTCTGAGGTCAGTGACCCATTCATTTATGAAACTGCATTTTTTCCCCAGCTAAAACATCCAGAGAGCGTTGTAGAGAACAGCATACAAAGTGATGAGCCCAGACCCAGTAGCTCTACTTTTAGCTGATGCCTATTATGTATGTGTATGTGTGAAGGTACGTATAATACAACGGCAGGCTTTTAGAGACTTGTAATCTGTACATTTTTCTAACCCCAGAACTATAGGACTAGGAACCTGGCTTCAGTTTCTGAAACCACAAAGTACATCTTTATCCTGTATTTTAAGCATACTTTTATTTTTGCACATTTACAGTTTGTTCAATTTTATTTTTTTTTCTTGGCAATTGTATGGATATATCTCAGAGGAGAATGGTGGCTTTTTTTACCGTGGCTATATTGTCCTCCATATTCCAGAACAACTGCTCATGTAGAAGGAGGATGCAGTTACATGATGTAGATATTCTGTGGTTATGACAGCTAATCGAAATATTTCTCAGAATTTTCGGTTCCTATGTTACCTCCTGTACAATCCTTTTCTGTATACTTTGGAAAGTGCTGAAGCCCTTGTGTTTTACCCTCAACATTAGAGGTCTTACAAGGAACAGGGTGTTCTCTTTGAGGAAGAAATGGTTCTTACTACAGCTTCTGTTCAAAACCCATTTTCAGGTGTATAATAGCAAGTGTTTGTGTTGGTTCTCTGTAGGTGTGTGTTTAATGTTATAGCAGCTGAAAATCAGATGCTTTCAATTTTCACTTTCTGAAGCCCACATAAGCAAAGGGATTTATTTTTCTTAATTGCTTAATTAAGTAGGATGTTCAATATGGAAAACCAAATATTCCAAATTATTAATAGCTTTGCAAGTTTTTGAAAAATTTCTGATTTGATATGAATAGAATGAAACAGAGGAAATTTGCTTTAACAAAATTCATCTTAGAGGGCCTTATAAGAATCAGTTAACGAAATTAACTGATACTGGTTTCGCTGGATCAGATGATGATAGCAGTTGTGAGTGTTGCACTTCTGCCACTGTTATTCTTGCAATGCTAGAGGTTGTGGTTTTGTTAATGACAGAGATAATATAATGAAAACAAGTCTTTTAAACCTCAAAATTCTGTCTGCTTACCTTTACAGCATGCCGCTACCAAGCTTTCTCAAACTATGGAAATCTCATCTACTTTTGTTTCCACCTACTTAAGCAGCATAGACATAACTTTGAAAATGATTCTGGGGGTGGTGTGGTAAGGACACAGTAGCTATTACTAAGCAGTGCTTCTGCAGAATTTGTTCTTGAAGATAGATTTGGAAGATTAAATTTAAAAAATCATACTGGAGCAATTCTGCAGACATAGAGAGACTGAGATCTAATAATGAATGCACAGGATAATACTTTGAGAGAGTTAAAGAGAGGAAAGTGTTGAATGATTACTTTGTGAAGCAAGATCTGATCAACGCATTCCATGGGGATTGTACAGGTTTACTGGAGTGCAGGGATTCACTTCCCTTAGGAAGACATCAGAGTTTGACTTATGAATGACTGAAGCCACTATTCTAAAGTGATAGACACACACATGCATAAATGCACACACATATATAAAATATATAAAAACAATCTGTTACTGTCAGAGTAATAATACATCAAATGTTTCCTTTTACATTTTTCCTTTTAACCTCCATTTTAGCCATAAACTTACTTAAAGTCTCTTGTTTTCTCATGTGACATCTGTATTTCCTTGATGTCTGGAACTGGTTTAATATTAGCAGTCTTGAACTCTTAGCCACAAATACAAGATTGAAAGGGCAAATCCATTGAAAGAAATGGCAGTAGCTTTATGGATTTCCCAGGAGAAGAGAAAGAATTGTTTCCACTCCCCCCTCACCTGGGAAGTTGGAGATCATTTGCACAAATATACTTTCTGTGTATCCTGACTGAAGGAGTTAATGGTGTCAGGAAAATTCTAGCATGTGCCCCACTCGGCTTGAGAACTGCGGATACCCTTGATTTCTTCAAAATATTGTCCATCAGATAAATAAATAAATAAATGAACAAATAAATCCCTTGGTTAAGAAGATGGCCTTTATAGTGTAAACACAATGATCTTTCCAGCAGTGAAGCTTCAGGTCCAGCATGGCTTTTTAGTTTGCTGGGGTCTCTAAAAAGCCCCAGCATTGTCATTCTTGTATACGTGTTCTGCCAAAATTTCTTACCGTGTTTACACATCTATACGATTGTGACACTATGAATATACTCTGAACTGCTATTACCAGAACGAAATCCCAAGAACTTTCCTTGAGCAGAGGCAATATTTGCTGTAGGTGCTTTTTTTTCCTAGCCATTTTACAGAAATATGAATACACTGCAAAAACTGGATCGGTTTTTAATTCCGAAAGCAACTTGCTGTATAGATTCAGTATAGTAGGGCATTTACACACAGCTCCAAACTGAATGTTTCATGAGCCCCTGCCCTCCTTACTGAGACTGAAAGTGTATTTTGAATAAGGTTCTGCACCTCATTATATGCAAGGTATATCAAAAGCAGTCTTACTGCTTGCTGTTTTATAGCAATCACTTTTTTAAATTGGTAAATCTTCATGCATAAAGAAGGAGAAAATAGTCAACTTTCCAGTAATTGTTGTTTCTCATTGCAGAAAGGGATTTACAAATAGCACAACAATGTCAAAGGTAAAATTATTACTAGATGCTCTGCCATGAATCCTAGCAAGCTCTTGCCTAAAATCTATCAACTCAAAGGCCACAATAATGCTTTATGAATGTAATGTAGCTTCAATTGTAAAAATCTGTTGCCAGAATCTGAGACAGAGATGGAGGGATTCACTGAGAAGAGGTAAACATATAACTAAAAATGCAATCCAACCTACTCCTATTAGTCTTAGAGGCAGACATAACAAAATACTGATGTCCAGACCATTAAACCTAACAAACTTAGCTTGTTTTTGAAGCCTTTTATTAATTAAATCAGAAATAACTTGTGGGGAAAAAACTAAAGATGATTTTCTAGAGGAAATTAAAGTAGCAACATAAACAAGTTATGAATACTCAATTTATTTCCAATTAATGAAAGACAATGATTTGGTAATTACAGTAATATGATCATATTTAATTTGAAAGATAGAATAAGTTTCCAGTCCACAATCCTTATACCCTGGTATGTTGTCTGGAAACAGACTTCATTTTAATTAGTGGTAGAAAGTACTTAAAGTTTTCCAATGTCAAAGAACATCTTTTGGACCCTCTTCAGAAAACAAGGATTGCGTTACTTGTTTTACAAGACTATACCAAGTATTTTTAGTAGCAATAATGATACAAACATACATGAATCATATATACCTAGCTTTTCAACATCCTTCTACTATCTACAGCAATTGTGTAATTACTCCCATTGTTGTTGCATCATGCACTCATAAAATGTTTTACTTAAAACTTCCTTTCCACCAACTTATTTTGTAAGGCTTGTCTTTCTAATACATGAAAGTTCCTGGGCCTAATTCAATAATCTAAGATTATCCCCTAGGTAAAGGTGATATTAATTAACTGGTTGCATCTCCCCATTATGCAATTAACTCTGACTAAAAGGAGACTTTTTTTATTTTTTTCCCATGCATATTATCAGCCACTAGGGGACACCGGAGAGTAATTCAACCTGTGCTATCAAGTCCCTGGAGCTGGGATGTGCATTCATTTGTGTTTTAGCCTTCGTTGGCACAAAGATCAAACAACCCCAAATTGCTTCCAAGCTTCAGCCTTCCATATGGCATAACATGGCATTACCAACTGCGCCAGCAGGAGAGCTCTAATGGGTCCTGACGCGCAACATCCCAATTAAGTGTCACAATGAAAGCAGCAATTTTAGCTTGTTTAATAACAGACTTCAAGGATGCAAGTCTTTGCTTCAAAGGATCTTTTAATAAATGTGAAATAAAGCATGAGAGAAGAAAAGAGCTAAACAGAAGTATAGTTACTTCTTTACAGATGATTAAATCAGAGAATTCTTAGCTTAAAGATGAAGATTTTAGTACTTGAAGAGAGTCTCTCTGGAAAGACCCTATGGTGTTGCACACCCAACACACACATGCATATACCAGCTCTGACTGATGCACGCTTATCTAATATAAATGCCTTATTTGGTTTTAAAAACCACACTTCTAACAAAAAATACAATTTTTATTTGTACCTCTTTGTTGAAATTCTGCCCTGGACTGCATCACAGAACTCTTCAGAAGAGGTGGGGTTTTATTACGTGGCGGAGGACAGTGGCAAAGAGGGGGTGAAAGTATAAACTTTATTTGAAAAATCGAGACAGATTTTATTCTGAAGTTAAAATTCTCAGTGTCTTCTCATAACTAGGACCTGCTTATTCTTCTGTATAGACAAGTCTACTGTGCACAGTAGTTTCCTTCTTGAAATCTGCATTTGGAATGAACTGGATAATTGAGATAATGTGATAGCAGAAATATTTTTTTAAGTACTTTTCATTTGTGATTTTTTATACACACACACATGTTCCTAAGAGAGTTCTGCTCTTCTTTCCATGAGAACTTTCCTTAATTACTTTATACAGCTGAATAACAGATGCATGGCAACACTGCAGAAGAAAAAGCATTAAACATCTTCTCTGTAAGATAGTGACTTTCTAATGGGTGGTACTGGAGAGATTAGAGAACATGGGAGTAATGAGAGTGCATAATTTACAGACCAGTACGTCAGCAAGTAGATCTTTGGCAGAGTGCAATATGGCAAGATGCATCAACCTATTTTAGATGCCCTCTTTCCTTTCTGACCTCACACTGTGTATGCATAACACATGTAACAACATACATTTCTACTTCAATAGAAAATTGGGGGGGTCTTATTGGTTTTCTCCTTCATTAGAGCCAGCTGAGGAATTCCAGGGCAAACCAGCAACACAAATAGGAAAGGCAGAAAGAAATTTGTAGCAATGGGATGGTGATTACTGAAATAACAGTGTGGGAAAATTTAGTTTCTTAGTTATATTCATTTCAGTACTTCAGTTGCTGGTGACATAGTAAAGTGATACATGTTTTTTCACTACAGTTCACCTAAACAGCTAAAGACATAACTGAGTTCAGTATTAACTAAGCCCCCCAACATCCCTGTGGAAGTTGTTGATATAATGTGCATAACCTTACAGTGAAGCACCATGGGTCAAAGCTAAATGTTTAAAAATGCATGTGCACAAACTACAGTTATGAGAACAACGGAAAGATTTAGATGAGCTCTACGTTGTTCTTCATCGTAGATTCAAGTTGCAGTGTCCCAGGCCAGAAGGCATTCTGGATCCTGGAAAAGGGGAGGTTGGGCGCTGCAGCCAGTTCAAGGTGAGGAAGGAGAAGCAACAGAGGAGGGCTAGGGACAGTTAAGGAGAATACTTCTAGGTCTGTCTTTAAAATGGCTCTTGCCCTTTTAAAGCTAAAAGCTTCCTTAGAGAGTTCAGCTGCACACATTTCCCAAGAAAAGGTAGGTCTGATGTGGGGGACTTCTTTGCTCTTTCTTTATAAGCCTGGTTTAAATGATGTTAAGCAGTTAAATGATTTTTTTTTTTTTAATTAAGCTTAAGATGGTACCTATAGTAGTTTATTCTTTATCTGCACATTAGTAGCATTTTTTGCTCTTACACTATAATATAGGACGATAGATCCTTTATATTTCAGTGTTTTATAGTTTAGGTAGTAATAAAATATCTTAGAGGGAGTACGTGATAGGTAAATTCTGTAAGGTCACACAATTTATGGGATGACTATAACTTCTGAAAACAGAAAGGAGGAAAAAAAGCTTTATAAGTTGATTTCCCAGTAAACTGAAAAGATGCTAAAAACAGGAGTGAGCGAAAGGAAGGGAAACAGTAGCAGGGTGGTAGTGAGCTCAAGAACACATAAGTTCTGTTCAAAGCAGTCTTGAAAACTCTTCCTTACTATCTTTAAGGATGTACAGTGTCTAGGGCTACTGTAGGAAGTTGCTGTATTGGCTTTCAATGGTAGCATGTAGCTCTGAAGTGCTTGCGCTGACTTTAGAGTAAGAAATACTGAAAGAAGAAAAATTATGTATCAACAGCCTGTTCCTGGGACAATCATGCTAGCTGTCAATTAGATAAATTGTTCTTATAGTATGTGTTAATTGCATGTTTTTAACTTTAGCACCTGTTTTCTACTTACCTTTCTCTGGGCTATCCAGACATTTTCCTCTGTTGCCTTGAGATTTTTATGCTGTATCTCTGTATATCTATTGTCCTTGCTGGTGTTTGCATGATTTATGTTCTCTTTGCTTAGGAAAGGAATGGGACACCATTGCTTAATAGAGTAAACGTGTTATCACAGTGTCATAGACCAGAAATGTGAAAGGTGTATCTCAGCACTAGTACGGATGGAGAAGGCAGGTTACATAATAAATATTTTACAGCAGGGAAGTTGTGTTTACTGACCTGTATAAGCTTCAGGGATTTCATTCTACAAGTGTGGTAATGATTTGTTTTGTGGTGCACACACCACTCAAACTTGTAATCAATATAAGCAGAGTGGTGTGGCACTCGTGCATCTATTGCGTTGAGTCATTCCAGGCAATCAGATTTACATTCATAAAAGTCTCTTGTTCCGTGGTGTAACTTCTGAAGCTAACGTAAAACACAGAGGACTGCACAGTCCTCTCGAGTGATCCCTCACATTGTTCAGCCAGCCACGCATGATGTTTTTAGCAAGAGCTCTTATTCCAAGTATATGTATTGGAAGCTTGAGAGCCTCGAGGCACTGGGCAGTCCAGGAGCCAGTGGTGGATTTGCATATCCATTACCAGGAGCCAAGGGCCAGAACCTGTCACTCAGAGGAAGGTGTGGAGTTGTACTCCCACTAAATAGATGCTTAAAGAGCAAGTGGTCTTTGAGAACTGGTCTTGTAATTCTCAGTTATGCTATTGAACTTCCACTGTAGTCTACAGCTGTTGTCTTACTCCTTGGAATATCCAGTTCCAAACAGAGATGTGAGTCTAAGGGGCTTACACACTTGCAGCAAAGCAGCATAGGATTTTAGCTGTAACCTGAATTAACTCAGTGTTTCTGCAGAGCTATTTTTGCCTGAGGGTGGGAAGCCCAACATCATCATCTTCTGGAAAGGCTAGGGAACTGAGCTCACTGCTATGGAGGGTCTAAGGGAAGGTGGTTTTACAAAGGGAGTCCTGCATCCTCACCTCAACCCTTGTTTCAGCACAAACAAAGCTGATTTTTCCAGTGCTACACGTTGCTTTGTTGTGGGGCCTTTCTTGTTTGTTTTGTTTTAATCTGGGCTAGGAAGGTACCAGCTTGCCTAGAGCTTATCTCAATGCCTGGCAGAGGGGCTTCAAAAGTTTCTACAATCACACCAGTTTCACCTGCAAATTTATATTACCATATCATACTTGGATTTGGGGTTTCTTTCTGTGGCCACTAGATCCTGTGGTTTCCAGATCTGGAACAGGAAAAATGAAGATGAGTGGATAAGACTTGTTCCCGCTATTTTTTTGTTTCCTTCTTTTCCTTCTGTTGTGCTGTACTAGCTTGCATTTGTACAATAAACACATCTGAGGAAGGTGAGATTGGTGGCTATAAGCACTCTGCTGCTGCCTAGAAGTTTTATAGGACAATTTGTCAATTACATGAACTTAAAAACATCACCTACTGAGTGGGGTTGAAAGCAGTGCAGTTCCTGGCACAAAAAGGAAATGGCATGAAAAATCTTGTCTTGCTTTCCCGGGATCCCAAACTGTCTTTGTTTGTTGTCTGCAGCAGTTTTGTTAAGTGTCACTGGCCTCATCAGACAAGGAAATGCTCTGCATCTTCTTTCAGAGGCTAGATTCTCTGAAAACGTTAACCCTAACCCAGCTTTGCCAGATGCAGCTCAGTCAGAATACATCTATGCAGCTTACAAATAATGTATAGATGTTCAATCTATGGAAATCCATTGCATGGAGAGCTTAGAAGGATGCATGTCTTTTGTCCCAGCAGAGTACATGTAGAACCACGGACAGTCAGCGGTGTCCAGTCTGTGCAGGGATTCCAGCCTAGCTTTTGGTTTGAGCCTTCTTTATTTCCTCTGACTAGCCTGTGAAGAGTTGTTTTACTTGTATTAGCTGAGATATTTTAATTTATGACATCTGCTCTGAGAGGAATGACTTCCGTCCAATAAACTTCATTTGACATCTACATCAGAGCTGTCGTCTTAAGTGTATATACTTAGCCAATACATAACATGGGTTTTCTGTATTTGCTCTTCTGCAATGTTATGAACTAGGCAGTTGATTAAATGAAAACAAAGTGGTATTGGACAACTTTATGATAAAGTTCTGATTACTTCAAATTATTACCAGTGACATCATCTCAGAAAAATCTTCATTAAAGACATTAATTGCTGTAAAGTTTTCATATGCTTATTATGTTATGGGGCCTCTGTTGTATGGACATAGTACTAAGCAGTTTTTTCTCAGAGGCTTTTTTTTTTTTCCTTGAAAGACAAAACATGAAAGACAAAAAAAAAAGATATCATGTTTGTTCTAATAAAAGTGATGGTTTTTGATGCTTCCAAAATTTTTCTTAAAAAGAGAGAAGATAAATTAGAAATGATAATGGAGGATGGAAAAGGGGAAGCTCCAAGGTGAGATGATGGGACAGAGATAGGAAAGACAAAGAATGGCATCCCCTGGCGGTGGGGAGAGGGAAGTTGAGATGAGAAGTTTATCAGGAGGGTAGCTCAGATCAGATGCAATCATGACCAGATGCATTCCTAAATTCCTAAATCTTAATCTACTTCTTTAATGTCTGAGTGAGTTTTCTAAAGAATGTGAACACAATTGGTATGGCAAATAATTTGAATTGTTTCAAAACAGTTTTTCAGCTGTGTTGTGTTAGAGTGAGCATGGCTTTTATATAACTGTAATTTTTAGGGGAGACATGGTTGAACAAAAGTAGAATTACCACACAACATCAAACATCATCCAGATCTGAATATTTTGCAAGGTATGGTAAACAGCTTTGTGACAGAAGTGTGGACTGACTACAGAACTCATAAGAGTCGATATAGATTCATGTAAACCAGCACTTTGTATTTCTAGTTAACATATACTATCTATTGAATTGAAATGCAGCTTCATTTATTAAGTTTTAACTATACTATTAAAAAAAAACCAACAACTATACTTCTTTCTACTAGTGCTAAGTGCAACACATATTTAGAATGTGACTTTTAAAAGCTGTGTAGCTATTTAAAAACTAACTTGTATTTCATCTTTGGTAGCTTATGATGGGAACTAAGAAAACTTAACAGTGTATAGGTTGGCTGATATAGGACACATTTTGTCTAAAATGTGTACTTCCTAAATGGGGCTGAGATGCACTTGAAGTAGTGCAAGCTTTAGGATTCCCAAAGAAATCCCATAAGTATTAATAAAATAGTCTGGTGTGAAGAGAGACTGCATCTACCTGTATCTGCTTCTGGATGCAACAGCAGTAGTGGCAAGTTAACTCCACGTATGGGGAAAAAGAATTCTTTCTACTCAATGTAGAATTTATTTTTGCTTTTATAGCTAATACTGCATTCACATGCCTTCAGCTCACCAACCCCAATGACCACATACCTGTTTATAGATGAAGGGAAAAGGATACATACAGGGATGTTTCCTATCTTTGTAAATTGCTCCCACCAGTATATACTGGATTTGGACTTAAAACCAATGAACCATTCATGTTAGAGAAGATTAAACCACCAGGTTCAGAGAATCTAGTATCTTCCTCGGAGCCTGCACTGCCTAGCTGATAAGAGAACTCTGTTTTTATCACAGATTTGAGTGTAAGAAGACGTTGGTCTGACAAACTTTACCACTGCCTACATGAAAGCTGTTAACAATCCCTAGGTGCATTTTGAGTCTTGGAGGTAGAATATGCAGAATACTGCAGAGGTGTGAGTCAGCGGGTATACACATTACTTGGTACACTGCAGGATCAAGTGAAATGAGTACCAGTTAAGATGCAAGCAACAGTAAGTTGAATAACTAATTAGTTGCTTTTATATTGAAATAGTAGTCTCATAGCCTTGCTATTTCAGTTGCAAGCTTTCTATCTCATGTTCTCTCTGATTAATGTGCATCTTTTTACCTACAAAGGGCTTCAGATAAAAAGAAAAATCAAAAATGCTTCACTTCCAAAAACAGAAGCCCAAATTAAGAGCACATTCTGTGCCTCTTTGTAAGCGTTACCTTAAAAAATAAACCAAACAACAACAACAACAAAAAAAAACCACCCCAGCAGAAATGTATTAGTCTACAAGAAATAATTGTTTGGGCCTTTGCAACCACCGGCGCTCTCGCCTCCCCTGGCACAGCTTTAACTCCAGCAGTTTATCTCAATTATCAGCCAGCACGGAAGTGACGAGGCCTACCTCAACCCCCATTAACCTCTCCTTTCGTACGCCCTCCGAGGGCCCCTGCTCACCAGGGCGCACAAACCCCTCTAATGGAGAGCAGCTCCTGGGCCCTGAAACAGGCCCTGCGCTGCCGCGGGCCCTGTGCTGACTTTGTTTGCCTCCGGGGCACGTTCCTCGGCCTACCCTGCGGGCCCGGCAGCTGGGTGCTCGGCCCTGCCGCCTCGGCGTTCGGTGCTTGCACCACGCGGCTTTCATCAGTACCCGTCCGGGACTCAGAAATTCCTAAACATATGATGCTTCCTTCTCTCCTTTCTGAGAAAGTGTAACGCTGTTAATCTTCCAGGGACGGTTTAAATTCAAACTGCCAAAGATAAAAATTAACGAGGTGTGAGAAGACGCAGGCTTTAGCATCTGTCTATCAACAACTTAAATATGGGAAAATAAAATAATTTACTTACTCTGAATAGCATCTGATTGTATGCTTTATTTTGATTCATATCTTAGTTCTGAGAGGCACTTAGTGCTTGTGAAGAGAACACTTAATAGCTGGCAAGACCAGCTCGTGTGTCCCAGTCTCTCAAAGATTATTAGTTTTCAAGGACAAAATCAAAAAGAAATATTGCTACTAATGGTTCTTCTAAAGTTCCAGCACAAAGCAAATGCAGCCAGGCAGGCAGGCACATGACGACGGGCTCAGGGGCTGAAATGCAACACTCGCAGTGAGACCGTACCGTGGCCATGGGGCTGTTTGTTGCTCTGAAGCTGGTTGGGTTGGTTTGCTGCTACTGAGCATTAAAGCTTTTCTTGTCTGAACTGTAAAAAGTCCTGGGCTATCTATTCCCTGTTTCTACCCAAAAGGTGAAATCCTGCAGGCCTAGAACTTCTTAGCAATATTGTTTTGCTTTGAATATTTATGGTTAAGATGTAATAAAGACTGTTCTAGTTTTCCATTCTTTCCCCTCTGGAGTGTTTGTAATACTCCTGAACACTGACCAGTGTTGGAGCTATGGTTTTGGGCTTTTTTTTTTTTTAATTCTGTATTAATACATGAAGCACATCATTCATCTTTATGTTGCAGTAAACCCCTCAATTTTAATTAACTTCTTTAAGGACATCGTTCTGTACCCATTGACATTAATTAGAAAGTTCCATTGGCTTTAGCTATTAAGCACCACACTTGCTTGGGGCTAGATTCACCCAGGGGAGTTACAGAATTAGCCGCTGAAATATTGTAAGGTGACTCTGAACTTCCCCCTCCCTTAGAAAGGCAGACGCTTGATTCAGGACTCTTCCAATGGAGTGTCTGAAGCCTGATCCACCGAGGAGCATCTTTTAAGGGACCAGCGGTGGCCAGCAAGGCTGCCTGGGAAGTTCAGGATGGTGGGTCAACAGCTTCTGCAGTCTGATGGGGGCACTTTGAGGGCCACTGGCTGTGCCACAGCTTTTTCCCCTCCCTCCACATTGTCATCCAACATTGCAGTGGTCAGGCTGGTCTGCTGAGCTGTTGTGGCTGGAGTGCGAGAGACTCTGTGGGGCTGTGCACAGGTGGGATTCATCTCCCGTATGGAGGAGAAGCCTGGCTTGGCAGTTGAGGCTGTTGGCTGGGGAAGGCCAGTTCTGTGGCTCAGCTGGAGTTCATTGTTGTTATCTGGGCTTTAAAAAAGTCATTGAACAAAATCCTAATCTTGGCAACAAAGGTAGGAGCTTGTGGCTCACTGGTTGAGATGGAAGTCTTGCACAGAACCAGAGTTGCTGCCTCCAGAGTGCAGAGGCCGGTATGTTTTTTATTTCATTTGCAGTTCTGGTGTTAGAAGTTGAGATAAATCTTCCTTGAATCTGACTCCAAATCAAAGTATATTGCAACTTGAATGATGTACCTTGCCTAAATATTTACAAAGACACAGACTTCAAAGACTAGTGGCATACACCCGTTGCTTTTCATGGAAACCTGTGGTTACTTTTTCAATATCTTTTTCTTTAACAATAGCAGAAAGAAATTCTGCCTCCCCGTGCTAAGAAACTGAATGCCTCTTGTTGTGTGTGTTTGTGTATACCTGTTTGCGTGTGTAAATAAGTTAATTTTTAGAAAGGAACAAAGCAATCTCTGTCCTCTTTGGGAGTTTTTCTAAAGAGAATTGGGATTTCACATATATTCTTAAGTTTGCATATATGACAAAATGGTAAAAGTAAGGTAGTACTTATTCTAGGCAGCAGCAATAATTGTTTCATCTCTCTGCCCAGGTATTTTGTGCCTCATAACACACTTGGCTACAGCCCATAATTTTATTTACTTTAAAAATTGCATTACAGTGCAAATCCATATTTTAAGTAGGCTGGTGATTTTCTTGAACTGAAATCATACAGAAGTAATAGCAGTTGCCTAAGTATACAGATGACAAATATTTTCTAAAACTTGTTAGAAAGTGATGCCTAGTTTAGAAAATGCTGGGACTTTCATCTAGTGCATATGGTTGATGACACACTTAGCTTTTCAAAAAATTGAAATTATTCTGTGGTTATTGTTTATTTCCTTTATTCATTAACAGATTAGCTGTTTTTTAAAGCAATGCCAGATGAATTGAGCCAGAGGGCAGAATAAAGCCTAAGCCTGTACTATTTCTGTCCCATACTCATTAATCAAATGCATTTGGAAACAAATAGTATCCTTGATTCACTTACCCACTATTATGGTGATGTAATTCCATCAAATTCTGAGGAGGTTTTTTCACTTACACCAATGTGAGGAAAGAGGAAAATCAGGTCTTGCATCTCTAGCAAAAGGCAATTTGTTTGCCAGGAGGGCTGGATAAAATGTAGATATCACACAGGCAATATGCCTCTAGCTGCTGTGTTTACCACAACCAGCTCAAAGAGAATTATTTAATCCTTGTTTGCATAGTAACTTCTGATAAATAATTCAAGAACGTATGGCCTAAAGTTTTTTAAGGCAGTGCCTAAGGGAGAAACACGATTCTGTTCCAGTTTTAACAAGGAACCAGGAACCCCAGCAGAGTTGTTAGAGCTGTATTCAAGCTTTTCGGACATGTTTTAGTCTAAAAGGTACAGTGAAACGCATAAGAGAACTTCGAGATATTTCATGGGGAGTAGTCACAAGAGGAAATACACTTCTGTGCAATGCAAATGTTGTGTGTTTGTAGCGTGAGAGGAAACTAGCAGGCTGGAAGATAGCTCTTTAGTAACACGACTTAATAGTGTAATCCATTAAATCAAGCATCTTGAGAGTGGTGTTCCGAAAAAGGATTTTTTTTTTCCTTATTACAACAAGATACTTAATGCAGGCTTGCTGACAGTAAGTGCATAAAATTGACTTCTCTCTTTTTCTCCTGTCTGTGGTTATCTTTAACATGTCTTTAAATGATCCTGATTAAGTAATGAAAATGGCATCATTATCTTTAGCTACTTTTTTTCTTTCATATTTTGTATTTTTATGAAATAACTTAGTTATCGGAGCAAAACAATTGTTAGCCAGCATAATAACCTGAATTTGTCTCTGTCAGATGGATTCTGATACCCTTATTAGTTGCATCTGTTTACTGTGATGGGGTTTGCTCTGAGTTAATAGAGCTGAGTAAAAATAAGGAGGCTAAATCTGCTCTTTACCTCATCCATCTGGAAGGGGGAAAAAGTAATTGTAATTCTTGGCAACCTAAGGAATGTCATTGCTATTTCAGAACTGTTTGTTCCCAGTCTATCGCGATTTTTGACATCAATACCTACATTACCATATACAAGCCTTGTATTTACTAATTATAATGGCAATCAACAACTCCTTATTTGGATTTAGAGCAAAATCCTGTTTGTTCTCATCCCATTCTTTGACCTGAATTTTGTTTGTTTTGTGTTGTAGGAAAGGTTTATATGATGATATTCTTTGATCAACCTTGTTTTTGCTTTTGTATATGAAATAAAATAAAAAGCTAATCTGAAGCAATTTCCCTGAAAAGTTCAGCTCCTTAGCAAATGCAACAGCATGGTCACTTCTAGACTGTGGTACTCTTACACGGCTTAGATCTAGCTTTCAGCTGCCTCAAAGTAGATATTTGTAAAGATGGGAAAAGGATAACATGTGAAGTGAAACTTCCATAAAAAACAAAATATTGTTTTTATGCCTGTGGTACATACCTTTTATAGAGATTATTGGAGAATATTTTTGAATGACTGTCCCATTCTGTCTCTAATATTATGAAGAGAATTGAGTTATCACTAAGGGCAGGTAGAAGAAAGTGGATCTAAGGAACAGTACATTTGTTGTTGTCTGCAGATAAATGCCCTATATTTTTGAGGGCTTTTAATCTTTCTTAGGGTGTCTGATTTTAATGAACTTTTGAATGGAAATAAGCAATTTGGCAATAAATCAGTTATTCTTGCAAAAGGCTCAGAAATGAAGAAGTGCAAGTTTGGCAGGAGGACAAAGTGAAATGTGGATGTAGTATTTGTTCTGCCAGGCTCTTCCAGGCAGGCTGTTGAAATGCAGTGCGGATGACAGCTGTGTTTCTCCAGGTGAGGTTGGTTTTGTTTGAAATCCTGGTTTTGTTCTATGTGGGTGATTTAGCTGTCTGAATTTCAACAAGAAGAAACACAACTGGTACCATGCTTCATGTTCAGTTTTTCCCTGCGCACTTATCTGAAGAATTTCCATTGAGACTCTTTTGATACAAGGTTCCCTGGAAAATCCTTTAGTATCTCATACTGTGTTTCTTTCAAATCTGGGGTGTAACAATACCGTTTTAACTCTGCATCTGTTGATGGCAGAAGATCAATGCTGTAAAATTATATATTAATATAAACCTCTAGTGTGTTTTGCTTATCATATTTTTATCATTTCTGGTTATATGGGGACAGTCTGTCATAGGATCCAGTTATACCTATAAGTGATTTCAAACAGTCATATTCTTTTTGGATCATTTCTGCAGCCTCATGTGGCCATGATCAGTAAGCTATTATACTTGTACCTCATTTTAGATATTAGGGAAGTACCGCTGAGTTGAGGAATTAGATATGTCCAAGCATTTTTATCAATCAGAGTGTATGTAAGGAACACATGCTTGTTAGTACTGCTTAGCTCTTATTTTTATTTACACAAAGCATGTTTTATTCTGGAGAAAATCCAACCTCGATAACTTGGAAACTAGGCTGTATCTCGAAGAGCGTTAACACTTGGCTTTATCTGTATGGTTACGCTGGCAGCAATGACATTGATACCACACTTTGTTCACAGTATTGAGGCCTCATTTTATCAGAGGTAACCCAATAACAGGAAAGCATCAGAAACTAGTTATGATGTCACAACAGTATCTGGGAAAGACTTTTTTTTTTTTTTTAAATGTAGAACTTAATGTCAAAGTATAGTCTCAGTTTTAGCTGTATTATTGGACAATGGAATCACCGGTCATTGCACAAGTGCTGAGCTTGTCTGAGATAAGCATCTCTCTCATTAGGAAGGAAGAGTAAATTTTACTCTTCCCCACAGGACAGAAAATCCTGAAGAAGAAAGAGTTAAACTGTTCTGAACTGTATGCGTGCAAATCTGACCTTGATTACAGCTTGAAAGTCAGATTATATTGTATCGTGTGCATCTGAAATGTTGCTAAAACTGACAAAAGACAGTTGTTTTTGATTTCACATGAAAATTTTTAACTCTTACTTCTGTGAACTTTCTACCCAGCATGTTATATAGCGTAAGTGCTGCCTCTTTCTTTTTGAAGCCACAAGAGTATAATGTACATCTCACCCTTCAGAAAAGTTTTTATATATTTTTTTCTGTATATACACATATGGCATAACACACCTCAGCGTGAGTTTTTTTTTTGTTTTTGTTTTTTTGTTTTTTTTTTAAGTCATTTGTAACATCTTCTGTAGAAATCCTGTGTTACAGGCAGCTGCAACTTGTGCATAGCCTACGGGGACAGTTTTACTCGGAGGAAACAAATGTACCTAAGCAAAGACTGTAAAGTATGTATGTCTGAAGCTCTGTTTGATACCAGGAAAGTTTCAATAGGTTTTTCACATCTCTTGCCACTCTAAAGGAAAACTCAAATAAACTTGCTTTAGGAGTAAACTTAAGGAAATGAGTGAAATACCATCAACTCTGAACTTTTTTTTCTTCCATTTGCTGGGCTGCTTTGCTTGAATTCATCTTGTTTAAGTTCATTTTTCTCTGTAACTGGTTATGGAGAAGAGCCCATTGCTTATTCACTGGTTCGTTACACGGCTGTGTGCAAAATGTTTTGTGGGTCATTTATCTATTTTAGAATAAATGAACTCTGAAATGTTCTCTGAACATGGGTAGCTGTGTGTACACCTTTAAATGAAGCTAGATCTGCTTACCTCTGCTTTTGCAAACACAAAGTTCGGCTTACTAACGAGAGGGCTATAGATTCTTTTATTTTTCCATATTTGTTGCAATGGAATAACTTCTTTAAGAGTTCCTGCGACCTCAGGGAAAGATTTAGAGTTTCTGGACCTGGCAAGCAATGGAAAGATGGCTTTGTAGTGCTGCACCCATGCATCACCACTGTTCGGATCAACAGCCTCTAATCAGTGCCTACAGAAGAAGAAAGTTCGGAGTTAACTCTCCTGTGTACCGGGTTGTGCATGGCTGTAACGAGGATCTTGTCTTGTGAGCGCTTATTCAAGTGAGTAATCTTATTCACACCGGTGAGCTCAGTGACTTCAGGGAGACTACTCACGGTGGTTTGCTGACTAGAGGCTGCCATGTGTAAACTCTGGCTGCTGGAATTTTTCTAATTATGCATTTTTAATTAAATATTGCATATCAAAAATATGAATTATTTCTCCAGAGCCAAACAATAGTATGATGCGTGAAGTTACTCGGATGAAGGTGCTAGAGTTTGCGTGAAGAACTGTCATCTTATTTTCTAAGTGACATCAATTTGTGTGGCTAACATTTTAGTAATAAAAAGCAAAATGTAAATCTGTAGCCTGCTGTGAAGGGAAGTCTACGGTTTCAATGAACACTGCAGGATCTACTCATAAATATTCATTAAACAGCGCCTTACTGAAAATGAAATTTAAGTACTTAAGGCAATGGAATAAAAGTAGTTGAGAAGCTATTTCAGACATGTTCAAAAACAGGATAAAAAAGGGAGAAGATAAGTAGGATAAAGTTTATGACTTACTTTCTAATCTTAAAGATGGAATAAATGCACTATAGGGTTAATGGCACTGAAATGCCTTGTCCCACAGCTAGGAAAGCCAAATTAGCTTCTGATGGAAAAACAGTAGAGTTTCAGCCTCCCTGGACACTTCTGTTCAGTTGCATCCTTCCATGTCATTATGATGTCGGGATTTTACTTCTTTACATCAAGAAAAATATGTAATGTATTGTGTGTTCTGTCATTCAGACTGCAGGGTTTTCCACACAGAGGAGAAAACCAAACCAAAATAATAATAATAAAATGTTTCTCTTGGCTTTACTTGATTTTTATTAAGACCCCCAAAAATAACAGTTCAAGGAGAGGATGAATAAAATAGGATGCACTGTAGATGGAAATGACTATGACTCCTCATCTTCCCCACACAACTTTCTTCACACTGTTGCTTTCCAGCACAAGCGTGGTGCATGCTGAGGATGCTCCATTCTGTGAGTAAGCCTGTGGCTGGCCAGTATGAAATGGGGGGGAACAACACTCGTATGAGAGTTGAATTGCTCCTGCAAGGCTCTCTTGAAGTCAGTGATAGCTTGTGCTTATCTCACCTAGGCTGAGGGACTTGACCGAGGTATCCAGACCAGGAGTTTGGCGGCTGCTGTCTCGCCACATCCCCAGTGGAGAGGAAGAGAGCCCAATCCGCCTGGGGCTGCGCTTGTCTTTCCAGCAACCTTACAGGGAGACAACAGAAGTGTGTGCTGGTCTTGGGCGACTGGCTGAATGCCTCAGTGTCTTGAAAGTGGCCGTTAGTGCCTGCAGACACGCATGCTGCGTCTCAGAGCACACTGCACATCTAAGCAGATGGCGTGCCTGAAAGTTTTGGCAGCATCCGGAGTTAGCCATAGCTTTGAAATGTAACTGGTAGCACTATTTCCTTAAAATAAGTATGCTGACAGATACTACTGGGCTTCTGATCTCTAGAGCTTGGTTTTATTAGAACAGGATAGATTTTGAAAAAGGGAGAATTCTGATCTGCAGGATGGGACAGATTCAAATAAAAGATTAGAAAAGCAGATTTCGTTCTTGCCCACTGTGCCCTTGAGCAAAGGGATCTTTCTCTTCATTTCTGCTTTTTTCAAGTCCAGCAGTTTTCAGTGGCTGCATGGGTTGCAAGAACCTTTGCAAAATTTGGGTTCCCAGGTAAACGTATTCCTCTCTGTCCCCTGAGAGCTGTCAGTACTGCTCCCTGCTTATCCTGGGAATCCCAGGGCCTGGTGCTGCGGTGCCTCTGGTGCTCTTCCTGCTGCATTTTGTGCTCCTGAAGGTTTCCAAGCTGAGAAATCTTCTCTTCCATTATGAGTGTAATAACCTGGAAAAAGAGATTAAAAAGGGCAGCATGTTTAACACAACGTGACATCAAGGTTTTCCATAGCTGACTTTTCACAATTGGCAGCCAGTGCCTCCTGAGAAGCACAGAAGTTAGGTGTCTGAGCACCTCCTCAAATAAACCAAGGCAGGGACACTGGGAAGAGTCAGGACTGATTTGGATTGAGAGGGGTCTTCTGCTCCTGAATCAGCCTTGTTGACGTTGCATCCAACTTGTGAAAGGATGCTGTGTGGGATTCTTGCTGGAGCTGAATCTCTTCCTGAAGAAGATATTTAAGACTAGTCTGTGTGGTGTTTCTGTAGTTAAACTGAGTAATTCTACCCTGCTCAACTCAAAAGGCAACCTTTCAGCTGAAAGAATAGGTGGAGTCAGTGGTTTTTTCCTCTAACATCCCATGGAGTTAGCGTTGTGGTAGCCTGTTGCATTAAATCTGTTCCTGATGCATTCATGGTTTAGTCTGCTCACATGAATGATGCCCATGCTGATACTGTATCAAGCTATATCTGGAAACTGTCAGGAAAAAGCTTGTCTTCCATATAGGTAGACTATTAAGGTACAGGATTTTGTGCGTCAAAAAGTGCAATAGGTTTAATACACTAACTGAATGAATAGTATGTATTTGCATGCCATATAACTCCCTAATTATTTAAGAAGCTGCCTTGGCTAAAAACTTTAAGTGCATCTAATTAAATGTTGTGAGTCAAAGCAATTTTATTTAAAAAACAAACAAAAAAACAACCAACACGCAGAACGAACTAAAAAACAGACTTATAAAGGACTTATTATGGACAATATTTTGGTAAAACATTTGTTACTGCATTTGCTCTGTTATTGTAAAAACAATTGCCAGAGAAGGAGGAATATGAACATTTTAAAAAATATATATTTTTAAAATATGTAAACGCTTGATATTTACAGCACATCTGTCATCAAACTGCAATCACAAAGATCTTGTGAGGGTGGGCCTTGATTCCTTCCATATGTTTGAGCTGGGAGAATCCCCACCAAGCTCCACAGACACCTGGTGGCATCACCAAGAAGAGACTGACGTGCCGTTTCTCTTTAGAACTCACTGGTTTGCTGCCTGAGCCAACAGCTTGTGGAGGGTGTGAGGTCTGCAAGCCGGTGGCAGATTCGACAAAGCGGTGATGGCAGCTTTCGCTATTTTTGTTGTTGTTGTTGCCACTGCCCAGGCAGAGCCCACAGAAGCGCTTGCAAGGGATGGGATGAGGCCCTGAGGCAGGGGAGGAGGAGATCCTGGTAGGGATTATCAAAATATCTTGAAATCTGATGGCAGCCAGCTCTGAAGTGTCATCATGTAGCAACTTCATGCGTTGATGTGTTATGCTTCCTGTTCTAGAACAGTATCTAGAAATTAAAACTGAGCTTTAATTTTTGTAAACTTTCTGTAACAGCCTTCTGTTTCAATCTCATAGTACTCTATGAAAACTAATATTACTAAATGCACATACTGCAAATCTCTGCAAAACGAGCTTTTGTCCTTTAAAAGGTATGTATATGCCAAATGCTCTTCCTCTGTGTCTCAAAAAAAAAAAATAAAAGCAGAACCAAGAAAATAAATGCTGAAACATACCTTGAATTACAGATGCAGTATTTTAAATCATTAGTTACTAGGTTTTGCTCAAAATTACTGTATCAGTCACTCTCTAGTGTCCTTTGGAAGTCTAACATTATCACTTCAAAATGAAGAATCACAGATTGAAATTAATTCAAGGAGTAGCCATCATCATTATTCCCATCTCTTAAGAAGGGTATTACTGATTTTTTTTCCTTTTTTTTTTTTTGAGTCTTCTTTTCTTCTTTTGGTCATTGATTTGTTTATCTGCAGAACTGCTGTTGTAGCTTACTTGTGGTTGATTGTAGCGTTGCAGCTAAAGTTTCTAAATTGCCATTCTTGGCTAAAGACATATCACAAGATTGAAGAAATGACCTTTACGGTGTAATACCATCCTTTAGCCGTCAGGAATTAGTGTGTTGCATCTATCATTCTTGTAGGCCTTAAGGTATGTGCCTGGTTCTGTCGTGCCATTCCTGTAATAACGTTACAGCCTTGAGAGAGACACTTCTCTCTCTTCAGTGCCGTTATCACTGAAATTGGTACTCTTGTTTCAGTGTTATTATCATCACCGTGTCTTATGTAGGTGATAGAATAACAAAATGGATTTTTGATCTAGCTACATTTTTATTGACCTTTTTTACTAGTCTTTTTCACTAAAGTTCTTATTTAGCCTAATGGCTTTCTTGTGATATTTGGTAACTTAAAATAATTGTTTGTTGTTTAGATTAAGCAAGAAAGCTAAAGGCTTGAGAACTTAATCTGAGGTTTTACGCAAATAATTAAAACATTATATAAACTGCTATGTGCAGTAGGATACTTTGGTTTTCTAGAAACTTAACTCTCAATTGGAAAGGGAAATATGGACTTAGTGGTTCAAAGAACAATTAGTTGCTTTTAATAATACACTTGCAAAACTTTACATGCTGTAACTAATGAAAAAGCATTTACTATTCTAAGCAGTTGTAAATGAAAGACACTGCTTTTATCTGCAGCAATTTACAATGTATACAGTAATAGAAAATAATGGTTTGCAATGAGAACTTCAAGCATCTGATTTAGGCTTCTAATTTTCAAGTCGAAAGCATTTAGCATTCACAAATGGAGATGTTAGTTTGTGCAGACTGATCTTCTAAGTTTATTAAGATACACAAGCCCTAGGATGATCTCGGCTAGCCTTGTTTGCCAGTTGCTCCTTAATACAGGTGTGACATTGGCAAGGGATGCTGAAATGAATGTTGCCAGAAGTCATTACTTGTGCCTCACCTGGGAAAGGACCATTAAAATCGGAACTAATTTGGTGGGGGAAGGAAGTGACAGAATGCCCCAAGCTCTCACTGTAATTGGAAGAGAAACTAGAAATGTTGTATCAGTGTTTGCCATAAGTGGCCAGCTGAAAGGAACTTGACCGTGCTGATCCAGACCATTCTGGTACGCTAGTTCAGCTTGTAATTGCACATCCTCTATGTGTTAAAGAGAGCACAAAAGGATGAGGTGACACTTCGCGAAGCCCAGCGACAGTCTGGGTCTTCAGAAACAGCATGGTAAAAATGTATCATGCTATAGTCCAAGAAATGGGGAGAATTGCTCTCCTAGTGATTGCAGGGTGTCTCATTGAATCGTCTTCAGGGTGAAATCCACATGTGGGTAGACCAGTCATGCGCTTACCCCCGTGCTGTTTTCCCACATCAGTTACACAGCCCTGTTTGTAAGAATTGTTAAGTATAATTGTCTTCCTTGCAATAGCTGTGCCCACTCGCTGCTTCTGCACGCCTGGGTGTGCTGTAGGAGGTGTTATGTCTCAAGCTAAGTAGGTTTCTAGAACCCACTGGCTGCCTCTTAGAGATCCCTGTTGTACCAGTCACCTCCGTTACCATCCCTACAGCTAACGTGCTAGAGTCTGGATTTAAATCAAAACTTGCGAAATACTTCACTGAGTTTATATTAGATTTCATAGCCCAAGAGTTGTACATCATAAAACTTGAGGACCCGCTTTTCTGAAAAGATACTAGTCAGCTCTTTCACTTCACAATGAAATTTTTTCAGTAATTTATTTGATCTTTGAGCCTGAAGGAAGAAAGAGACTAGCAAACACAAAATAAAGTATATCTGTGGATCCATCCCAGTGACTGAACAGTCAAAAGCAGGCAGAAGCATCAGAGGACAAAGCCTTATTGATAGCTAGAGCTAATTTCAAGACTGTTAGACTGCCCATGACATTATGAGTGTTTTCATTTCAGTTTGAAATGTGGATGTTACTTAGTTTGAGAACATCCTATGTGTAAATGTGTGGGCATCAATAGCATTGTGATCTGCATTCAAGTGAAAGGAAAAACCAAACAAAGAAAGAGTGAGTCACCATAAAACCAGACGAGAATGGCAGTGGAAAAATGTGGATAAATATCTATAACAATAGGCAGATGTCATGAAGAGGGTCTCCCATTGACAACACTATTATGCTTTTACTTCCGTAAGAGAATAAGAACGCAATTCTAAAGTTGGAGCAGCCATTACAAGGGATTGGACACTCATTTGGATAGAAGACCGAACTTGCTGCTGTACAGCTTCTCACACAAGTGCAAAACATTGTGTTTTTTCAATACCACTCCACGCGGGTTTTGTTCAGAAACCAGACATTGGAAAGCAGGTCATGTGCCTCCCACTGACTTCAGAAATCTTGCTTCATGCCAGCCTTCCAGAAAGCAACTTCTGCAGTTATCAACCCCCTGAATCACAACAGGAGCTCTACCCCTGGACCCCCCCGGACCCCAGCCCTGTGTTCGGAGCAGCCGCTGCTGCTGCCACGTGGCAGAACTGCAGGGCTGTGAAGCAACAGCTTGACCAGAGCGTGCTGCACTCCCAGCTGCCCTTCCGTTCTAATGTTGCAGTTCATCAGCACGAAACCCTGTAGCTCTTGCAGCTATTAAATGTGTAGCTCTTAACAGCCATTCTCTGTAAAACGATTTGGTACAACTGTGAAACAAACAGCAGAAAAAATGCAACACTAATAACTAGAAATCTTTTAAAAGTCTTGGGGGGGGTAGCAGTGCAGGTCTTAGTTTTGATCATATCAAAATTACAGTCAAGGGAATACATTTCATGTAATATCTAATATAAATCTGATGCTTGCGTTCATAAGAAAACAGTAATTAACAAGATGAGCTAACTCTGCATCTCTCGTCTCCCTTTGAATATCTGGAGAATGAAATGGAGTAGCTCTTCATATGTTCTCATCCCGTTACATTTATATCTCTGGCTAAAATCAGTCATTGATTACTAATCACTGGTAGTTATTTATACACAACAGTATTCACATGTAGCACACAGCACGTTGAGGATTATTGCTGTAATAGGAACTAATCAATGAAAAGCACTCATGACTCTTCTAATGAGGTGATAGTGAAAGGTTTTTCTTTTGTTTACTGCAGCAACAGATTTGTCAAAGCAGACAGAGTTGTTCACAGCCAGCAGGAAAATGGTTTTCAGCACTAGATCCCAGACACCATTTTTCTCTTTCTCTATAATAATATTAAAGTTGAAAAACGATTATTCCGGTCCCCCTTTATTAAACAAGCTACTACAGAGCAAGTGAAGGATTTCTGCACCTTCAATTTTCCACCTAATAATAGTAAAATATATCCATTGTTGCCTTGACAATATTAATGCTATTTTTTTTTCCAATGCCTAAAGCAACGAGTCTCGCCACTTTCTTTGCCAGCTTGAAGCAATCTGTGGTTTTAGATTTTAATATTAAAGGCAGTTTTTTTTTTTTTTTTTAACTGGTTTCCACTGTGATTAGTTAATTCACAGGCTTTATACTTACCAGTATAATAGACATAAGAGTTAACTAAATCTTCATGATAGCCTCTGGATTATTCTTGATAATGCTAATATTTTGCTCTGAGACATAGTTGTTAACTCTAGAACTGCAAGATACCTTAAAACAAACATATGTCAGATGTTCAGGTGCTTAGGCAGAGTTAATGCCGTTGGCCAACACGTTCTCATTTATTATGCCTCGTTTCTGGTGTTAAAACTTCAGACGTACAGGCTCTGGTATTTCTGGAGATGCTGTGTTCCCAAAGCTCTGCTGATTTATTAGAGAATAGTGAGTGTTCAGCACCCTTAAAAATAGATGCGTAAAGTTTTTACCGGAGCATGTTCGTTTCTGCAGTCAGAAATGGGATGCAGAAATAGCACTTCCCAGGCACCCGCTCTAAACCTTATGCTACCAGCATAGGCTCACTCCGTTTTGTCTCCAGACAGAAATTAGGAAATGTAAGATGGAATGATCTTCATTGGATGATCCTTTAGATAATTCTCTTTAAATATTTATGCTGAAAATATTCCAAATGCAAAAAGAAGCTAAAACTTCTTAGATTATGCAGATTCAAAGAGACTTTGGGGACATCCATTAATATTTGCATGCTGGATAGTTCAGTGTGCTGCTTCAATTATCTGGAGCTTGATCACTGTGTGTAATCATAATTTGTTCATAAAACTATCCAGGCCTGTCAGCACACTGCCTGAAATTAAGCTGCTTCTGCTTGTGCAGAGCTTATGAAAAATTGAATGGCAGTTCATTTTCACAAAACATGACAAACATAAAAGAAATTATGAATTAATTTTAAACTCTGCTTAGCAGTCTTATCAGTTTGATGGAACCCTTTGTCTTACAGAAGTCTGGCATCAGAGCTGATATGCTTAATTAGTATCAAGCATCTCAAAATGCCTGTGATTGACAGGTTAGATCATTTGGTGTCCTCCCCCAACCTCCCCATGAATTTTAGTTTGGAATATAATAGTTTTAGTGAAGGAAGCTGACTACTCTAACTTTCACACCTTTACTTCAAATTAAAGACACAAAAATGGAACTGCAGATGAAGCAAAGGCTGGCACAACCCATGAAGTCAAAGATAAATAAAATTACATTTGCTGCTGCTGCCAGATCTTTAGATCTGAGATTACAGTGTTCTGGTCTGGGAATACTCCTCTGATTTGAATGTGAACATAATATGTTTTCATTTAGCATTTGGAGAAATCAATCATCCAGCACAAGCAATCAGGAGCTTCAAATTGCTTACTAGACGCATCCAATAAGCACTTTGAAGGGCATACAAATTAAAGAATATTTATTTAGTTCAAGATTTCTTCCTGTATGTGAGGGGTGCCTGGTATCAGTAGGATTTGAAGGCAGTAGGCACCTTATACAGGTAATAGCCAAATAACTTTTTTTCCAAAAGTACACCAAGGTGGGGATGTCACTAGTGTGGAAAATAAGGACTTAAGTCTGAAGCTTTGATTCAAATATATTAATAGATACTGTCTGCTAACTAGAGAGAGGGGAAAGAAGTAGAATAGTAACACTTAAGACTTCTAGAGGTAATTGTCTGATTCTCCTCTTTTCTCACTGAAGTGAAGCCTTGTAATTAATTGCACTGATTTCCTCAAAATAACTCCTGAAGTGTGATGACGTATCAGGAGCATGACTTGATGTATGGAATTGTAGAGTAAGTTTAAAATATTCTTTAAATGTGTCCTGTCCCTGCATATTTTTAGGAAGACCTAGAGAAAAAGGTAGGTATTCAGAAAATACTGCATATTATGCTCATGGAAGAGCTATTAAGGATGTTTAGTTGAATTTGCTTTGTAAAATCTTCTGTAAATCCAAGTTTAGCTTAAATCTAACCAAGTAGGAATCGAGCTACAGTGGAGAGGAGTTGAGTCTTGGATGAGGATTCTTGCCTGGTTTTGCTCTGATAATCATAATTATGCTGAACTTTTGGTCTGTAATACGTTAAGAGTGTTTCAGTAAAGGCAGTCGACTCTTTGTTAATATTTTCTGGCTTTTCAGTAGGGATTTAACTATGCCTCATGGGTTTTGTTCCTATTGGCAAGTTTCCCCTTGGAGTTAGTGGGATAATTTGCTAAGGATGGAGGACAAGTTTAGGCCTGTTTTCATGTATCTTTTTTTTTTTTAATGTGCAAAAAGAGGGAGAAAGAATGAAATTGCCCTCAAGTATCTGAAAGGAGAAATAAGATATCTTTTTCTTCCTCAGACCTCCAAGCCTGATTTTTTTTTTCTGTTTTACTCTTTTTTTCTTTTTTTCACTTCCCTTTTCCAAAAGACTCCTGACTCTGAGAGTATCTCAGATCAACTTATGTTCAGGTTGCACTGGTATAAATGCTTATGGTTTATCCATCTTATATCTGCAATGAAAGTCGGGACTTTGGACAGGCGGTAAAGTAGTTATAGTCACACTGAGTGGACAGTAGTATCTCTTTGAGTTGTTCTGCTATCCTGGGCTTCTCGTGAACCTTTCTGTGACTTTCCTGTGTCCCCCTTTTGAGTTGCTCTATTCCAGTTGCACCTGCTGTAGTCTTCACCTTCTTGCTGGGGGAATATTTGATATTTGACTTCTCTGCATTCTAGGTTGCTCTTTTATTTTCCTTGTAGGCTCGTTATATCAGTTTTGTCCATTCTGGGGTGTATCTAGGCTTTTCCTGCTGTTTAAAGTGAAACTACTGTGAACCGGAGGAGCACAACCTATTTCGAGAAACCTGCGTTCTCTCAGCAGAAGGATGTTTTCATGCTGGTAGCTGCACTCTCCCCTGAGGACCCGCAGCTTAACTCTAAACTCGGTTGTCACAGCTAGTCTTCATTTCTCATCATTTCTAGAACTACTGTACTGTAAAAGTCATTTCTGAAATAGCATTACAGATTAAGACAAAGCTTTTTCTTTTTCTATTATATAGCTGAGAGAGAGCTTTGGTATGTCTAAGAAACATGTTAGTGTCAGGGGAAAAATGTTTTTACTTACCTACATTTCAGATTTAATAGCTACTAAAAGTATTTACTCATTACGTAGTTACCAGCATAAAAAGCCTAACAAATATGTATCATTGGCAAAGAGCATATTGCTTTTTTTATTATTATTTTAATAGAATGTCAAGAAATGCAGCTAATGAGGCACAACTTGGCAAAGCAGAAAGTGCAAGTTCAGTCCATGCGCTCAGTATTACATCTGAGTCATTCCTTCCTCATCTCAGGGCTTTGCATTCCAAGGTCAGTGTAGGGATGGATCCTGCATGTGTCCTGCATGTGTCCTTGCCCTCTGAATCTTTGAAAACTTGCTGCTCTGCATTTTGTTGTTTGTTTGTTTGTTCTTCATTTGCCTTCATATGTTAAAAACTGCTAGAAGGAAATGATAGCACGAGTGTGTTATTTCTCCCAGGCGCACAGAGTACAGAAGTTGGAGTTTTCACATATATTGTTATGAAATATTTTCATATTACCTAGGCATTAGGGAATCTTTATACCTGCTTACAGAAGCTCACCCATCTGAACTCGATGGAGATGGTTCCTATTTTGTCAGGAAAAGACTGGATTGGACTGTATTTGCAGGCTGCCTTGATTATCTAGAATTGCTCTGCTAAAAGCATTTTTTTTCCTGCTTCTCTGTAGTAAGTGACATGCTTCAGAGTAGTGGTGGGCACTCTAAAATAGTAAGTCTGCTGTTTATTATGATTTTGTACGATCTTGAGTGGCATGTGATTAAAGGGATGATTTTGAAGTGTCACACTACAGCTTTATTAACGTACTTGGCAATTTTCAAGTGGTACTAGTGTAGGAGTGGTGAAGTGGTTCTTTATACCCCTAATACACGTAAACCTCTAATGAGTTGTCCTTTTCCGTCCACCTAGTGCTGTATGTAGTTCAACCTCTTAAATGAAAATAGAGAACTTGATGCAGGCTTAATGTCCAGCTATGAAAACTGGGGCCTGCAGTGCTTCCTTGAGTTGCCTTTCTGCCTTCTGTAAGTAGTGGATGTTAGCCAGAAGGTGCGATAAACTAAACTTTCCCTCAGATTATTGACTTTGATTCCCGAGTCCTAGGCCTATTAACCTAGGTGTGTTTAAATTATATTCCTATAAATGTCTGCCAGTCTTGGCCTCAGTGGGAACATTTTCTTCCAATCTCTAAGCAGTCAATTTTCCCTGAAAATGGAGCTTCTGTACTAAACAACAGGGAGTAGAAGAGGGCAGGACAATTGCACAGAGCAAGAGACTTGAAGCACCTGGTAAGTATTTGGCCGTGCACTTCTTCCCACAGGAACGTGATCAGCTCCCTTCTCCCACCATCTGGAAGACAGGGCATCTTTGCCAGCAGAGGCACATGCTCTGCAGTCCCCATCCTGCTTTCCTTCTGTTCTTTTCTCCACAAAGAGTGTTTTCTCCCTTTCTCACTTCACAGGCTGATCCAGAATCCCATGTGAGAAAGTAGATGGAGGTGGGAGTAGTGTGGGGTGGATATTCCTCAATTTTGTCCAAAATACATGGAAAGAAATTACATCCTGCTCAAGCTTTTTCCATGATCATGAAATCTGACTTGTGGCAAATAATGGATGATATTGGCTTTGAAATGAAGCTGTGCTTTTTGTTACTCCAAATCATATTTGAATAGCTTCCAAATGATTTGGTGGAATTTCATGGATACAGCTGAAACTGAATGTGGTTCTATAGCTTTTTTTTTTTTTTTTTTTTTTCTTCCTGGTTTTGTTTTCCCTTCACCCCTCATCCAGAATTTGTCTGCAATGGAATTTCTGTTTCCGTTCTGGAAACCGTGCTTGTCAGTGCATCAAAGTCATGTGCCTTCAGCGTAACACGGGCATTAGCGATGTGCATTAATGCATCTTTGAGCCTACAGATCTGTTGTTGCCAGTGATCAGAAACCTGCCTTGATTTTCAGTTCAAAGAGTTCATTAGAGGCATTAGTCCCGCAGCATTAGTTCTGGGACTTCCTTTTTGCACAGGGAAGGAAGTAAATGATCATTTCTAGATGTTTATGACACAATATTTCAAACATACTTAACCATTTTACTGTCTGTCCCTTAGATTATGTGAGATATTTATATAAATGCGAGATTCTCGTTATTGTTTCTTAACAGTAGCAATGCAGGTGTGTTGCAAGGACACCTGAACGCACACTCCCAGGTTCAATGGCATGTAGGTGCAGCATTGCAGGATCTCTCTGTGATTGCATCCATGATGAAACTGGAAAAGGCCAAGAAGATGGTTTTAAAAAAAAAATGTTATGAACGGTAATGTCAGGGTTAATACTGCAGTAACCCCTTTAGAAGTCAAGGCAGGAGCAAGCCCTGCTGCTACTGCGAGAACCACTTAAACGAGGTGTGAAAGATGTAATACATTGTCACAAACTGAGGGAAAAATTAAGTTATTTAATGGCATTTAATTAAAATTTTCACCATAATAATGCATGCATCTTTAATGGTCATGAAAACTGTTTCCTTTGCTTGTTCTGTATTTTGAACACCAGTTCTCACAGTTTTCATATATAGTACTGAATATATGTGACAATCAACAGTTGTCCTTATGCATAAAGTCATAAGTTAAAATATTAATACTGCAAAGTCAAACAGGCTTTTTTTTTAATACAATAAAAAGCATTTACTCCAGAGTTTGCTCCAAAGCTTGACTGGAGCAATTATGATTCCAACTTGTCCTCTTCTCCATAAAAAATGGCTTTTAAAAATGGAAGGACAACTTTGTGAGTTGTTGAGCAAGAAACATTCAAAGATCCAAACTGTAAATAAAATCTTATTTTTAAAAGTTAATCTGATGTTGGTTCTGGGAATTTTTGTTTCTGATCTTTCTTCTTACATTGCTCTCTTGCATTTTGAGCTGAACTAAATGTCTCAAAGTGCCAGTTGGTTCTTGGGGAAAACTATCCATTTTCAGAGTAGTAGTGAGTAACTGACTGGTTCGTGTTTGAATGTCTACCAAAGAAAGGCTGGGCAAGTCCCTTACTATTTCATAGTTGCAACATTTCCATTTCAGAGGGAAGATCAACAGATTCTGAATTTGTCAAGCCTGGACTGGCTAAATCTTGAAGCGTAATGCTGAAATCCTCAAGTCAGCACAGTCTGCCAGAGATGTTGCTGGAGCGGGGGCCATTTGTCATGTGCAAAGAGGAAATAGAGGGGAACTGAAGGCAATCTTAACTGATCATCCTGTACCTTGAGACAGTTCAAATAAGTCTCCAAGTCTCAATGTCCTGAAGTTCCTTCTCATTAGTTTTGAACATCATTTTTATAAATCCAGTCTTCCTATGCATGTTATTTTGGTTTGGCACGCTTCTTGAAGGGGCCCTGCTCGCCAGCGTACCCTGGCCATGCCTTCCCTCCTGCTGCAAACCATCACATGCTGGTGCACTGAATGGATTTAATGGCATTCTTGAAAACTGCATTCAGATAACCAGAAACAGAAGAAGAAATTATTTTTAAATGAGTCTTTTCTCCCCCCCCCCACACCTTTTTAATTATAAAACAACAACAAATAGTTCAAAAACAATTGCTAGTTAAGTGACACTGGTGAAGCAATATTTGCCCTGATGCAAAACCTTTAAAATGCTTAACTCTATTTAAAATTATATACATAAATTGATATTTTTAGGAACTGTCCTTCCTTAAGGACTTTTTAGATAAGTATCTTAATTATATGACAAAAATGTTAAATATAAAAATAACTTTCACTAAGCCATTTTATCAAGTAATCAGTGGACCATGGGAAGATTGGTTACTTGGAGTTAAACTTCTAGCTTTCTACTTAATTTTCAAAGACTCTGACTGGCATTTTTCGGGATTTACAGGTTTGCCTTCTTCGAAGTAGCTGTATCAAAAATGTTTTTTTTAAGGGAGTTTCTGCTACAGAAATATGAAGCACAGCAAGAGGAGGGGAAATAACAGAAATTACCCCAGTGGATTTAAAAGGCTGTGTGGTAGATTTAGAATCGCCAGAGGTAATAGCATTAATAATGTCTTGCATTACTGCATCAACTATCTGGTTCACCGTGCCATTGAAGAAAGGGATTATCACCATCCATCTCTTGCTGTTGAATGATATTAGCCATCCGTTTATTGAGAGATTTTCATTTGCAGAGATGTGAAATGGTATTTGACCCAACTGCTTGTTGAATGCGAACCAATGACAAAAATATACATCTATCCAGCTGCAATTTTTAAGAGTCTTTTCAGAAAAATACTTCAATGGAATAATTTGATGTCTATAGTTTGATTTATGTGATATAAATCTACATCTCATAATATTAGAAATCCACATGCATATTCTAAAAATTACACAGAACAATTAAGATTTTGTGTTTTCTCTGCCTCTTGGATTCAAGTTGCGATAAGAAATAGAAAGCGTGCACTTCAGAATATTTGCGCAGTGGCTGCTACTTGTCCTTTTAGAAATGAAACAAGTGAAATTGGTGAACAGATTAGGAGGCTTTCAAAGAGCGAGGTTTAGTTATTTGAATTTATTGTAACCTAATAACTTGTTATTGCAATCATTTATGAGATAAGGGATAAGTTTTTAAATGAAGGTGTTAATGCACTGAACTTCTGTAGAAATTTGCAGCTCCATCTTGAGAGGAAAATGTGTGTTGGAGAATGGTGCATTCTTTCCGTGCGCCTGTTTGGCACTTAGCAGGGAACTCCAGTTCTCATGACTGTTTCTGGGTGCTTCTGTCAAAATACTGTAAAAGCCTGGGCTGATCCCACAGTCCGAGCCATACAATATAGTATATATGAAGATGTTACAATTTTTTGGTCTTTCTACTTGGGTAAAAGCTTTAATTAAACATTGAAGATTTTTTTTTCAATGGAAATTACAAATATTGCTAAAATAACTGTCCATGTTCCAGTCAGTGCCAAGAATGATCACCAAGGAGTTTGATTAAAAGAGTCAGTGCTGTGCTGATGGCAGTTTGCTCTGGTGTGGTAAAGCCTTTATTAAAATTCCAATTATAAATCACCAAGAGCAAGACTGCTGTTTGTGCTGTTTGCCCTGGAAGCCACAGGCATCTGTGGTCAGTGGAAAGGTTTTTGCTTGTTAATTATATTTAAGTATAAATGCAGGCATTGTAGTACTAATACATAGAAAGGTATAGAAGCAGAATTAGGGCTTGGGGGCTCCTGGATAAATTGTTAATTTCTGTAATGTTTTTTTGACTATGTATATACAAGAGTGGGTTAATGTATTTTACAAGAATTTGTGTTCTCTCAGATGTGAAAAGGTTAACATAACAATAAACTGTGCATCTCAGTGGCCATTTACATATATTTGAATTGTTTGTAAAGGATATTCTGACTTTAAGTGGCCCTATAAACATTAATGAAACCAGGCTGTACTTTCTTGAGATTCTTGCAAAGTTAATATTTGAAGAAGTTGCGTGTGAAGCATTGTAATGGTGAAGCAAAGCGACTGTAATTTTTTAAAGGTGTAAATATTGTATGAGGCTCACAGCCAGTGGATACAATTAACAAATGCGTATCCGTGGACAGCTGGAGATGAGTGTGTGAGGGCATTTGGAAGAAAATCCCCGATCCTGAGGAGAGCTATTAGATGTTTTTTTCTAATCTTGTGCCCTTGAAGCCAAAGGGATTAAGAGTGTGATTACAGCCTGTTAGGATTTGCTCATCGAAATATTTATATGATTATTAATAATACAGAATATTAAACGTGTATCTCATGAGGATACTGCCTTCCGTATGGGAACTCGAATCATTTTCTAGCACTGCTTAGGGAGATGCATCTAGCTTAAGATCAGGCACATAATAGCTTCTTGGCCATTTATTTTCATGCAAAGCCCCTTGTCTGCAGTAGCCTGGCCCCGTATTTGCTGCTCCCAAGACTGTCTGAGATTCCTAACACAACTAATTTTCCTAAAGGAGCCTCTTATATCACTGAGCCTCCTTGTAAGGAACGTAAGCCCAGGGAGCATCTTCAGATGTTACATGAGCTTTTGCATAGCTCATGGGGCTCTGAACTTCTGACTCTGCCACTTCTTGGTGATTCCCATCATACATGCTGCGGCAGGAGATGCAAAGCCAGGCTCCTAGGACAGTTGCACTGGCTGCACGTGCTGCTGGGCACGCTCTCAACCTACACGTCGCTCCCTGAGGACATAAGCATGCTGCTTCCACCCGCCAAGGGGAGCCTGCAGCTGAGGAGGGATGCTGCATGGACACTGCTGATGTTATTTCTAATCTCTGCTGTGCACAGTTCCCTTGATGGCTTTAATGAAGTTTATGGCAGTTGCTTAACATTATACACAGTGCTTGCTGTAGGTGGCAACGGTAAGATTTGCTGAATTCAGAGGTTTATGAAGTGTAGCACTAAAACAGCTTAAGGCTTCATCAGTTCTAGTTCAGCCACTGAGCATTGCCACAATCTGCAGAATGAATATGGATGACATCTGAGAAGGTTATGCTAATTGGTTTAGTTGAAGTCATTCCATGGCGTAGATTGCGTAAATTAATATTTTTAATTTTAATGGGAGGAACAATTGAAAGCAACTCTAGAATCAGAGCATCATAAAAATATATTGCTAGCCTGAAAATGTGGCTCTATATGATGATGATGATGATAGTAAGTGTATGAAATGTTACTCTAAATATCTTCTTATAGAAAGATATGCAGAATGAATCTAATGTATAACTTTCAGTTTTTAGTTTCTCATATCTATATGTATTTGCTATATTACTGTACAAAGTAAAAGGCAGTAATTCCTGAATATAATACAAGAATTTGAATGTTACGAACTCAGAATTTTTAGAAATTAAATTTTGGCACTCTAGCTTTGAAATTAGGTCTTTTAGAATGATAGATGCAAAAACAGTTCTTTCAAGTTTTTTTTTTTTCTTCTATTTCAGTATAGGTGCTCTGCTCAGCTAAGCAAATCTCTATCTCTGCGATTAAAAGTACTGTGCATATCTGTGCCTTTGAGATATTTATATGTTCTGCCTCTTCTGTTGTATCATGCAAAAGCCCCAGGTTAACTTTGTTTTCTCCCCGGAGAAGCTATTCTTCCTTGCCTTTAATGCTACACTCACATACATTCCTTAGAGGTATTTTGGACTTCTTGACCATTTCTTACACAGTATCTGGAAGAAGGAAAAAAAAAAAGAAAAAAGGTCTAGGAAGCCCATTAATCACTGATATTTCAAAGAATATTCTTAAAGAAAAATATTCATCTTTCTAGGTATATCTTAAAATTTGGACCCGTACAGTGACAGTATGCAACATCTATATGTTATGAAATTACAGTAGGGACTTTGGATGCTGAAAAGAATTTAAATGCAGGAATGGAACAAATAGAATTAGATTAAATAGAAAATTCTATTGATTTTGTTTTATGACCCATGATTTCACTCATCATAGCACCAAGAGACCTAAACATACATCAAGAACCCACTGTTATAAACAGCTTAAAGTCTAAGATGGCAAGTGTGGCATCATACCATTGAAGATGTGATTGCAGCACATTTAGACATACCCTGCATTATTTACGAGTGATGGCAGCAATGACCGAACAACTGACGTTCCATGTAAGATTGCAGAAAAGCACCGTGAAACTTGAGATGAATTGGCTAGCCAGCTTGTGCTGCATCATCGTCACTGAATTAATATCTAAACTAGTTACATTAAAGCTGGTTCAGGTATGTCAGCCTTAGCCCAGATGCCCTTGCAGATTCACAGAAAGAAGAAATTTCAAGTGGAACTTGAAATCTTGTTGAGACAAAATTTCATTTGGATGTGAGATTGTGCAAAGATTACCATAGTAGTGACTGAGGATACAACCCTGAGGAGTTGCCCGGAGAAGCTTCTGAAGAACCACTGGAGGAGGGATCAGACTGGCAGGAGGAGAACCATGACAGAATCAAAGAAGCAAAGGCCTATATGAAGTCCTTACTGTATTTTAGAAGTGCATTATTGTTTAATCGCTGTAATAGCTTCAGTAAAAACACGTATGTCAAGCCACAACACTACAGACTGAGGGTTTAGCAAGTAAATCTGTGTAATCCTCGGAGGACTTTTGTACTGCATTGCCTCTTGCTGAGCCACTTACACTCTCATACGTGTTTTGTAGATAAAGATGTGTATTCAAAGAGCACTCTTAATGAGAATTTCAGCCTTTGGCAAGCTGTCCCTCCCAGGGCTGTACTGTAGCTCTAAATCTCGAACATTTGATATGAATTATCTTATAGGCATAGTTTAAGAAATTTATTGGATTGAACCTTTCAGAAGTGGCCTAATGGAAGAAGGCTTTAGCTATCTAAAACAATGTGATAGCCCCTGTGAACTTTGATTTTTATCTTGAGTTTTTGACACATTTCACAGTGGTTTAAATCATTGTTTTAAGGGCACTGACTGTCAGTATGTGTCTTTTCTGTGCTAATGTGTATGAGGATGAATGTCTGTTAGTTAACAGACATAACCTGTGTAGTCTGACATGAACGTTTATCTCAGTAAAAGGAAATCTGGTAGGAATTTTTGTCAAAAAAATAATAAAAGGTTGAGTTTTTTTTCCCGCCCTTTGACTTGGTAAATACCTTGCATTGAGTTTCTAATTAAGGTTGTTTTTATATTGGATGTTTATTTCACAGGGAGATTATTTCCAGCAATGCATCTCAGATAAACAGATGACAGCAAACCACAGACAAATCCATCACTAATTCTGGCATTATCAAACACTTTTGAAGCTAATGCACAAAATCTCCAAAGACAAACATTTAACTCTATTCAACGTGTTACTGTATGTCAACTGTTGATAGAGAGGTTTTTTAATCATTTTGGATATGTCATGCTCCACTTAAAATTCTCTAGCATTTCCCATTGATAAATACCAAGGCATAACTGTCATTTGCATGAATGGAAGCTGTAATTATAAATGTACTTATGTCCTGTGTTGAAGTCAGGAATGTAAAGAGGGATGTTTGCTAATGTAGAAATATAAATAACAGTTATAAATGTTCACTCTTTAGCATGGAAATTATATTTCAGACCATCTGAGATGCATTTTGTTATTTAAATAATAGTAATAGGAGGCAGAAATTTAATATTTACCATGTTGCAATTAAATAAGTTTGGCAAAAGTAGTGTATCCATTCAGCAAACATGAGAAACAAGTGTGAAAATCGGCTTGGTAAATTTAAGATTTAAAGAATAAGGAAGGCCAGCACCACTGGAGAGGAGCCTGTGCCTCCTCACGGCTTTATCTCCAATCTTTTTTTTTTTTTTNCCTTTGGATAGTCTGATGTAGTCCAGGAAAGATAGTGTTGTCCTCAAACTATAAAATAACTTTTGAGCTAATCAATAGTTGGAATTTGCTTTCTACTGGAAATTAAAAAGTAAGAATCAAGGAAAATTTCTACACTTTGTTGTGAAATGAAATTTCCTAAACTTGAGCAACCTAGCTTAGATTATTTTGAAACAAAATTGATCTTAAAAGTGACCATTGTTTTGTGATCATCTGAGCACTTGGGTCCCCCAGCTGTGGGACTGGGCACTGTGAAAACTGTGGCCGAGGTAGAAATCCTCTCATCAGGGACGAGCAGCTGGCAGAAGGCTCTCAGCTTTCCATTTCTGCGGTGAGGTGCCTCTGACGTGCTTGGACACTTGCAACCTGCTAAGGATTTGGCCTTCAGAAATGTAAGTTGGGTGCTTTCATCGAAACAGATGTTCTAGATAGAGATGGTCCAAGTATAAAAAAATGTACTAACACACAGTAATAAAAGAACCAAGTAGAATCTTACTTTGGCAAGAAAGCACTCAGTTATGATTCAGTTTACATTCACTGAAATTTTAATTTTTTTATCAGCCACCCAAATACATAGGCATCTGGGTGACTATAGGAGATGGTGAGATTCTGAGATGTAATTTGCACCCTGGATCAGTACCAACTGATGGAAGTTTTAGTGCTGTGCTGTGATGCTTTCGTAAATGAAGGTATGGGGGTGTATCAGCCACTTGTTTTGTTGGCATTATTCAAGGGATTTACTTGACTGGAGCAGCCCTTTAGCTAACCCAGAGGCTTCTGAAATACCCTGAGGCCGTATAGATTTGACAAGCACATCTCCTTCTGAGTTACTGGAGATGTAGGAGTGCCTGATGGCTCCAGTCATGGTCCAGAAGGATACTGTGAGCTAAGGTCTTTCCCCCCAGAAGTTTGCAATCTAAGTTGGTTTTATGTCTTTCCTTTCAAACACCTCATTAGCGTTCCATGAAGAAGAGATCATCATGTATAAGCTCTAATTAATACTATCAAGATAAGGAAATTATCCAGTGAAAAATGCATTTCTTGAATTAGACATGTCAAAATGAACAAAACAGTGACTCTATTTGAATCTTCATTTTTATTTTATTCATATTATCCTAATTTATATCAAAACAGTGCTTTGCAAGTTTATCATATGTGTGGTCTTACTAGATGCAGGCTCCTTCTTGAAATGTACTAATACCTGCTTTGATTTCTGTGATGTTCATGCTGGAGATGAACTGTAATGAAATTTGTTAAGTGAGTACCATGCAGGATCTGTTTTATAGCCAGATGGTGTACTTTGTATTCTGTATACTAAAGTTGGCACTGTGGGTAAATTATTGTAACAAAAGATATTATGCATAGTCCTTCTCCATCACCAATAACTAAAAGCTTTTTTTTTTTTTTTTTTTGCCTCAGAGTACAGCTAAGTAAACAAAGGTCATGTAAAAATTTGTTTGACTGTGCTTCATATTGTCAGCATTGGGATTAATATTTTTCAGTTTTATAATGCTGCTAAAACATATTTTAACAACAGTGAAGTGTAGGCATTCTTTGAAGTAAGTTAAAAGTAAACAGTCCATTTAATATCCCAAGACAAATTCAACTTAGTTTCCACTCCATATTAAATACAGGCTTTCCCATTTTTCTAATGACAATCAAGGTTGTTAAAATTCTTTCAAATACTAAGTGCAAAACTGGTTCATATTTTTGCTGGGATTGTCTTACAGGACAAAAATTACAGCAGTAATTTAGTGGGTGTTTATTAAATATAAATTTATCTTTGGATTAAATACAATATAAACAAAAAAGACTCGGGGTCATTTTAACTGGGGACAAGGAACTGAATCACTGAACAGCAAAGTGCTGCCTGAATGGCATGTGCAGCCCTTTGCAAACCCCTGCCCAGAAGCTGTTGCTAAGGGACACCATCGAGTGTGCGGCTTTTCCCTCTGACAAGTCCAGAACTTAAAAGAAAATTCTGGATTTTAACCCATATTCTTAACATCTGTGTGCTTCTGGTTTTTGTTTGGTTTGTTTGTTTTTAAGGAATGGACAGAGAAGCACTGGATATTGTACAGATGGATAAAGCATGGCCCCTTGGAAGCACAGAAGTTGTATTGTCTCTTATGTTTAAACAGCAGTTGTGTAATTTTGCGACTCAGATTGTTGCAACAATTCCTCAAAACTTAAAAAAAAAAACAAACATTTCCAGTTTCCCAAATCCATTCTAATTGGTTTGATGCATGCGCTGGCAGAATAATTGATTGACACTAAGATCACTAAGCAAAGAGTGAGCAAACAGAATCAGATTAATGAAAACATACAGTAATTACAGCTGTGAAAAAACAACTTAGAATTTATCATGTTGCCTTGGGGCAAATAATCAAAAGTGTTATCAATGAACAATTAGAGTTAATGAAAATCTCCTTGTATGTATAGGATTACCATGCATAGTTACAGATGTGTTTTAAATGAAAGATTTATTGCAAGTTTCCTGCCTAAAATGTGTGACATGTAAACATATTGTTTATGATAACAAATCAAATCAATTTCTGCAGAACACTTCACGGCAGAAGATCAAAGTTTATGTATGCTTTTCATTTATATTCTATAAAAGATTAATTTCATGCCCTTTACTGCATTATATTAATCGGTTTCCCTAATGTGTGTGTTATTAATGAATATTCCTATGAAGACTGTCAAAGTATTGGTATATTAATAATGGAAGTAAAAAATTAACTTTTATGGCTATGTAAACCTCAGCATTTTGGAAGAGCTGAAAACAATCATGTGTGACAAAGAAGTAGGAAATCCATACCACATAAAAATCAGGTCCCGAGGGCAGGTAGAGCTAAAGAGTTGGTGTTTTGAGAACTGCCTATCTTTCTCTCTCTGAAATCCCCATTTCTCCACCATAGAATAGAGGCCCAAAACCTGTTCAAAAGCATAATGCAAGATGCACAGAAGTATATCTCAGATAGCTTTGGCATGGAACACTGAAAGAAAAGCTTAGGAGGAAAGAGAAAATAAAGATGATTGCATAGTTGCCATTTCAATAACAGAAATTCTGCTGTTTGTTATTCTCCAAATTTGCTTAGAAAAAATGTACTTTATTCTTTTTTTTATTTTGTTTTTGAAGCTTCTGGAATTGCAAAACAAAATTTAAAAACCTGTTTTGTGTATCCTTTTGCAAATACATAGTATAATGTGTTTGTGCAAAGGTTACCCATAGGAGCTTGTCAGTCTTGTTTGTATGTCTTCAGCAAAAATTTGCGCAGGTATCTAAACAAAAACGTTAACCAGGATACTGTAACTCCACCTAAGGTGAGATATCATCTTACTGAGGTGGTGATAGAGGCTTTAATGGCGTTACTGTGATGCTGCTGGGACTAGAACTAGATTCCTGAAGCTTTCAGACAGAGACACAAATTATCCTAACCCTTCCTTCAGCATCATTTAGATGCCTGTAATCTTGAAAAATATGATTCTCTGACTTCCAGATCTAACTCTGCCTTTGATTGAATGCAGAATGATGTGAACACAGGACCCAGAATTTACTTCAGCAAGACTGCTGTGTATCAGTTGCTTGTAATTTCTTCTCCTTGAGTTTTGAGTTGACTCTACCAGCACCACACTCAGGAATTTGAATCTTTCTGCACCAGGTTCTGGATATGCTCTGACATTACAATCTGGTAGTAGACACTGTCTCATCACAGGAACTGTCCTGTAGCAGTTAGTGTGGTTTTATTTGTCCTGGACTGATCAAATAGTAAGAAACAGAATTCAAAGATTGCCAAGCAGGATCATCGCTACAGGTACAGTTCTTTTATGAAATCTCCTTAATGTTTAAATGGAAGTAAGCGGTCAAGGAAAAAGCAGGGAAGAGATGAGAAAGCTTAATGAGAATTTCAAAATGATGTAAAACTCATGTGCTCTGCTTTTAACTGTTCCTGCTCATCACAGGCACAGTTTTGTTTTCATGTAAGTGTATGCACAGATTCTGGTAGTGATTCTCCCCATTTGGAAGAGGCAGTCATGTTTTGGTACAGTGATTAACATGAAAATAAAAATAGATTTTACTTGACAGGTATGCAATGTAGAGCTGGATTCTGTCTTGCACAAAATGCATAATTTCTTTTGTTTTTATGTGAAAGGTCTAAGTAAGGTGAAAAACCTAAGTTCATCATTTTTCGTACTTCCATCTTGTTTTCCTGCTGTAAATTTTATTCTAGTCCTGTACTCAGAGCTTGCATTGAAATGTGTCTGGAAAAAGTATTCCTTGAGACATTTGGCAACCATGTTTCATTCCCACCTGTTGCATTTTCCCACAGTGGATGATTTCTGCTTCTGTGGCAATTTAAATTGTACATGTAAAGAATTTTTTTGTGGCTGTCAGGATCCTGTGATACCACTGGTGATAATGCAGTTGTTTACTCTATTGGCTACTTGATTAATCCTCACTTATGAATAATAGTTACAGTAATATTCACCTCCTCTAAATAATGTCATTATGATTTGAATGAGGAATTAGTAAACAACTCACAGCTGTTGTGCAAAATGTTTGGATAGTAATGCATATTCATGAATATTTCATACAGTAATGCTTATTAATTTTTTTTTCAGAGAAACAACTAAATGATATTTTATAAATTGATGCTTGGCAAATAATGTAGTTTGTTTCTCAAGGCTGCTGTCAGTGATGTATGAATCTCCCTATTTGTACTTTCTCACTAAGCATTGCAAAAAGCTGCTTTACGGAAGCTTTTAATATCATTGAAGTAAATGTTTTTCTACATGTGTTCTATGTGTGAAGGGGCTAAACGATGAAGGTCACAAAACTACGGAATAGGACCTCAGGAGGTCAACATGTTCATCCCTTTTCCTAAACATAGCAAAAATTCTTAAACTTTTCCCATATAATCCGTTCTTTGTTTCAAATAATGGAGGTACCAGTAGTGAGAAGCAGTCTAGTCTTATATCCTTACCATGAAACAGATTTTCTTTCCTATGTATGACTTTGAAGATCTAACTTGGAGTCAGCCCTGTTTTGAGGAGGTTGGAACAGATAATTTCCAGAAGAACTCACAAATCTATTATTGTAGAATTCCATGATTTTATATACCAGAATTTCTACCTCTGCAATTTAAGACCACTGCTATTTGTCCTATGTATATATGAGAGGGGGGGAATATTTTATTCCTTTCATCTTTGCAGCCACCTCTTGCATATTTAAATGTCACTGCTCTGGGTCCTCCTGGTCTGACACAATTTTCATCTAAATGTGTTATGATTGACTTGTGAATTGAAACAACATTGATGTGTGTCATCTTTCAAGCGCTCATAAGTAGTTTGATAATTCCAGTACCTTAAAAGTCAATGAAGTGACGTGGTCTGAAGTTTCATGATTCTTTTATTGCCCTTTGTTGGGGGGTGTCACCACCAAGAGTATATTTACTGAATACTTAGAGTTTAGAAACTTTACTGAGACTTCCAAAGGCTCTCAGAGGATGTGATGCCAATGAGGTGCTATACACCATCTTTCCTCTCCAGTGTCAGCTGAAAAAAGGATTACAACAATTGCCATAAATGAATTGTTGATCTGGCATGAAGTTATACAACTGAGATAATGGGTTTTATTTTATTTTTTCAAGCAAGCTTGACATGCATGCAGGCACTTTTAAGATTTCTTCAGTGCTGTACCAGCCTTGAGGAGGAACAGGAACATTTTACTCATGAATTTAATTTAGGTATAACTAGATTTTGTGGGGTGGTCAATAAGCAGAAGCTGTTACTCAGATCAGTGAGGGCTTCTTTGGTCTTAATTTTGGTACTAATTTCATTTAGAGCTACGCCAATGAACTTTTAAAAGGAAGAAAGATGTTCTTTAAGCTTTTTCTGCTTAATGCTCACTTAACTAGCGGAACTATGAACCCTGTCCTGTAAGAAATCAGTTTTGATTTTTTTCAACACAGTAATTTGATAGAACAATTCCACTTTTCGTTCTGAGGATATAGGATAGGCTTCATTGGCATTTATAAAATCCTGTAAAGCTCTTTCAATGGGCTTAGAAGAAAAAAAACTTTAGGCAGAGAATTTAAGCTACACAAGAGCTCCTAAGAGGGGAGCAAGGGCAAAGAGAATAATATGTGCAAGTTGGAGTATCTTTTTAGCTTTTTTAGAAGTTTTCTGGCATCATAAGCTCTGAAGTTAGGTAATGATCTGGACTGTATGTTCAGTCTCCTCTTAACAATGTAAGGCAACCCCAAATCCCTATACTTATTGATTTGGTAAAATGGCTTTACAGGCTGATACAAACTCATATCTGTATGAGAAAGTCCTATCATGATTTCTTTATGCTTAACAGCTTCCAATGGTATTTTCTTCTGTGAAATTTAGTTACATTTTTTTTTTAACATAATAATTTTGCTATCCAGAGCAGCCTGTCTGTAAGTTCCCCAGTTTTGTTGTTGGTGGTGGTTGTTTGTTTGTTTGATGTTTTTTTTGTGTGTGTGATTCAAGTGTTGGCTTCTTGTCTTTGTTTCCACCTACAAAGAACAGGATGCATTTGGTGATATCCATCCAGTTCTTGGTAGTGTCTCTGTGTAGCTGAATCAATAAGTTGCTCTCATTTAACTGTTAACTAAGCTGTTTAAGCAGTAGCTGGTGATTTTGTTGATGTATAGTTTGTTTTGCTTAGCCTAGTTAACCATGTCTGAAATGCCGTGTGCAACTGTATGCACAAGGATTTAAACCAATTCTAGAGAGGGTATGTGCCCTTCTCAAGCGTTTAAGAAGCTTTTCCTGTTCTCTCTACAGAGGGATACCATAATGAATTTGGGGTTGAATCAGAAAGATACAAGTCAAGATCTTTCCTTCTACTTATTTTCAATTACTTACATTATTTTTCTCTTCTTTTGCCTTTTCTTCCTTCTCATTGAAAACACTGCATACAATTGTTAAGTGTTTTTTTTTCTGAACTTTCAATTAAACTTCAAAACAAAGCTGGAGTCATAATGTTCTACGCGTACTACTGTAGTAGTATTTTAATAGAAAAAAAAAGTACATTTAAATATGTTATTTGATAATCTTTATGGAAAGTCACCAGCAAGTCATACAGAATTTTAAAGGGCCTAGTATTTACTCATGAAAAATATAAAGTATTACTGTTAAACTTTTTTCTGCTTTACTTCAACCCATTAATACTAGGGAAGTCCCCTTGAAATTCACTGATGTTTACATCCTTGAAATACTTCTACACAGTAATCATAAGTCCATTTAGTAATTATTTAGCCAAGCTAGGCATATTATTTTTTATACTCTTTCTTCATAAGTTTTTCTTTCCATACTCATCATTACTACTTTTGCAGTTTTTGTTGCCTTACAATTTGTTGGTCTCTTCCTTGTGTACATATAGCTGGAAATAAGTGCATTCTGTCGGCTGCAATTATCATAGAATCATAGAATGGCCTGGGTTGAAAAGGACCTTAAAGATCATCTAGTTTCAACCCCCCTGCTCTGAGCAGGGTTGCCAACCACTAGAGCAGGCTGCCCAGAGCCACATATTTTTTGCCCAGAGCCACATATAATTATGCTAGTGTTGTATAAATAGGGAATATTGCCTTATTTAATTCATCATGTGATTCTGCATCTTTTAACAGTCATGTGGAAAGGAAAAATATTTATATGTAGTTAGAGCATACTGTTATAGGCAGCTTGCGCTTGGACTATTCATCTTTCTTCCCAGTGAGAAAAGTGTCTTGATTTATTTTTCCAAATTTGTTTTAAAAAGTGAGGCAATTAAAATGAACAAAGTTGAATAGAACAAGAGGATCTCCAGTCCCCATGGATAAGTAGTCTTTTTTTTCTCCATTTTACATTGACTCTTGTTAGAGTGTGTAAATAACAACCTGCAGCCATTTTCATTAGCTGTTGGTTTCACCACAAAACTCTCAGCATTGTTATAAAGCATGACCTAAATCCAGTGGAAAGGTGACATTTCAAGCTTGGAAAGCTTGAGTTGTGTGACAGCTATACCTTGAAGACCCAATTAGTAATCCCAAACGAGTTTTATTGGCAGTTACCCATTTTGAAATTCAGTCAAATTAAAAATAAAATAAAAAAAATCACTATCCTGATAACTGTATATAACTTAGAGTGATTACACCCTACATACACATACTGTCTGTAATATCACTCTAATGAAGTTCGAATTAATTGGGGTGATCAGTGCTGTGGCTTAGACAAAACAGCCTATATTGTATACATATATTTTGCTCTTAAATACGTTCTTCAAATCGTGTAGTATTTTTCTGGGATCTGTTGTAGTATCCCTTGGTCAGTAGATGGTGCACCAGGTTACAGACTTGTTGGTTTTCCCATGTGACACAGTTTTGACCCTTACTTGACTCAGTAATGTAAAACTTCAGTTTAGACATGTTTAATTTATATTAATAAATTCTGATAAAATCCACTGGGCTTTAAGTATGATTAGTTATTTTTAAATTTCATATATAATATATAAGAGTGGCATTGGACATAGATTATTAAATTCACAGTAACATATCCAAACTTGGATAAAATGAATGTTCGTGAATGTTTAACTGATTTAAAGTGGGCAGATGCAACTTTACTGAAATACAGGTAATGGACTTAGTGAATTTTTCCGGAGAGTTGTTCTTCTAAACATAACTCAGATTAGATAGAAACCATTGCTACTTGCATGATATCAACTTCTGCATGCAGTTATACCAAAATAAATTCAGTTTCTTTCCTTCTGCATGCATAGAGCTCTTAGCCATGTGTACTAGAAAGACCGAAGAAAAAAAAATAAATTAGCTCTCTGAAGGAAAGGAAGTCAGCTAACATGTTGAAGAGTGCTGTGGTAAGATGATCTTTCAATACATAGTGCTTGACTGAATCTCACAGTACATGAAAAGGCCCTTATGCTACACTTGCGCATGAACTCAAGAACTAGCAAGTTAGTTCAGTAATTAAGAATCAAACACATCTTTTAGGATCAACTAAAATTCAGTCTCTGCCTTGCTAATTAATGTTTTGCCCACCATCAGACACAGCTACACTGAGTCCACTTTTTCTCTCCATCATTGGAAGGAGAGCAATGCTACTTGGAAGATGTGCAATGTATTCAGTGGAGTTGGAATTTTCTTTATTTGAACTATCACAGGCTGAGATGTGACACCGGGACAGGTTTTGGCTGTAGAGGCCACTTAGGCTACTAGAGAACACGGGAACGTTGGTTTCCTTGGTCCCCCAGGATAAGGTTGGCCCTCCTGGCTGCCAGGGCACACTGCTGGCTCATGTTCAACTTGCTGTCAACCAAAACCCCCAGATCCCTCTCTGCGGGGCTGCTCTCCAGCATCTCGTCCCCCAGTCTGTACGTATGGCCAGGGTTGCCCCTTCCCAGGTGCAGGACCCGGCACTTGCTCTTAGTCTAGTCAATATAAAGCACAAAAGCTTTGAAAACCACCTGAGTAGCATGTACGGACCATTCCTCTGGTATTTGTAGTATAAGGAAAGTGTAGTATAATGCAAAACCGTAAGACCATAATGCAAAAGTGTAAGACCATTTTCAATGGACTGGACTTGCCTTCTTTTTAAAACACAGCAGAGGTATGGCATATATCAGTAAACCTGTCTATTGTATGCTGCATGTGTTCTTCTTAACTGATATTATTCCTCTAATACAATATTGTTACAAATTCTCCTCTGACAGATTCCGAATAACTTCTGAATTGCTTATTAGTTAAATGGCTTACGGTTGGTGAAACACACAATTAAAAAATTGAATCTGTGTGAGCTAAGGATTTGCTTCATCAATTTTTCTAGTTTTCTGAATGAAAATTTATGAATTTACTGATGATTTATTGTGTCTTCTCTTCAGAAAATTCATTTTGTGCTAACGGACCATTACAAAAATCACCAGATCCAGTTTTTATTGAAATAAACCCCAATTTTCTATTTGACTCTCATGAAATGGTATTGGTTCTAAAGTATTAAAATGCAAGATCTATTACTGCCTCCCACATTTTAAGAAGAAGAAAATTGCAAAGGACTATTTTGTGACGTGGTGGGATAATCAAAATTTAAAGCTTCAAGGTCAAATGTACTTTCCTGAGTGACTCAGTTACTGCTCAGTTTGATGGCAGTAGAGAAAGAAGGATGCTTGAGCTTTCATTATACAAGTAAAGCATATTAACAGGAAGCCGTTAAATACAATTTATGTGTGAATAGCCCAATTGGTAGGCATGTTGGCTCCATTGTGTGAGGGATTAAATAAATGTATTACTTTCCCATTATTATTCACTGAATAGATTTTTTTATTAAGTTTTGGTTAAAATGTGCATAGTTATATTGTCAAAGTGACATGTCTGTTTCCTTAAAAGCTAAGTCTATACTGAAAAAAAATGTGCTGTAAAGTTTATAATGCTAATAGTTCAATTTTAGCCATTTTTTTTTCTTTTGAACATACCCGTTTTATTTGCATTCTGCTAAGCAGTTTGCATGTTTGTAGCTTTGATCGTGCACATTTTGTGACTGTTAAGGGCAGACTTACCAAGTCTTTGGTAAGTACTTTCATAAATCTTTAAATGTTCGCTCGGAATATGGGAATATGTCATTTTCCAACTCAAGAGATACATAAATGAATTCTAGTACCAGTTTAAAATATTCTCCGCACCATGCCAGAGGGTCATCACTGGTCTTACATTTCATATCATGGACATTTTCAGAAATTAAGGTTCTAAATTACTTTTTTCAACTTATGCCAATTTACTCTGCCATTCTCCCATTTTCTAGTCTATAATTTATACCGCCATTTGTCACCTCTGTTTCTAGCCTGGCATTTTTGCTAAATACACTTACATGTAGTAAACAACAGCCTCTGAATTGTCCTCCTTTCTTCAGTAGGTTGGCAGAAGCATTCTTTGTGGCATTAGCTGGATGAATTTCTCTGGCAAGTTGTTTGCAATAGTTATTCTTATTTTGTTGTCATTGTCATTTAAGACTCCTAACATTAATTACTGTACTTTAATCCCCTTGGAGAAAAAACATTCAAATATAATGTAATGAATGCCAGTTTTGAAATGGTCTTTCTTGGTCTTAATGTAAAAATATGCTCAAACTTCTAGTGGAAGGTTAGCCTGATCACATAAAATATTAATTATAAAAAGCTGTTATTAAGGCAATGCTATGTGCTGGACACTGTAATTACACTGTACATAAGGTTTTCCATCAACCGGTAGAGGCATAGAGAACAGGTACAGGTCAACACCATGCAGCTTCTCTCCCACAGTGGCCAGGTTCATCCGATCACTGCGCGTACTTCTTGGTCTGATCTTGCTGACGGCATGCAGGGAAGCTCCGGGCAGCAACCTCTCCTCCCGGGCTTCGCTGGATGGCTGCTCCTGGCTTTGCACCAGATTCCGATGCAGGTCCAGATCTAGCAGTCCTGAAGGCTGCTATCATCCTTCTGCCTGACAGATGTATCGCCCTACTTGACATCTAATAACAATTCGTCATTAGCATTTTAGTGGAGTTCGAGCTGTAAATGTGAAATAGCATTCTCAGAGAGCAGTACTGCAGAAAATCCTGTGTTCATTCTCCTTCAGCTCTGGAAATAAGAGTGCACACATACAATCCAACATTGCTAAAATAATTTTAAAGTCTTGAGAGAGGCTTTATATCTGTAATCAGATCTTCAGGCTCTTTCTTCACAATTATCTGTTATTTTATTACTTTCTAATGCTGTATATGCCACATCTGAATATATATGTTCTTGAGCCATCTTGCATAGATAATAGAATTTGATATGAATAGATTTATTTTTTACATTTACACTCTTATTTGAAAATTCTAATAGTAGTTGATACTTATATTGCTTTACGTTTTAAAGAATGAATTCAGTAAATAGCCCTTTTAAAGGATCAGGAAAATGGCATGCATGTTTTTCCTCACATTATATTTCCTCACTGAGCATGGAAGGAATGGAACTAGGAAAACAGAAGGAGCATCCCTAAAGAGAAAAATAAAATAATCTGAAGGACAGGCACTCACCGTCTTCAATCTGTGGCTTTCAGTATTTCATGTCCTTAATCACAAAATACCTATGAGGTTGACTTAAAGCCATGTTTATGTTCATTTGACTGCAGTGAGCATTTATGAAGATGAAAAGCATTATGAGATTTCCTGCTGCATCAGGGCCATGTCTTTGACAAAATATTTACTGATTTATTATTATTAGTTTTTGTTATTTTTTGCTAAGTACTATCAAAGTGTGTACCCAGCAAATGTGGAAAGGGAGATTACAAAGGCATGTGTTCCTATTTAAAGGTCTCCATGAAGAAGTAAAAGTAATATTTTGGAAAGTGAGCTGTCATTGCTGTCTATCCTTTGGTAGCAAATAAATCTTCCTTCTACAATCTGCAAAGCCAGTAATCTTTAAACCATATTGGTACTCCCTTGCTCTCTCCAACCACAAAGGGAAAAGACAGCAAAAATTCCCAACAGAAATGAAAGCATTAAGCAGATATTCTATTAACTGTAATATTTGATGGGTCTACTAGATATAATATTTTGGCAATATTTTGTTGTCTAATAACTGCCAAAACACTTTAGCCTCTTCATCGTCACTGCTAACAAAAACAACAGAAGTTCTATTAAATAATCTTCCCATTCTTTTATTGGGCTGAGAAATAAAAGCTTTATAGCTTTGTTTACTTCCACTATCTTTTCGTGGTGGTTATTTTTGTTGGACATTGGTCAGTAAGAAAACTGCTGATGTGGAAAGGATACCTTCTGAACAGTGGCCAGGGACAGAACCCAAAATATTTTGATCTTCCAGTAAGCCTCAAACTAAAGCCAAGATTCAAGTGAGTAACTTCTCTTTCCCTTCAGGAAAATTAGCACATGCATTCTGCAAGTTTCCTTCCAAGTGATTTCTGCAGAATTCTTCTGGCACATAGTACCAGGGATAACTTCGGTAACTACCTACGCTTGGGCTCAAATAAAGGTTTAAAGGTACCCTTTTCACCATCCATTTGTCCAAATTACAAAGCCAGTGGGCATAGTTTAAGCCTATTAGCAATTTTATAGTTTGCAATTATCTTTATTGTTGATTCTCTGTGTAAGGAATGTTGGATGAAGCAAAATTTGCATAGTTTTCTATTTATACCAAAATTTAAGTATTTTAGTGGTGAGACTACAACAAAACGTGGTTCAACTTTGTCAAAAGTACTGCCAGTATCTGCCGAAAAAGCAGATTAAGCAAGCATATATTTTCTCTTTTAAAGGATAAGAAATTGTGCAAGATTAGTATGAATTCCGTTTTACATTTACAGACTGTTTACAAAACAACCCCCCAGATCTTCCTGAGGCGATAGTTAATATTGTAATTCAGATTAATTGTTTCAATATAGATGTCTATTTCAAGGAATATTCTTCTTCCCAAAGTTGCAATTAGATCTGGTTTAACAAGGAAATCTATTACAATGTCTACTTGAGGAAATCCATATAAACTTGTAAAGGGTTCATTTTACATTAGCATCAATGCCATATTCCAACATAAGTGCTAATTTGAATGCTTCAGCTGATTTTAAGTGACTGCAAATGTGCTACAGTACAGTGACTTTCACCTTAATCTTTAGTGGTCAAATCAAATTCATTACTACTTAACCATTGTGCTCCTATCAGAAGATCATTCCTTGAGTGCGTAAGGCAGAAAAATCAACTGCAGAAATCTGGTTAAGAAAATACATTTACATATGGTGACTTGGAAGTAATATGTAAGTTTGTGCGGGGATTTGGAGTTCTGTTGAAATGATAAAATGATTGAGAATTTATGCAATAGTTTTTTAATTATTGAAAAGTTAGGGCCAGCTCACTGAGCATCTAACCGTGCAGCTGTGCATCGGTTTGGATTTTCAAAAGGCACCTAACCAAGTTAAGGACGTAACTCCCTTTAGAATAAATAGCTGCAACCTGTTTAGCTGCCTTTTAAGTATCCTAATACCTTCCTGTTTACCTTTGAAGTGATGCTCTTTGGGTCCAAATCCTATGACCTGGTTAATGCAACCAAGGAAGGTATCTGTTTGTACTGGCAAGGGATGCAACACAGGTTGTTTTTTCCAGACCAGCAGCAAAAGGACTCCATCACACGAAGGCAAACAGATCAGTCAGTTCTCTTAGTTTTGTATGCTACACAACACAAAAACTGGTGTGCGCTTCATGCTGCAAAGGAGCCCAGTCGATAAAAATTGTACCAGTTTAATCAATAGTCGTGTTTTGTCTGACTAAAAAGTACTCGTGTCGTTTTGCAAGAGTAAGCCTCATGAAAGCCTCTGCCTTTTAAGAGCCGGGGCTCTCTGGCCTCATGTATATTTAAGTGCCTATTACCTTTCTTGCCTGCCTCTACATACCATGTTTTGTTCCTGGAAATATGACTACAGGAAGATGCTGTTTCTGGGAACAGTGTTACAGAGCTGGTAATGTTGATTAGTGACTAATTAGTGTCATTCCCAGAAGTATCATCTCGGGAAGAATTTCCGAGAAGGGACTGACAACCTGGTGTGTTGGTGGATGCCCAAGCCACGCTGGCATTTCGCTAACCCTCCCATAATTCAAAGTTAAGGCTGTGACAAATGGCAGTTATGAAATTGTATTTTTTTCTAACCATAATTAGCTGAAGGATAGCTCTGTTCCCTTCAATCCAGCCATGGATCATATTTTGTGCTTCTGGTACAGGAAAAACACCAAAAAGCAGAACATAATACTAATGGCCTTAGTTGGCTGCCTGCATGCATTACTTCTGCGCGTGCAGAATCCTAAACTCTTAAATAGGTCATGTACATTTCCGTGTCTATTTTACAAAAATATCTACTCCAATATGTGAGAACTGATCTTGTGACACATCTCGAAATGAGCACATGGTGTATGAAAATATCTTAAGATAATTAGTGGAAGAATCTAAGCAGATAAAATGTAAAAAAAAAAAAAATGAAACAGCAAAAAAATCAGGCAAGAAAATAAAACAAGCATGACAGAGGAAAGTAACAGTAATAAATTACCATTTGAAATTCATTATAATTTTTAGTTGGTTGGAAATGAAAATCCAGAAGGTGCTCTGGATTTTGTCAGAGAGCTTTAATATTCTTCGGTTAAAAAGTTTCAGGAACAGAGCTGCCAGTGGCAAATTGTGAAGTGTTTGTTCCTGTTTGATGAGGAATAAGCTGCATGCAAGGAAGTGTACAAACACTGAGGAAGTGCTGCATCAAATAAAAAAAAACATAGATGGAGGTAGTTCAGCTGCATTACAAGCACTAAAAGAAACCTTAAGGCCAGGAAATTAACACTAAAGTTGCCCATTCTGTTTGGGAATTAGAGAAATTTATTCTAGGAGCATCTTTGGGATTCGCTGTTGCATGCTGGCTGGAACTGGCTGCAGCAGCACATCCACACGTGCGGCATTGGTTTTAGTGGCAGTGCTGGGGCTCAATAGGTGGATGCCTGGATGAGGTATCTAACCTTCGATAAGGTTGGATGATATTTGAATCCATTTTTGCTTTTTTTTCAGAAAGCATCTTTGGTAGGATAGTTTATAATTTAAGCTCAGTCTTCTTTTGAAAATTCTGTTGATATATCTATGCTAACATATTTTTATTTGCAAAACATCTGTTATTGTTCTGCTCTTCCCTAAGGACTTTTGCTGATGTGGCAATTTGGATCAGCTGTGGATATGATTTATTTATATGTTTGTTTATTGGCAAGACTTTAAAACCAGCAAATCCAGATAGGTTGGATACGATTTATACGGTCTTCCCCTCCCTTCCCCCTACACCAATGTAATTTTTCTAGTATAGCTTAATATGTTTAAGTGGCTAGGATACAATATAATATCAAATGTGTTTTGCAAGCATCTCTGTATCTAAATTCAGATTCTTATTGGTATTGACATATCAAGGAAAAATATCAGAATCAATATAGTTGTACAGATGAAGATTTCCAGGACATGGAATACTGATTCAAGGTTTCAGGGTATTGAATCAGGTTTTGCCATTAGTTCTCTGGATGGCTTTGATTGAATAACTCATCGTTTAATTTTGCTTCAGTATGCCTGAGAATGTAAAACTGGAAGGTTCATTGTATGTAAAACTAAATACATCCTCAGCCTTTGTGTCTCTGTGTTCCTGACCTGAAGGTCTTTCATACGCCAGCAGCCTTGGTGGTACATGTCATGATCATAGAAATAGTTTCATTCTTGCAAGGAAACGACTGAAGTGATAAGCTGGCTTAGTGACATTTTTGGGCAGGCAGCAAGGGTACTGATCCTTTTTTTTTTTTTTTTTTTAAATGTAGCTACCCCTCTGTTCCCAGACATTTGCTGCAGAAAGTAATGAAATAAACACTAAAAGTGGTTGCGGAGAATCAGTCTGAATTGTCTGCAGCCTATGCATTTAAATCGCCAAGAGGCCTTCTGCAGTCTCACCAGTTATCACTTTTGCACATGTTGAGCCTTTGCTGCCTGCCAGCAGCAGTTCAGTGAGTTCTGCACAGGATTTTCTCCTGAATCAATCCATTCTAAGCCGGCAGTAGAGCTACTGATGTATTTTAATGAATTCTGTTTCACATTTTCCCATTTATACTGCAGTTTATATACTGTCCTTAGAGATTTCTGTATTCATCTTATCTGGCTTTAGAAGAGTACTGGAGGATCTGGTAAATGACAGCTGCTGTGTTTTTAAATTTTGCTGCAAGGTTTCAGCAAGATAACATTGCAGGACTGCAGGTTTTTTTGTTGAGTTTCTTTTTCTTTTTTTTTCTTTTTTCCAGAGCTGAAGTCTAGGACAAATTAGTCTGTTGTTTAGCAAGTAACAGCATGGGTACAAGTTACCAACAATACTTGAACCAATCAGAAACATGCCTCAGATTACATAAAATGGAAGGTATTTTTTTTCCAGTGAAACACTTGATTTAGGATAAATGCCACATCGTAGAAATGAAGGGAACACCCTGGGTCATGAAGTTTACAGTCTCCAGTGGTGTAGCCAACCAAATCACACAACACCATTAATATATGTATCAAGCTGTTCTGAAACGAGTTATGCTTTTCACCTCCATCGCTCTTGTAGGAGAACTGCCTTAGAACTTCATTCAGACCTCTGCTTCTTGTTGCCTGCTAGTGTTTGTTAATGACTATTTTCTCTTGTGCTTTAGCTTTTCACCTTCCCCTGCTAGTAATTATTCCTTTCTTCCTCTTCCCATTCAGTGTGTTTTATTTATAAAATAGGTCACTGGCAGTTTTTAAGAAAATGTCCTACATAGATTATGCAGCAGATTGATAAACTGCAAATTACTGTAGAAGCACAGGACCTTCAAGCAGAGATCCTCCCTTTCAGTAACTGAAAATGGGGTTATTTTAGTCTGGAAGACTAGAACAAGCATTGCAATTAGTATCATAAAATCTTAGTGAAGCTTTTAGCTCTTCAAATTTACCACAACACTGTGCAGGATACACTGATGCACCACACTGAAGGTCTAGATATGCTCTAATTCCTCTGTGGCACATATCCCAGCAAGAACACTTCTACTTCAGATCTATAGCTTGACAGGGAACAGCTTCAGTGCTGAAGTTTTTTTCTTGATTTCTTTGTTTTCCTTCAGAAATGCTTCTTTTTTTGTTTGTTTGTTGTTGTTTTCTTTCATTTGTTCAAGAAAGCCACTTTTCCTTTAAATTCTGCAGAAGGTCTCAGATGAGGGAATACTTTACCTTTATGGCTTTTGAATAACAAGTTTCCCTGATAAACCCCACAGAGAGCAGTCTCCTATCTGAACTCTGCAGTTCTCCAGGTACTTCTTGTGTTCCCCGGCTACACGCCTTCCTCTTCCTATGTTGTGTGAATGTCACATCATCTCCCAGTCCAGGGAGAATCTTGACACTTCTAAGCTTGGAATTTGAAAGACATAAACAGTAATTTCATCTCTGATATAGCTTATTTAACAATTGTGGCACGTTGTAGCATTAAAGTTTTTAAATTCCTACACATCACTTAAGTACCACTTTCCCTAGAGTAAGTCTTCTAACAGTGATTATTCTACCTTGCTGTAACATTAATATATACATTACAAGTTCACAAAATTATGTCTCAAGTTGCATAACTCCAAACCTACAGATTTTTTCTTTTCAGTAGTCATTATAATTGCTTAATGTACCTTTTCCTTTATGAATTTTTCTTGTCTTGCCTGTGTCCAATCAGCATCATTCAAACTGACCTTCCTGGAAATTGCACATGGGAGGATATGATTACTTTGAGAGTGAGACAGATATCTGAAATACCATCAAGGATTTCTTTCAAAGTACCTCATCCATGATAAAAATCAGATTAGAAGCAAAATCCTAGCATTTCAGATCCAGCCACTGCCATGTTCAAGAATGAAAAATATATATTCTCCCAAACCAGAATTTGAATAATAAGCATATTCTGCTTTTCAGCTTATCTTCATGTTTGATATTACTTTTGTTGGTGGTTCTCCATTTATTATGACTTGACTCTCATCTTTTTACAGTTCATTTACTGCCTAGGAAAAAGTTAAGCTGACAGGTTTGGAAGCTGAACTTGTTTCCCTGACTGTAAAAGGTGGAAAATACAGGCAGAGGTGCTATTCCTCCTGCCCAGGCAGACATTGCAAGAAGCAACAATCCCCTGATGCTGAGCTGGTCTCTGTCCTTGTATCAGTTTCATTTCTTTGGCTTGTTAAAGAAGTTTTGCAGTTACTGCAATGTCTGCTGCACCTGAATGAAGAACAGATCCTGTGTTACCGGTATTTGTCTAAATCATTTTCCACTGAAAGTAAATCCAGCGGTGTTCCATGCTGCATTTCTAAATGTGCTTGTTTTTCTCCTCATAATAGCATAACAATATCATTCTTCATTTTGGAGCTGATGCTTATTTCCTAATGAGCCCCCGAAAGAGACTGGGTTAGGGATTATCACTGCAGTGGCTTCTCCTGTTTTTGTTACCATTCCTGCTCTGCTGATGTAGTCAAGTCTCAAATATCCAGGGGAATGCCTCGGGGAGAGAGGGGTAGGATGAGTAATCAGGAATTAGCGAAAGGAAGGTTTGAGGTTATAAAACTATGTTGTGATACATCACCTTTGGAAAAAAACTGCAAGCAGATTCCACATTTCGAAAAAATGCAGACATTTCTGAGAGTAGAAATGGCTTTAAATAGTAACTGTCGGAGCTGAACTTCAGGGGAAGCTGCATGTATTCCATCTCACCCTCTGTAGTACCACATAGCCATGGGTATTGAGAGAAGATACAGAGAGATACCTCAAGGCTGATCATAGCTATTTACCATAAAAGCTGAAAATTACCTGCTCATTTTATCAAAAAGCTTCAGCTTAGAAGCTTATGACTGAAGGATCAAAGCAATCTTTTGCTTTTCCTTTACCCATAATGTCTGCTAGTTTTGTTCGTCTGTATACCTATCCATGTACAGTTACAACCCAGGGGATGCTTATTAAAACATATTTTTAGGAATTTGTCTCTAGCTTTGTGGTGCAGCCAGTGCTCATTTTGTATCTGGACTACTCCAGTAACAGACAAATATAAAATCAAGAAGTACACTGTGAGCCATTTTTTGCTGATGAAAGGAGTAGAGAATAATGAATCATTGCCTGATAAATTTCTTCTGAAAATCAGCTTTTAATCTTGCTGGCTTCCATCCTATAAAATGAGGGAGGATTTGCAGTTTCTCTTTCACAGCCATATGGATGTGTTAAAGGAAATTCTAGGTGGGATCAGTTTTTCTGTCCTTAAATGATTTACTGTATTTAACGAAACTGCATGTTTTCTTTGCCCCTTCCTATCCCCAAAAAGTTAAATGGATCATTTCATACAACAGCAGGGGGCTCACTGTTATCCCCAACTGCCACCATCTTCTCTGTCACATCTTGGCCCATGCAGTTGCTGTGACTAGGCCCTAGGAATAATTTGCGTTTCTTTTAGAAGAATGTTGTTATAGGAATGCATGTGCACTTTGTATAAAATTAGCGTAATATATGTGTAAATATATAGTGTATTGCACATTATGCATGTCAGCACATAAGGTGATCTTTTTCTGAGAAGCTGCCTTGTGATCTCGCTGTGTTCAGCCGACTGGTTTTGCTTTGTATGAAGGTAGGCCTTGCCGCCTGTTGCTTGTCAGTGGGCCTGAAAGTCCTCTGCTATCACTGCACTGGGCACTCACCGCTGATTGACTCAGTATTTTGTTTTCATCTGCTTCACTAGAGATGAATAAATGCAGTTCACTAAAGTGCTCTTCCACTCCCCTTTGAAAGCTGAATTCTAGACACTGTGCAATAGGGACACAAGCAATCATCACTCTTTTCAAATTGTTTGTCTTCTACTGCTAAACTTAAATATGTTTAAATAGAGGAATTTACCAACTTGAAACCTACTATCTGCTCCTGTAATGAAGGCCAGAGGGAATTTAACCCTAATCATTTTCTTCTTTCCTGGAAGCAAATGAACTCACTATCAGGGAGGGTACTGGTCCTTACCAGTGAGAATGAACTTCAGAAAATTGCCACTTGACATTGGAGAGCATTGTGCAGATCCTACCAGCACAAACCGAAATTGAAATAGAGGCCCCAAGAGCAAAAGGTTTAATAATGCAGTAAGTCTGTCAGGCAATTGAATTTAAATAATGCCATAATGCAAAACACTAGTTACTAATTACTACAAGGAAGGAATTGCAATGGAAACTTTCAACAGTTTGTTATTATGCTGTGGCAATATTATGAGATTGGCTTGGTCTTGCAATATAAAATCCTGATTTCAAATTGATTTTAATGAAAGAAATGAAATGAGCAGGAAACCTAGTTGGAGTGGGCACTTGAAAATAGGAATTCAGTACTTAAAGAAAATATAAACTCTCCAGCCATCTAATAATAAACACAAGAAAAATGTTGCAGTTTTCATGACACAAGTAGGCTGTAATTCGAAGTGATACTGAGCTCAGGTTGTGACCCACGTTCCAGGCATTTGGCTGTCTTGCTCAAAGTCAAGAGTGGGAGACACGGCTGTATGACTGGCTTAGTTTTACTGAAAAAAAGAAAAAAAAAAAACAAAACACAGAGTTGTTGAGCTGTGAGGTTGCCTATAAGCAAAAGCTTTACAATACAAAAAAATTAATAATGGAAGAGTGAAATCTTGAGATGATTACAGTAAATCTAGGGCTCAAGGGAAAAGTACAGACATGAAAAGATATAAAACTCCAGAAGGAGCAGGCTCAGAGGGTTGCAGCTGTGCAAGATGGAGGATCAGCCCACTCTGAAGCAGCAGTGGCTGACACGGCCACCTTTGACGGATGGCCACCCGGCCAGCAGGGACTCACTGGGTGTCAGCATCAGGCCAGGTGATCGTGCCAATGCTTAGCCTTGTAGCACGTTAACCCAGGCTGTCTTCTGTGGCTATTAACCACTACAGATTTGTTTCCTCTTGAATCGTAACTGACACTGCTTGCACAATGTCTGTGTGCAAAAAAAAAAAAAAATGTGACACAGGGGATGGAGGGTTAAAAGATGAGGCTGAATACTCATCCCTCCTGAGAATTAGCTTGCACTGCTTCACTACTAGAATTATAGTTAAACAAATTAACTCAAGAAAGTAAAGGCATTAGTTACGTTTAGCTCGCCTTCTGAAATAAAGACCATTTTTATTTAATTTGTGCATTGAACCAGTTGCATTTAAAAAGTTCTTTTTGGCTAACATACCCAATATTCCTTCTATGCTTTGGTTGTTAAAGTATTTCATGTGCCAAAAGTTAGAAACAATTATTGTGTAAAAGTTATAACATTGAGACAGAGAATATGTCATCAGATTCTTTCAATGAGAAGAAAAGGATAGAAACAGGACATGGCTTAAGAGGCAGAGTAGCAACAACTAACAAAAATAAGGGTATTAAATGGAGTAAAAGAATTGAGATTTGAAAGCTAGAAGGTCAGGTTATATTACATTCCTTAGAGAAAGAAGAAATATCAATACTATAGGTGCTATATCAATTACTATAAAGCAAGGTAGCAGGGATTGTGCTGCAATATTACTGATGCTATGGAAAGGAAGAAGAATAAAAATGAATGAGAATAATATGAAATAGAACAATAAAATATAAAACAGAAGGTCTTATCATTTATGGTATCTGCATAAATTCATGAGAGTAGTTTCTATTCTTGAAAAGCATTCTGAGTTTCTTGAGGAAGAGAATTCAACCCACGTTGGTGTGGAGCTGAAACAGAGACAAATGTGAGAGGAACAAACACTCTAAAGAAGCAGAGATTTACAATTTTCATTTTCCCATACCTCCAAGAAGTGGTTTCGTTCCCTTCTTGGAGAGCATCCCCTGTGCTTGATTTTATTTTATTTTATTTTATTTTATTTTATTTTATTTTATTTTATTTTATTTTATTTTATTTTATTTTATTTTATTTTATTTTATTTTTAAGGGATCCCAGGCAGATTTGCCATGAGATGACAGTTTCCTCTCTTATTTCCAGCTGCATACTCTTATTAAGATGTTAGTGGGTTTGGCACAAAGCAACTGCTGACAATACCAACCGGGAAATGTGGAGTATGAATGTCATTTAAGCCTTTTCTCCTGCCTTTTTGGTCTGGGGTAATTTGCCTAGTGCATTAATTTGCAACAAGGTAAGACACAGCTTCCAGTTGATAGGGTCAGTTCTGAAGCTTAGAGCAACATTTTTCTTTTGTTCTTTGGAAAATTGTCAGTTGTGTCTGGGGACTTCATTAGGGGAGTAGCAGGATTCGTTCTGTGAGTTCTGCAGCAAGAAGGGAGCCTCATTACCAATTTTTAATATGAAAAACCAAGGGGGGAGTTTGAATAACAACAAATTGTAGAGCCATGTGACAGCACAGCATTTCAAAATGGTGGAGTACCTTTTGCAAGATATGGCCAAGTGGTTACTGCAGTATTGTATTAATGCAAAAATCTCTGCTGATGTATTAGCATGTTATAGATATGCTGTGGATGTACAGATATAAACTATATCAATGTATGTATACATAATCCTGATATTAAATTGTTTTAACAAATGTGGAGTTAAGCATATATTATATAATATACATGTGTTACAAAAGTTGTCTCTTTCATTATCAGAAGGACTAACAGTAGAATAAAGTAAAATAAAATATCACAGATACTGATTTTGTATGATCCTGCAAGTGGGTAACTCTTTCCTCTACTTTAAGTCTCATGGAAAAATCTTTGTCTTTTAGTTAGAAAAGGACTTAGTGCTTCTGTATTTGAAAATCAGTTGGCACATCCTGGGAACTAAGGTAATGTAAAAATCGATGTACTGATTGGCGTCATGTCGTCCCCCCCCATTGCTGTATATACTAATAATGAAATTTAAACTAAGCAGGCTCCTAATTCAGTTAGTTGTTTGGGCTGCATCCATGGCATGATTAGCTATGCATTTTCAAAAGGCTTTAATGTAGTAGGAGCCACTTGAGCAATTAAAAACAATTTTAGTGAAACAGGTATCGGAATAGCAATGCTTCCTGGTAACACACAGTTACTCTGTATAGATGAGAGTAAAGAAACAGAAGAACGTTGAGATTGAGAACCTGGTCACACCAGTAAACGCTTGCTGCTTGTAAAAGTTCTTCTGAAATCATTTTTTGTTAACATTTGCTACTGTGACATTGTATAGTTAATTTGCAGGAAAGAGCTTTGCAGAAAAGGGCATTTCTTCATGATAACTGGTATTCAACACCAACCATGTCTTTCCAAGATTTAAGCATACTGTTTTCATTTCTCCAAAAGACATGGCTAATTAAAAAATATTTTCACTCCTTTGGTGGGAATGAATTTGAGGAGTAAGCCAGCAGTCACGAAATCATAGGTCAGGAGGGACCTCTGCAGTTCTCTTGTCCTGTGTTATACCCCAAAATAGGGCTAACACCAAAGTTTGATAGGGCTGCTCAGGCTCTTCTCTGGATGTTTGTGAAAATCTCCAAGAATGGAGTTTCTAAATATTCCCTGGGCAGCCTTTAATATCACAAAGCTTTACAGAAGTTATGTTACACGATGCATGCAATGTTCTTAGTAAATTGAGCCATTAGGCCAATTAACTGCATTTTTTCCATAACATGGTTTTATACAGGTTTTAATGTTAATGATTTTCATTGCTAATTAATACAAAAAGAAGATAAAATATATCACACCACTTGATATAATAAGCAGCAGATGCCAGTTTCCACTTTGTGCTTTATGTGCAAATCATTCTCATGCTTTTTAGATTGAATTCCAGCTTTCTTCTCCACGAAGGTCTGGGCCTTACTCTTCCTCACACGTGCATAATCTCCAATCTCTAGTCTGCCCAGAACTGTTCTCCAACCTCCCCATACCCTTAGAGCACTGAGGTCTTCTTCCTCTCTCTCTTCCCCTCTTAAAAAAATAAACAGAAATATTTTCAGCAATCAAACCACAAATTGAGTCTAAATAGTCTTGTGTTCTCTGTGGATGTATCCATTCACATGCATCACTTAAATGTACTTAATATTTCTCTGATCAAGCCTCTCTCAGTAAGTTGATTTATTAGAATCTTACCATTGCGAACAGCAATATGCTTTAGATATAGGGAAGTCATTCTCAGTTTCAGTAAATCTAAGAATCTTGTTGTTTGTCCTGCTATACATGAACTTGATCAAATTAACAACAAACGAGCTTCCAATGTATTTCAGAAATGTCGGGTCCTTTGGGATTTTTTCTTTAAATATAAAAACTGTTTTAAACTGCATTTAGTTTTCCAGTTTCATATATTAAGCTTAATTATTTGCTGATTGACGTTTTGAGTTGATCCTACTCTCCTGCAGTTAAATTACATACAGTCATTTTGTTATCATTATATAACTTCATGATCATGCTAATGAAAGTATTGGGACTATACACTGATTTCCATGGAATCTTATCTTTTTGTAATTTAGGGACTGTTAGCAATGGAAAGAAAACCTCCAAGAACTTATAATTTAAGATCAATTTAAATCTAATTAATTAAAAGAGAAGTAAGTCATGGTACTTCCATTACAACAAAATTTAGAAGCTTTGATCAGTTTGATTTCTTACTTGATGTTTCAGAGTTCTGCAGGTGCTGACCAGGCAGTATTCTATAAAAAGCGTGTCCATTGCCTTGCTGGGTAGAGATGCACAGCTGGGGACTACTAAGGATATTTAAAAAAAAAAAAAAAGAAGAAAAAAAAGAAAAAAAAAAGCATAAGGAAAGAGAAATGCACTTTTCTAAATACAAAAAAAAAAAAAAAAGAAGACAATATTTTTTTTAAAAAAGTGAAAAGAAGCATCTGCCAAGGACTACTTAGGACTACTTTATAGAGTACATGTAAACCTCCTACTGTTTAAGTGGCATATGGAAAGTCTAGATATAGTCCCTGAAATAAAATCTAGACTTCTCCCTTAGAAACTCTAGCATTAGTAGCCAGTCTAACAAGAAACTTAAAGATTGCTTTGCAGGGGAGTGGTAATTTACAGTGAACTTTCTTAGTCTGATTTCTTTTCTTTTTATTTATTTATTGTTATTTTTATTTTTTATTTTTATTTACCCTGCTGTGGACAGAGTGATGTCCTCCACTGGTTCTGTCTTGCTGCATCCATACTGTGTGCTATCTTGTGCTGGTATAACTCTAGTGACTGCAGTGAAGTTATATCTGATCTATAGAGCCTTGAATTTGAATTTTTATTGGAAGTTATGTCTGGCATTATATCAAGCTTTACATTCTTCTTTTTAAAATAATTATTTTTCATGTCCATATTCCAGTTCATACTTCAAATGATTTCTGTAATGTAAATACAAAATGAACCAAGTGTGTTGAATATAAGAGCAAAGACGGAGAAGGTGAGGAGACAGTAAGGTGAGGTGTAGTAAGGTGAGGTGTAGTAAGTGAGGGAGTAGTAAGTTAATGACTTGTATGCACCAGTTAGCTCAAGAAGTGTACAAGCTACAAATTGCTGGTGGCTGAGAGAGTATTCTGGGGAAGTGTGACTAAGTATTGCTTTGGGTTTTTGCCCCTGCTCTGACTTGAAGACCTGATTTGTGCTGTGCCCCAGTGTGAGAATGTTTTGTTTCTGAAGTGTGTAAGAGAGAGCATCTAAGATATGTTGCTTTCCAAGACTTCACGGGTAGTAAAATTTGCAGTACATTCTTGCACCAAATCTATGTATTTGTACAAATTGTTTAAAGGAACATAGCCAATATCTGCTGTTGTTTATGTTGCTATAAATCCAGAACAATTTATTAGTTACTTCTCTGAAAGTCTTGAAAGCAGAGTTTGTGCCTGGCAGTCATTGTCCAAAGGAAGCAGAATTCGAGCGTCCATGATGAATGTTTTATTTTTTCACATTTGTCTGAGATCCAGGGCAACATGCCAGTAGTAAGACTGTACTACTGTCAGGGATTGTGTTTGACTCCTGATGTCTCCTTTTTCAATAGTAGAAAAGTACCCCAAATTGTATACATGGCCTTGCATTTTCAGATTGCTGTGTGTCCAAGGATTTCAGAGATCTTTATGACTACAGCAATCCTTATATACTCTCCCGTGGGTGAGAAGTAAGTTTTATGCAGTTTCTACGAATGGGTAAATGGAAGTACAATGAGATTAAATGACTTGGTTGAGATTAGAGCATGATGTGTCAGTGACAACTCAGGGAGTAGAATATGAGGTATTTAATCTAATTAATTGATCACTGTAACTGTAGTAGCATATCATGAGATATGTGTTAGTTTGGGTCCTAATTCTTCTCTGAGATTAGCTACATGGTTGAGTGTCTGGCTGTGCTGATTTCAGTGAGATATTCCTAGTTTCCCTATTGTAAACTGTATTGGGTTTACGTGGCACGGGTTTGGTAGCAGGGGGGCTGCAGGGGTGGCCTCTGTGAGCAGAGCCCAGTCCATGTCAGATAAGAGCCAGTTCCAGCTGGCTTCAAAATGGACCCGCCACTGGCCACAGCCAAGTCAGTGAGCGATGCTGGTTGTGCCTCTCTGAGTTAAGAAAGGGAAAAAATCTGTGGTGACACAGCAGCTGTGAGAGAGAAGAGTGAGAAACAGCCCTGCAGACAGCCAGGTCAGTGCAGAAGGAGGGCAGGAGGGGCTCCAGGCGTCGCAGCAGAAGTTCCCCTGCGGCCCATGGAGAGGCCCATGGTGGAGCAGGCCGTCCCCCTGCAGCCCATGGGTACCNGCCGCCTGTGGGGGAGCCACGTTTGGTCCTGAAGGATGGACCTAGTGGTATGGACCCATATTGGAGCCGTTCTTCAAGAACTGCTGTCTGTGGGAAGCCCATGCAAGACCCGTTCAGGAAAGATGGCATCCTGTGGGAGGGACCCCATGTTGGAGCAGGGGCAGAGAGTGACCGTGAAGGAGCGGCGGAGACGCAGCGTTAGGGACTGACCGCAGCCCCCATTCCCCATGCCCCTGCGCTGCTCAGTGGGAGGAGGTAGGAGAGGGCTGATGGGGGAAGGTGTTTTTAGTTTGCTTGTAGTTTCTCACTGTTCCAGTTGGCTAGTGATAGGTAATAAATTGTATTAATCTCCCTGTGCTGAGTCTGTTTTGCCCGTGACGATAATTGGTGAGTGATCTCCCTTTCCTTATCTCAACCCTTGAGCCCTTTCCATCGTATTTTCTCCCCCTTTTTCTTTGCGGAGATGGAGGAGAAAATGGTTGTGGTGGAGTTGCTGCCCAGCAGGGTAACACCACCACATAAGGGAGAAGAATTGTGTTGTAATGTGTATTTAGTGTACCTTTGTGTGCACGTACCTGCACACAATGAATGGAAAGACTCTGGAGTTTATGAACTCTGCAGTTCATAAACTGAAGATCAAACACCAAAATTAAAGAAGTACAACATTGCCTAGTATGGTAACTTTAGATTAGACTTTATGGTTTTTAAGCATTAATTACTTCATACACAAAATGTTTATAGGGTAATTATTAAATATGCACATGGAACATTGTACTATGCATCACCAATAACTGAGGTGCCATATATGCTGCGACTTAACACTAACCAATACTGAATAATGTGCTCTGCTGTCTACAGGCTTTAATAGAGAGATGCTTTGCATTTATACAACACTTTTGATAAAAGCAACTGAAATTCTTTTAAAGCAGGCTTAAGAACTGGTATCCCCATGTTCCAGCTGGAAAACTGCAGAATGGAATTTGAACTATTTATTCACTGTTTTAACAAAAAGTTGGTTATTATTTTGAATAGAATCCATTGCCTGATATTCATTCGGTTGCTGTGACATTAGAAAGACTTCTAATGTGCTAGATGGATAAATGTTGCTAGCACCTTACCATTTATATATATATATAATGCAAGTAAATATATATATATGTTTAAATAATTTTTCTATATGGAAAAAAATACTATTATTTTTCTGAGATGCAAATAGATCCCTAAATGAGCCATTTTATTCATTTGGTTGCTGACAGCGTGAGACATCAATTTGTTTTTTAAAACATTTTCACGGGAGCAGATACTCATTTTATGACATGGTCACGTTTTTGTGCATTAGTAGCTGTTGGGAGCCATGATAAATCCTAAGGTTTTGTTTCCTCACTGGGCTGTCTGTGTCTTTAAATGAGATTTCGCTGTCTGTTCAGGAGGTGTTGGAGAAGTTCTCACTGGGGATGTGCTGTGACCTTGGTGTTGTGTGCCATTTGTGCATCATTAAAAGGTTGTAATGAAGTTCTGCTGCACACAGATTGTAAAAGGTCAAGCAGAAAGTTGGGAGCCAATGAGGTTGGGAAGAAAAATTGTGCTAGCAGCAGAGGTTGAGGGATTCATTATATTGATGCTATGGGGTTTTCAGCAGAGTAATAACTGAGTTAGCAATGGAATGTAAATCTTCTCAGCCACTTAGTCTGAGCCTGCTTCCTCTTGATTTGTGGGGATATATTTTTACTGGAGTACAGGAAAAGTCATTATGCTTTCAAGAAAACCACTGGAACTAGTTAATGCATTGTAGGTAGAAAGACAGAAGATAAACAGAACAGTATGGGGCTCATCTGTAAAAGCAAGGCATCGACGACAGAAAGAAAACAATTGTACCAAATGAAAATGTTTGTGTAAATAATTGGAGTTGCTACACCACATAATTGTAGGTTGGCAGGTTTTGGTTGGCAGGTTATATTGTATATATGCAGAATGCTGGGATAATAACCATAAAGTCTGGCTTTATGGTTCATTGCACAGAAAGTGGTAGTAGCCTTCCAAAATCATATTTACATGGGAAGGTATCCTTCAGTCCCATGGAGTTCATCATTTCCCTCTATTTCTTGAAAAATGGCCCCTGTAATTGCAGAAATATTAGGTGTTCATCAGATATAGCAACATTTAACAGACCATGTAACTCCTTCCATTATAATCAACTTCAAGTTAATTTAAGCTATTGTGCATTATGAAATAAAACGAAAGAATAAATCTAAACTGCCATGCCCTTAGAAAAATTAGGAGTAGCTAAAATACATGGAACAATTTTACTTTCCAGTTCTTTGGATATGCTAAATTATGTTCTGGTGTAATTTGTCACAATCTGCACATTGACGAGAAGTTACATGAAGAGTTGTGGGTTTGTTTTACTTTTAGAGACTTGCATGCAGGACTTTCCTCATTTGCTCTATCAAATTAGAATTTTTTGATTCACATGGAAAAGTTTGGAAATTTTAATAGTCATTCATATTAGCAACTTGATTTCCTAGCAAGTGGTGTTGTTAACATGGAAGAAGCACCAACCTGGCATGACCGTTCTAAGACCATATTCGTTAATTACTTAAATGTGTGGATACTCAACTGGGGGAACTAAACAAATATCACTATTCATCATCCAATACCTATAGAAGTCGCCAAGAGTCTTCCTTCTGCTGTCTTCAGTGAATGCTGGATAAGAGCCTGCAATATGCTCAGGTTGTCCTACAAAGTCATTGAATTTCACCCCGATATTAATTAATTAATATTATTTAGGGAACTAAATCCAAAACCAGGAAGACTGCCCAAAAGCTGGTACCAATTGCACTGTTATCCAGATGGACACTGATCATTTCCTAAATTTGAGCTGTGTAGAAAGCATCAAGCCCATTACTCCTAAATGGTCCTAAAAAAATAAATGTCAGTGTTCATCCCTTTTCATTCCTGGCAGGTGATCTTGTAACTAATCTAATGTGTCAATTACAGCCAGCTTTGAAAGAGGATACTCAGTGTATCTGGAGGAAAAAAAATATCGTGACTACACCAGGTTATTTGGCATCCAGTCAGCTTACATCAGATCACTGTAAATTACCTGTCACATTATTCCATTTCTGAACATGCTTTGTTTCAACATCCTCAGCTAAACAGTAACGTATTTTGTGCCTTTCTTCTGTCACGCTTTCACACTTGCTAGACAGTTCTGTTTTGTTCTAGAAAATACCATCTCTCTACAGGTTGCAATAAAAGAGCTCAGAGGTTTTCAAAGAAAGCTTTAATCAATATTGGAGGCATATTCTTTTGTGCATTGATTATGCTAAGGTGTTTAATTAATCAGCAGATAGTGTTTTAATAGAGAAAAACGTTACTCAAGAAATCAGAGTGGAAAATTACAGAAACTTTCTTTTAAGACCAGTTTGAAGGTTTCCCTTACCTCCACCCATCCCTCCCATAGCTGTGAACACAAAACAATCCTGCTAATCCAAAGCCGATAGTTTGGAAGGCTTTTATACTCCTTTGGGCCCAACATCCATCCATCACTCATATCTCTACAACTGGAAATTTCAACCCTCAGATTTACATGGTATTTCTCTTAAAAATTAAAGGAGCTTATATCCCAGTATGATCCCTCTTGCTTAGGTATATTACAGAATCAAATCCCTAAAGTCTGCTGCTGTGGTTTTGTGGCATATATTCTCCTCGATGCTGATTGAAAGAGACCCAGTTTGGAGGTATTTCTTGAACAGTCTCACAAGTTGGGCTCCCAGAGGTTATCTAATTCATTCCTCTGCCCCAAACAGGATCAGCCATGCTCCTGTCCTTCCTGATGGATGTTAACATCCATCTTCGTAAACTTCCAGAGAGATGACGAGTGTAACTACTCCAGAGAATCTGTTCCTGTGTTTAACTGTCCTTATCATTAGATATTTTTTCCTAATAACTAGTCAAAATCTACCTTGCTTCACTCTTATTCCTGCTGCCTTCCCTGAAGGAGGGATAAATTGCAGGAGTCATTTACATATTGGTAGACTGTTATCAAGTCTCTCTTTTATACCCTCCTCCCCAGCTTACACATTTTCTTTCATACATTATGTTTCTTGTCACCTCTTTGCTGTTCCCTGAACAGTTCTCTCTCCTTGCAGTTCCTGCCTGTGAAGGTGGTGCCCAAAAGCAGAGGCAGTACTCTAGGTGAAGGCTTTCCAATGCTTATTAGAGCAGAAGGGATCATTCTGCTTGTCCTAGAGGTGGTAATTCTGTTTGTACATCTTGTTTTATGAAAGGGCTTCTGCAGAACATGTGATCTTTGGATAAAAAACAAAATGCAGATCCATTCAGGGCAGCAAGGGTACAGATGTCGACATATAACTTCCTGCTCGCTGCTTCCCTGTCATTGCCACAGCAAATACACTTGCTTCAAAAGCGAAGGAGTCTTAAACTTACTGTCTCTCAGTTGAAATGTGTTAATTTATTTACCCTGTACTTGTTCCAAAGAAGGTGCAAAAACATCTTAATTAACTGCAAACACTTTAAAATTTCCACTATTGCATCTTACCTCTCCTTTGGGCTTCCAAGGGCTACGACTCTGGACCCAACTCTGTGCTGATATGGCCAGCACATTCAGGTACAGGCATCGTTATCCTTCCCCCACCTGCCCTGCCTTCACTGTCTGGGGTCCATGAGGATGAAAGGAGTAGAAGGCTGTAGAGAGGCAAAAATGAAGGTGTTAATTAAGTCATCGGCTGTCGCTCTGCATATTCACATAAGGCAGAGCTCTGGGTGAGTAACACCTTCCTGCCGAACTATATCTACATCAGAATTATACTTGTTTGAGGCACGGTATATTTGGTTCCACATGGTACTGAAAGACTTACGGGGAAGAATGTAAATCGCATAGTGATTATAATAGGTGCTATTTCTATTCACTGCTCAAGATATACATTGCATCGGGTAATCAGGCTTTTACTTATATTTATCAATTCTCTTTTTGCTAGTATGTTATAAATGTTTTGCTAATTACAGTCAATTAAGATACAGAGACATTGTGTCGTGGTTCCCACTAATGCATCATTCTCTCAGTGAGTTATCTCTGTTGTTGACAATACAATTGTTTCACTGCTGGAGAGTGCAAGCACCTATGAAAAATAAGATATGTTGCCAAAAATAGCACCTTCAGAATAAAAATGAATGATAAACACCTGTGCATTGAACAGTTTCAAGTACATATAATCTTTTTGCAATTGGTTTCTCCTGATCACCCAGGCACTGAAAAATAAAAGCTTCTTTTTGATTCCTTTTCTCCTCCTATTAAAAATGTGACGCCTATTCCTCCCCTCCCCTCCCTTCAAAAAAGTATTTGAGTACTTGCTATGCATGTTTGGGGCTACATGGAGTATTCCTGGGGCTATCTGAAGTGTAAACACTTGTTTGTAAGACAAACATTTGCTTTAGTTCAATAATCAGAAAATGTTGGTTTCAAAATAGCAGAGTGTTTAATTCCTTGCTTTTTATATTAGATTTGCAATGCCTTTGATTTAGAAAATGTAGTTTATTAATGCACACTTTGTTTACTATGAAAGCACATGCAATCAGAATTTTGTGGGATGTGGAAACGTTGTTCTCAATTAACCATATATTTTTAATTTGGTTCAATTTGGGGACAGACAAATTTGTGGTATGGTAGGACACATGATCAAATGTGATTTACTGCTATAATGGTTATTTTTTTAGTACAGTGATGGGTTCCAGTTTAAGTCACAGAGATTTATCAGCTACTTCAGGAAAGGAAGATTAAGAATTGTACAGTATTGGTGTACATCTGGTGTATGATCCTCTCACCTTCAAAGAGAAATCTTGTATGTGACTGTCTTCTACAGGTTCTGTTTAGGACAGATAGGAAAAAAGTCATGAACGTGACATTCAAAAAGAAAGAGGCAGTTACATAGCATTATACCAATTTAAATCTGTGGAAGCTGTTGTTGATCTGACCAGGCAAAATACAGACTGTTTCCTGGGCTTACTTTTTGCAAAGTGCCAAAGACAATGGACTTGCAGTCCTATGGCTAGTGTTAAATATAGCATACTCACTCAAATGAAGTACTGTTCTGACAAATTATGTTGTAGAGTTATTAGAATTATGTTCTGATCCATGCCAGGCTCTCCATTTTGTATCATACACAATATTTGTAATCCTGTTTTTGCTTTTTAAAAATGGATCTTATTATTTTTGGCAACAAATGGTGCTAGAGATTGTTAGTCTTGCAAAATGACTGAGCTTCTTTTGAGGCCAATTTTTGCAACAGTATGTTAATGAAGCTTGAAAAAAAGTCTCCATTTTCATGTTGAACCACATAATAGAGTTAGCACTTCAGTGCCCAAATTATGTAAGTGACAGAGAAAGGGAGAAATCAAGGGCCCTGCTCCCAAAGCAGTTGAATTAAACAGGCTTCAGATCATATTGAGAATCTGTGCTTGTGCTACTTCTATTATTAGATGGAAAATTCTTTCCTGTAGGGCATTGTTAACGAGCCAATAACTTTCGGAGTTACTCATTATATTCCCCATCACACCCATGCTCCTCAGGATACCCACCTCCTGCACTCAGCTCATCCATACTGCTGTTCCTACTGTATTTCTGCTGAGAAATTCAAAAGGGAATGATGTTACATTTAACATAATTTAACAGCTTTAACATTACTAGCTCTTGTGGTCCTTCAGGAGATTACTGAGCTTTCAGAGTATCCACTTCTGCTGGCCAGTGCTGGTTGTCCTGCCCAGTGCAAGTCTGTTGGAGTTTGGTTGTAGCACGGAAGGATTGTGCCCTTAGCTGCAAGTACTCACGCTAGCAAAGTGCCTTACCTAGCCCTTGCGTAGTGGGAAGCTATTGTGAATGGATGCTTTTATTTATGAAGGCTTGTCATCATTCCTATTGAAATTTAACGGTGTATTGCTGTGAGATGGGGTCATCAGGCCTCTTATTAGCTTGGCCAGAAGAGAAATAAAAATGCCTTTGCACCCCATCTGCAATATTTCTTGAGTACCTGCTGCTTAATCACCTTCCTGCTATGTTCAGGATGCCAGTTATCTATATTACATATTTTATTTAGGTGTATAGAGTCAGGTATGGTAATGATTTTTACATGCATAGTAATGATGTACTAGCTTCCCTACCGTATCTGAAACTACTGTGGCTCAACAGCACCAGAGATACCTAAGATACCAAAACCCAAGCTGTTGTATTTTATACCTTTGCTGCTGGTACTGAATTTCTACAAGGTTACTTAACCAATTAAAAATGGTTTATTACTTTTAATTACCTGTCCAGTTCACTTTGTTTTCTAATTTATCAAATCAGGCTAGAATATTTTACACATGCTTACTTTGTTGCTAACAGACAAGGCCACATTATATACACGCAGCTAACGCTGTCTCTGAGAACAGCATTCTGAGTAGTGAGGGAGCATTTTTTTCAATGTCATTTCAGGGATCCTAGACCCAAATTGTGACTTGTCTTACAGCTCTCTTAAGTGCATCCCAGGCTGTAAACATCAATGTTTGCAAAACCCCACATTAACATCTGTGAGAAATTGCATTTTTTACTAAAAGCTATTGTAGGGGAATAATTTTGCACTTATTTCCTTGCCGAATTTACTGCGAAAACACTTGATTAACATGATGCTTTTCTCAGAGCTGTGTATTTACTGCTGCCAGTCTTGCTGATTGAGGATGGCGTGTGAACAGTGAACAAAGACAGACCAGGTGGAATCTGTGGGGTTCAAGCTGTGCAAGGACGTGTGCTAAGTCACTTCTCACCACTGCCTTACCTTCCTCTCCTCTCTTCATCTTGAGCTCACGGGCCGCGTGCTTCCAAATGTTATCTGGGGCTTCTCTTCCGCAGCTCTGGTCTAAATGCCAGATCTGTATTTCCTTTACCATAATGAAAACGTTTTGACTCTTTCTTAGGCAAACCTCAGGATTAGTTCTTGGGTCTCCCCCTGGACCCGTTGATGGCTGTCAAGGCAGCTGACTTTCTTCTTTTTCCTCCTCTTTCTCTAGTTGTTCTTTCAGACTGCTTTTCAGAAATCCTTCTTTGATGCCATCCTGCTTTCTGTGAGGGTTCCTTACAGCTATGTCCTGGTTGCTTTCTCTTTTCCCACTGTGCTTTATCTTTGATTGGTTTCATTTGCAACTAACTGAAATAACCAATTCTATGATGCTGAATCAAAGCCCTGTCTATCATCCTGTCATCTATCCAAACTAACACCCCAGCAACTCCAGAGATCCCATGTGACTGTTTAGTTTTAAGTTTAAATTTATCATAACTGAAAGAGAACGGGTACTCTTTTTCCCTCCCCTATTTCTTTCTTGGCCAGAAAGAAAGAAATTCCTTTGTTGTCTTGATTATAACCAAGATTTCAAGTTCTCTGGGGGAAACCTGGCTACACAGCACCTACTATTAAGCTAACCTGATTGGGACTAAATAATGTTGTTGTGAGAGTAAGTCAGAATATAGTAATAAGAGACTGCATGGAATGATAGGAAAAGATTAAGCTTTGGAGAGTTATTGAAATGAAAGCCTTATTTCACAGGATTTCAGTGTCAAACTGAAGTTAAAAGTCAGATGAAGAGTGTTCCATTAATTTTCAATAGTCCTCTTCTCTGTATGCAGTGTAAGACAAAGAGGACCGCATATTCCTCCCCGTTGCATGAAAAGCCTTCAGCTGAATCCTGCAGGTTGGTGTGAACCCTGCTCCCAAACTTTACCCGAAGTCAAGGTCTTCAGTATGGGCTGAACTTGAACTGAGAGACTGCATCCTTGAAGAGTTTGCATTTAGCAAATTCTTTTCTAGTTTTCAGTAAGATCGCTTAGCAATTGTGGCCTTGGTGGCTCCAGAGAAAATATTTCATGTGTTTGCTTGTGGAACGTTCAAGAGAAACAGACAGCGAGACTACAGAAGTAAGTTTCCATCCTGACATATGATGCATTAAAGTGGCTTTACATTGTTCAGGTGCACCTTTAATGCACAGCACTCGGAAGCCTGCAGTGTTCACACAAAGGAGTCATGTTTATGGCCAGCCTTCAGTGGATCACAGAATCTACTCAGGAAAGGGGAGGGAGGGCGGGAAGTAATTTGCAATGCTTGAGGCACTCAGGTATGAATTGTACTCTCTTCATCTGTGACTGACAGAGCTCAAGAAGATAAGATTTTCTTTTGAAAACTTATAAACAACAGATTATAAACCTGTTCACATCCATACAGCCAGTTATTCAGTGCTGTGTGAGAAAATGTCACAAAGAATGTACAAACATGCTGGTGCAGTGACCTCTAAGAGTAAGAAGTCCTTCTCGAGCTGGCAACCATCAGCCTTCAGAAAACTCTAGACTGTCAGTTGCAACTATTAAGCAGCAAATTTCCCAGAAAATAGACAATTAATCAACTGAGGCAGCAGGAGATATAACCGATCAGAGCAAAGACTGGCGTGATGATCAAAATACACATTTTCTTTACTTGCATTCATAGAAGATTTGGGGTGGTTTGAGCTGAGGTAGAGCCATCTAATTTGAGGTGTTTCAAGTAGAGAGTTTATAGAAGCCAAAGAAATTTCTATCTGATATCTCTTTCTGGACTTAAACATATTGAGATACTGACTATCTGAAATAAATAAATAAATAAATTAAAAATCCTATTTATTTGTTTACTGGTAGTTCAGAGAAACTGCAGACTGCTTGAGCCTGTGGGTGTTTTGTTTTTTCCCCAATAGAAACACACTTTTCTTTTCTTAAGATCACAAAATAAAGGCCTTAATAAAGACATTTTGGTTACACTTTTACTGCTTTACCTGTAAAATAAGCCTTCGGGATTATTAGCCTGGCATCATTAGGAACAAAACATTCACTTTGAAAAGCAAATTGAAACATACTTCTCAGGGATAAACAGGACTCAGTGGTTGTTGGGAGATATTATTGTGCTTTATGAGCAGGAAGACGTGAAACTTGTAACGTTTTGAAAGTGCTATTTAGTGAATGAGGCGGGTGGAGGAACAGGGCAGAGAGCTTTGGGAGAATTTGTGTTTGATCTGCTGAGGGGATGTGTGGTTAGCAGCAGCAGCTTGTCCGTGGTTATCTTGCTCTGTTGGCAGGCAGTCTGCAGAAAGGCTTGCTTCTAGCTCACCACAGCAGAGGGAAAAGAAAACTACTTAAACCCTTAGAATTACAAGGAGTGGAAAGCCTAAGCCTACGCTTGTGGTCAGTGACCACAGGTCGTTAAGTCATACCACTTCGTTCCCTCTTTGCAGCGTGTGCAGACCCTCATGTGTCTCCAGGGCTCCAGGTGCAGAAGTGTGGGTGCGTAGCGCTGTTTAAGATACCTCGGGTGTCTGGGATCCCCTGCACTCAGCCAAATACAACACAGGACTTAGGGGAGACTCACAGCCTTTTGAATCAGCAGCTGGAGGTGGGGCAGGATGGTTTGCAGAGCCTGACATCCAACTCCTGCCGTTCGGGTGAGAAGGACCCTGGGATGAGCAGGATTTCTACTTAAGAAGTCAGGATTTATGTCTTCATAAGTAAATAGTATAATTTTTGAAGAGGGTAAAAATGCATGGTAAGCCTTATTTGCTAGTCAAAACATGGATTTAGGCAGCTGAAGGTATCCATATATTTGTTTTTTACGTTAAATAACCGGCCCAGCATCCAATTTTTTGGCAAAGCTAGAAGGACCTTATCCTGCATGTCTTTCTGCTAATGTAGATATCCACTAATTGAGCTGTGTAGTCTATACAGATACTCCATTGTATGCAATATAATACAATTGGAAGAGGAGAGAAGAACCAAGGCAGTTCTTCCTACCACTAATTGCTCAAATCAGAGGTTTTATGTGGCAGCACCGGAGTTCTCAAAACTGCTTTGTAAAAGCAGGTCTGCCTCTTGGAGGATGAAGAAGTCAACTGGGAAGTTAGTATTTTGACATAACTAATCCCTTCTGCCACCTTCAGGAATAATTTGTCTCATGGCTGTGCCAAAGCAAGCTTATTTTAGATTTCTTACACACACTAAGCATGAATGTTTTTTCTTGTATCTATGATTAATACACATTTTCTCGTCTCCCCTGGTTTGCTGCTGTCCTAATGTCTCTTTCAAATGACACAGTTCTAGATGAAAGGAACGAAATAATCAATTGCTTTAAAACTCATCATTTGAATGGCAAAATAATAAAATGACTGATGAAATATAGCTTTTGGGTCTGACTGCATACCGCTCTTTCTCTCTGTAAAGTGCATGTAGAAATGTTCCATTCCCTATTTGCAGCCTCTAGCGAATCTTCGCTACTTCGCTCCTGTGTTTTTGATTTTAGCAAGTGCCTGTGGTAAATAATTCTGCACAGAATTCCTACATGTCCTAGGGCTCTTGTGGTATTGTTCCCACTCTAGCAATCTATCTTTATTTCCAGTAAGTCTAAAAGAATGTTCATCTCTGCTTTCTGCCTTCACCCTCTTGAAAGTTCAACTTGTTGGGAGTAGCCTTGCATGGGTCGTGAATTCTTCCATGGACATTCTCATCAGTAAGGGCACTTGGTCTTGCTGTAGAAATATTATCTCCACTGAGGCTCATCTCCCTGGAATAGTTCTTGTTTTCTAAATGCTGAAGACAAGGTAAACTACCCTGCCTTAAAAGAAGAGAAAACACTACAGCATTTCAAATTTATTGTTTTAGTTACCATCTGGGAGCTTCTTGTGAGTTCATATTTGGATTTCTTTAATGAAAATCAATGAAAGATTTTTTTAAAGCATTTTCAAAACTTACTAGCTGTAGTACAACCTCAGTAAATACTGGGATGAGGCCAGTATGAGAAGAATAAGTGTAATTCAGGTGTAAAGTACCAAAATGCAAATTCATTCTTTGTAGTCCAGTAATGCCAATCAATTAGCTGTCACCTTACGGGTATATGCAGGAAGAATATGGGTTAAACACAAAGAATATGGGTTTCTCACACCCAAAAGAGGTTGCTTAAAGTCAAGCCATGTCTTTCTGTTCCTGCAGCAAGATCTTCCAACAGCTACATCTCTTCCTTGCTCAGGAGGCGTGCAGAGGCAGTCTCACAGTGAGAGCAGCGGGCAGAGGAGAAATAAACATGCATTTCAATTTTATTGGCAAGTGTTCACCCTCCACCCCCATCATATGTAAATGTTTAGGTGTTAACCAGTTACTGTAATATTACGATGAAGAAATGCCAATATGTCAAGAGTACATCCATGTAAATGCAATCTATGCACTTTTCTGCTCTTCTTTTATTGTTGTGATTGGTTTTTCTGTACCAAGATAACCTTACAGATTTCACAGGAGTGCCTGTTAATTTAAGTGAGATCGGGATCAGTGGTCTCCTATGTTGGGGCCAATTTTGTTGGTTGATCTGCTGAGTTGTGCTTTTCTATCTTCACAAAATCACTTTAATTCCAGTTAAACTATTTCATGTTATCAGTGACCTCAAAATGTGCTACCCTGGTTATACAGAATAAGGTTAAGACTTTTCTCTCAGAGCTAGCTCATTGAATTAGGGGTCAGATTCAGAGCCACTGTAAAATGCTATAATAAAAATTGATCTTAAGGGAGCTACATTACTTTGCATTGAGTGAGAATATAGCTCTTTGTAAATCTTAATTCAGATTTTTTTTTTCATGGGTTATATTATTGTAAGGTAACATTTTATCTATTGCATACGTCTAGTTGCTAGTGCAATGGAAAGCCTGCAGTGTGGTACAAATCAGAAGTCAGCAGAGGCTTTAATTTAGTCAGAGACAAGCTTTGAAGGCAGTCAAAGAGCCACTGATGGAGTTCAAATGCTCTTTGTCCTGCAAAAATAAAGAGCCCGTTTGTTCTGCTTTTTTTACATTAGCATCTTCTACCTTGCTGGAAGAAAAGGAGGCAGAACTGTAATCCCAAGCTCTTGTTTTTAATAGAAAACAAACATTGAACTTATTGGTCTTACCAAAATTTCAGCTATATGGCAAAAAGGTGCAGTTTGCAAAAGCATTTAACAAGTTTTTACAGGCTGGGTTGTTTCCGCCCTGGAAATATTGGGTAGTAAAATAGCTGTTTCTACTTTATTTTCCCTTTTGCCTTTCACACTGCCCAGGATCACTGCAATACAGTGTCATGGCAGATGTTGCCAGCAAAAGATTTTCGGAGCTGGGCTTTCAGAGCTGCTGGGTTCTGGGCAGCTTCCACTGAAGATGAAATACTCAGTATCTCACGTTCACATTACTCAAGCCATCAGGCACAAGATGCTCAACACTTGGCAGGAGCTGCTTCTTGACTATCAAAAAATTCTTTGAGAGCAGTCTCTACTGCCTAAGGGAGGGAAGTAGTTATGATCAGATTGCCTGACTGTAGGACAACCATGATGGATCAGTTTGCTTCTCATCTCATAGAAAATCATTTTCAATTTTTAACTTTTTAGGCCGTTAGCCCTTGCTTTGTCCCTTTTGTATCAAGTCATTCACGTGTGCTTGTAAGAATCTCCTTGTACTAAACTGAAGACATTCTTTTCTATTTTACATCCCTATTCTGCACCTAATAAGACCTAATATTTTTTAAACATCTCCTCTCCTTTTTTGGAGATTTAATTTGGAGATTGAACTGGAAAAGAGGATACTCTTTTGTTTTGTGGACAGGAAGCAGCAGTTTGTGTAGCACACTTGCTCTCCACTTTTTACTAGTAATTTCTCCTAAGAAGGAAATTGCCTCAGTCTCTTATTCTTAGTACTGTTATTCTCAGCAGCGCTCAAAGAGGGTCCTAGGCTTACTGCTTTTACTAGTAGTTAGGTACAATTTCATCTGTACAGCATCCAGGAGAAGACAATGCTTTTGTCACTAGCTCTACCTTTATACTTCAGGAATCCCAGGGAGTACCATTAAGGTCAGTAGGGGTTCAGTGCTTTTGAAAAGTCCTGTCTGAGCTGATTATACCTGTGCAAAGCTCAAGTGGCAAATTAAGTTCAATTATTATCTGTTCACTTACCTTATTTACCTCTCTCCAGAGAAGGTTGTTTTCTAGGCTTTCTCTCTGGATTCTATCACAAAAACTTGAACTTTAGTATAAATCACCTTCAACTTTTTCTAAAATGGAATCTCCACTGTGTACCCATTAAAGGGGCGGTCCAATTATATTTAGTATGGGCAAAGACTTCTTTTATAATCTGAAAGTCTGCAGCTTGCCTACAGGTCTTTAAGGGCAAAACAATAGAGTGAGAGTGTCTACACAAAGCAGTCCTAGGTTTAATGAGGACTCTTTTAACAGGGTTCATAGCAAAATTAAAATTCTTCTTAATTTTCCTATTCAGCCACTATGCTAAAGATGTCTTTCCTTCATTAACTCCTGAAGCCCAGTATAAGTTTTTACCCCACCCTTGTATTCCCAGCTAGGTCTATGCCCCATTGCCAATACTAATCTTGGCCACAAATTTCCAGCTGCTATCACATACATAAGTCTGCCCTGATTACTATATAGTGTTGCTCAACAGAAGTTTGTTTCACAAACTGAATGAGGAAAAAGGTCAGTATTTATAATTAAATACTGGTGTCATAGTGATTCCTTTAAATGGGAGTTTAGAAAAATTACAATATTTCTATACTACGTTTCCTTATTCTATTGCTGTCTTTAAATTTACATATTTACTAAATTGTTAGTATGTCTGGCAAAATAGGATGGAGGATATACATAGATGTATACGCAGAATGTGTATGCGTGTATATATATGGTATATATATGGGTATTTCCAGCCTATTACAGATATTTGATAATGGCCAGGCCACAGAGAGACATGTAGGATTGTAGAAAGTGGAGCTGTAGAACTTCTAGGTAAAGACACAACTACTAGTCTGAAATTTGCCCTGCAGAATAAAATAGGCCATTGAAAAGAGAGAGCATAAGAAAAGAGAAAAGAGAGGATAAACTTGTTAGCTGCAATACGCAAATTTGGGGCTTTTTCATCTTATTTTCTCTTCTGTAAATCATGACTATATCATCTCTAGATCCTGAGCAACTATGCTATTTTGCTGCAGGATCTGACTTTTCAGTCACTGACTAGATTGATTGCCCTTAACAAAAATCAGTTGTCCTAGCTTTAATTTTCTCTATTTTATGTGCAAATGAGTGTGTTGTTTCAATAAAAATAAAATAAAAAGAACATATTTTGATGCTTTTAAAGTAGATTTAATAACTATGGGCCATATCTACTAATGTTGAGTCTGAAATTTAAAAAGAAATTATAAATTCTAGGAAATTTTAAAATAAAAAAAGAATTGCCGTGGCCAAAATTAAGATATCAAAATGTCATCCCATCAGTGTCTACTCTGAAATGCTGTTGGTGTCATTTAACACTAAAATATCTTTTTAGAATAGTTTTTCCCAGCATCTCATAATGCATTAGAACAGGATATTGTCATCATGTACTTCAGTCCGGAAGAAACAGAGTATATGGTAGTGTGCCTTGATTACTTGAATTGTCAAATTATGCAAAATTTATTCAGTTCTACAGTTCTTTGGCACAAAATTTTCTTGCTGACTTCAACAGCAATTCTCTGTATTAAACAAAGTACACTTACTGTGTAACTGCAAGAGGGTTTCTTTTTTTATGTGAGCCCATTTTGAGAAGGCTATAAATATTCTCGAAGGCTACTCAACACGTTTACTTAAGGTCTGATTTTGCAATTCAAATGGAAGAAAAGCACTCATCTTCATAGACCAAAGGTCTGGTAAAGGATACCTTTTATTGTTAAGAAATAAACAGGACACCACAATCCTATGGCCTTCTTGGAAATTCCAGCTTAAAGGAAAATTTGTTTCTGGAATTTGAATCATGCTTGGTAATCTCTCGTGTTTGCAAAATGTGCAAAAATTAACTAGTATACTATGGCAATATTTGAGCTATATATAGTGTGTACCATACATAAAAGACATTGTTAAAAACTAGAATGTAATAAATTGATTCTAAGAACTCATTGCATACCTTTGATGCCACGTATATGCAAGGAAAGGTGCAAGAGAGTTAATTCCTGGAAAATATGTTGTTTGAGCTGATACTGCCAGTGACATTCACCTCCAAAGTAATCACAAATAAATTCATCAAATGGGACGCTGCCAACTTAATAAGTTATTGTTTTCTAGTGTAGTGACATAATACTATTCTGTCCAGCAAATCATTCCTTCAATCAGCCATCTGTACATTAAGAAACAATAGTAGCTTTCTGTCATATTTGTTTAAATGAGATTCTTGCAATTAAACTTTGAAACTACCTTCACCTTTAAATAAATAAATAAATTACCTTTCAAATCAAGCCCAAGAAATCACAGACGTTATTGAACAAGCACTTGTTGGCTTATCAGATTTTAATTGTAAATCACAGAGAGCTTGAGCTGATTTTTGACTTCATTAGTTGTATCTGTTTTATATTTCATTTTGTGCACATCACTTGCAAGATTTAAATCTCAGTACTCTGGTTGTTTTTTGTTTTTTTTTTTTCCAGCATGGCTTAACTGAAAGATGCCAAGTGAAATCTTGTTCAGTGTTGCTATTAAGTTGCTACATACAAACTATTAAGCTTTTACAGGAACTGAGTTTTGACAGCAAATAAGTAGTTCCGTGGAGTGATCTTATTTTATATCCAAGTAGTAAGAACAAGTTGATAATCCTGTCTGTGCTACTGGAATGTAGAGCTACAGAAATGTCTCTTCATAAAACTTTTGCCGTGTTACTAAAGGGTACAAAATACCTACATCATTTCTCCAAAGGCAGTATGAAATTGAAGGGTATAGTCCTGCCTAATACAAGTAATTCAGACTATCACCACAAAAGCGATTAAACATTCTTTCATATTTCAGTCTTGTTTCATTGTTTCAGTCTTTATCCCTCTTTATTACTATTAATGATTTTGAATTCAAGCAACACATGCTGTATAAACTCTTGCATTTTAGTGATGTATGCTTGCATTTGGTCCTTCCTCATGGCAATGAGCTGCATAGGATCTTTCATGCAAATCACTTGGCAACGTAATTTTTGAAACAAATGCAGAAACAGGGATGTGGGTAGGTCAGGGGCATGTCAGAAAGCTAACAGTGTGTGAAATGGTTGTAAGGCCTTGATCTTCAGTCTCCTGACCTTTACCAGGTAATAGACAAGCAACGCAGACAGGCGCGGTAAGAACACTGCAGTTAGTGCTGCAAAACAGGGAGAGGAGTTCTGTTTGTGACAAGTCTGAATCTAAATGACAATTGTTGAGGGGTTACTGATGAATCCTATACCAGTGCATTCTACCCCTTAGAGAAAAACCATGTGCAAATGCTGTACAGATTTTGTAGCTTATAACAACTCCCCCATCCCACGATGCACACAAGCTTATCTGGCCTTCCTGCTTCAGAATGGGACAGTCCAAATGACAGTAGGGTTGCTGGCACTGCTTGTGTCAGCAATACTTCTGGTGTGCACTCATAGGTTTTAAAAAAAAAAACTGTAGATGACAAAATCCCAGTGAATTCCCCAGGGCCAGAATTTCATCTCTGGAATGAAAACACCTCAATGACTGCTCTTTATACAGAGCTCGGAGAGGGATCTTTCTCAGTCCTTTCCCTAGATCAGGCATTCTGCTCTGCTCAGAATATCACCTTCAGTGTTTAATAAGCAATTTTCGTCTGAGAATAATGAGACAAAGAAGCATCTTACAGTGTGACTGCCAAGCTGCAAAGAAACTTCTTTAAAAAAAAAAAAAAGATATTATAATTCATTTTCAAGCTTTTCAAGGAAGAGACTTTAAACACGTGACTGATTACTAAGCGTTGTTTAAGTAGTCCTGTAATTTGAGATTCCTTTTTATGACAGATCTGAAATAGACCTCGAGTAGGCCGTAGAAAAGGAATACCATCTCTTTAAAAAAATCAATAGCTTTCAAGGCCCAAGATGGCCTCAGTGCTGAGATTAATAAAGCTTGACAATACATTCTGAATGCAAGCAATGACTTCTATTACAAGGGGAAAAATGAAAAAGCTGCTATTACTGACATAGTCAATAGATTGCACCTCAGTGTATACTGTACTTTCTACATTTTTAATATAAATGTGTTCAGTTTCAGAGACGGGAGCATTATCAGCATTCATTTTACTTGAGGCAATAATGTGAGAAGTTGTGTCTTGTGTAATAAATAAATAACCTGTCTTTAAAACCATTTACTCAGATTGCTTTTCCCAAATGCTTATTTAGAGGTGCTCTGTAAGGTGTCGTATACCAAGACAGCCGTGTTATAAGGATTTTCTAAAATGCAGTTTATTTATTTTATACATAATATAAATGTTTCTGGAGTATTTTTGTTCTGCTGGCTTTAGAACTATTTTAATGGCTGTCTTGTACAGTGGAGGGATGGTGGGATTTCACGTGGTAAGTTGTAAAACGTGGCTTGAGGCCCCCTGTTTCTCAGGGGTTCTCTGTGGTCGTGAAGACCTGCCAGCACAGGCCAAATGCTGTTCTCCATGGCCGGCAATCGCCCCTCTTTCAGTTTGAGACCTTTCTCTTTCTCCCATCATATTTTTTTGGACTTTGAAAGAAAGAATAGAAGAAATTATCTTCTCTGTATAAATGTACACATGCAGATCTTCGTAATCTTTGTAACACTCACTCGTATTAAGGAATGATCTTCACTGTGTGAATGGATCGTGGTAGATGGCGTTTAATTATAAAATAAGATACTGCATTAACTCACGCTTTATGTGCTCACTTCTCTGTATCTGTCTTGCCAAATACGTTCATGTGAACAAAACCTTTTCAATCTGTTCAGGAGGATAGGGAAGGAAAGTAGGTATGGCATACGTAGCTTATAGGAACGTAAAAATGAGAAATAATCAGCAAACTATGAATTACTTCCAACGTTGAAGGAGGTGTTTTGTACTCACCTTATGTCTGGCCATAACAGATTTTTCTTTTAACCTAATCAGAATGATGGCCTGATATATTTCTAATGCCTCTTTTACATCAGCACAAATGTGCTGATTTCACTGGAGTGACCCATGATTTACACTGTTGTAAAGAAAGAAGAATCGGGTTGTAAATATGTAAGGGAGGGAAAGCATAACTGTCTTAGGCTTCTGGAGACTAAGTACAAAATAGAGGAAGATTTATTTAGAGTGGCTCAGGGGTTGTAGCTAGCATAATAGGCTATAACTGAGCACAGGAAATTTAGGCTGACTGGAAACTGCATGGTTTACTGTTCTGTGGCTCAGCCATCCATGGCTGAAGGTGAAAAACTCATTGGTTAACAAATAGACACGTTTCTGACTGTAGCATGAAGAAACAGGTGGAGGTGGGGTGATACCACCATTTATGCATTCCTAAGTCTGTACTCCTCTGGTACTAGACCTGGTTCGTAACTCACAAAAATCTTCCACTTCCGAGACCTCCCACTTCAAATGCCAGATTTTGAAGTTAAGCCTAAAAGTTTATTCTTCCTCTATTAAGAAAATATCTTCTCACAAGCAAGGATGCTCTGTATAAAGTTTTCCGAAGTACTTTCTTTAGGTCACACAGGGATACCTAATTTAGAAATATTACGGAAGGCAAAACTGTTACCATTTTCTATCCTAGAACTCAGCACTGATCTGATTACTTTTGACTGTGATTCCAGGTTATCTACCTAATTTGTCTACAATGTTATTACCAACATGTGTTTTCCCGTGAGGAACATATTAATTTGGTTGTTGCCCTGGGGAAATCTAAACAAAAAAAGATTAAGTACAAGAATTCTTTTTCATAAAAAGGAACACCATATACATGATAAATGACAGGCTTGTATTTAGAAGAGGCTTGAAATCAAAGTATTTTCAGTCTACACTTTCCAATATAAATTGCTCATTTCAAAGCATAATGCGCTGCATAATTAGATCGCACAGTTGCAGCATCTGGGCTGCGCATCAATCTGTTAAGTGCTGTGATAAAAGCTATGGGCAGTAGGAACGATGAAGGAAGCTGATGCCCACCTACAGACGTTGGATGGACACTCTCACTCCTGCAATTCCCAGTTCCTGCCAGACAGAAGTGCTGTTTTCCTGGTGCTCTTTCCCACTTCTCTGTGGCTCATTCACTGGCACAGAAATCACCAGAACTGGAGTAGCAATGACACTTTTGACACTGACATTGTTTCCATCTTCTGCCTCATGTACAGCAGGGTGGCCATGAGAAAATTCAGCCCTGAGCTGCAATTAGGGATTGCTCACTCATTTCCTCTGAAGCGCAGTCATCTAACTAATGACAGCGTTTCTTCAGCTGGAGATAATATGACAGATAAAATGGGGTTCTGTGAATCACACCATGTATGTGCATGGAAAGATTATTCTGGTCTCTAAATACATGAGTGTGTCAGACCAACAGAGCTGAGACCTCTTCCAGCACGGAAGGACAATATGAGGAAACTTCCTTAGTGAATGCTCACACACTGCCCTCTGTCCCCACTCCCTTCTCCTTTTGGATTTTAATGAGTGAGCAGCCAGAAGCTTAATTGTCATCAATAGGTAATGGGTGCAGTACAAACTTAAATACTCTGAAAGAACATTGAGACACTTATTATTTATTATTGCACATTTTCCAGGTTATTTATAAAGGTGCAGAAGGTGTTATGGAAAATGGAGGTTTACATGGATAAAAATGAACTTTATAGCTTCTTCAATAGGCGTATCCTTTATTAGGCCATGTGACTTTGCTTGTTTTAACATAACAAAATCTGTGTAAATCAACTTTGTTTTGGTTCTGTTGAACAAAAAAAATGAGATGTTTGTTGAAGAATGATAAGCCATTATTCCTGTTTGTTGTTCTCATTTAATTCCTTTAGTTTGTAGGTCTAGTTTTGTTATCAGTGATTCAATTTCAACAAAACACAGGTGTGAGCTTCAAGTATGACTATAAATCCCTTAATCTCTTGAAAGCAAAGTGTGAATGAGAAGTCTGGGCAGTTTCTATTATACCACAAAGAACCAGATAGTCAAAGATATCTAACTTTTTAAATTACAGATTTATTTCTTAATATTTTTCAAGAAATGAGCTCTATTGAAAACAAAACAATTTTTTTTATATTTTCAATTTTTTTTTCTTTTTTTTTTTTCGCAAAAGGTTGGGTGATGCTCTAATACTCCACAGGATTTCGCTAGCATGCAAGCTTAGAAAAAAATGTTGCTTATCCAATTTTACATACCCTGAAAGCAACTTTGAAAAATAGGAGTCATAGTGTAATATCTTTATTGGTGCCATCAATCAGAGAGATATTTGCATACAAATGAAAATTCAAACCAAAGTGCTTTATGAAGTAATAGTGCCCTGAGTTAGGGATCAGCATTAAAATGTGACCCAAGCTTCCCTCCTGGAGAAAACCAGAAACCAGAGGATATCTCCTATTGTGAGATGTCTTCTATGTATTTATGGGGGTGGGGGTGTTTGGTTGTTTAGTTTTTGTTTGTTTGTTTGTTTTAACTGAACAAATTCATAGAAGGATGAAATTATTCACTAGTTGTTGAGATCGTGCTATAGCTGTGTAAGCAATTCATTAAAATGTTATCATTGATAGTATCAAAAATACATGAAATATTCAGCACATAAATCACATGAACAAGTCCTGGTTGTAACCTGTGTCAATGCTAATTCAGAACTGTGTCTTGGGCTGTGTGAAACAGCACAACGCAGGGGATGGGACTGAACTCGCTGTACTTTTTGGGGAAGCACTTTTTTTCAATGTAGTTCAAGAGAAGCAATGGTGAATTCAGAGACTACTATCAAGTTTCATCAAAGAATGATGCTGACCTTCTTAGAAAAGAAAGAAAGAAAGAAACAAACAAAAACACAACCCAGACTTCCAAACACTGGAACAAATTCTGCATCAAATTTGTGGGGATATTTTGTTGATAGTCGAATGCAAATACACAAGTGGCCATTTTAGACTCTAACCAAGCTAAATCTAAGCAACAGTGGTCAAGGCAACACCACCTAATTAGTCTAAAGAAGGAGTTCCACCTACAGGGAGCAGGTGAAAAAGCTTCCAATTGAAACAGATTGGAAGACTGCAAATAAGATATGTAATTTTTATTAAAAGAGATACTGCAATTTTCCCCATGGTAAGGTCAGCAGATGAAAAAGGACTATGTGCAAAGTTTTTAGAAATAGAATGTATTATTTAGAACAGACCCTCCTTTCAATTTTTCAGTCTCTGAATAAGAGTATAACTTTAATTACACATTTGCTCCTTTTAGTGATGACTTCTCTCTGGGCACAAGTTTTTTTTTTTTTTTTAGCCTTAACTCATTTTGGTAGTCTCTAAGCACCCCTGTAGTCATGTTGACTTTGAGCCTAATTAAGTAAGCATTACTGAATCTGCATAAAAACTATTGAATCAGGTGAAGGCTGATTATAAATGTATGCTAAAACCTGTATAAATGGACATAAAGGCTATTTTTGCATAAATCACAGAACAGTGACTTTTAAAATTGTTCGAATAAGTGAGTTGCATATTGAGTAGATATATTGGCAAGCTAATATCATTAAAGCTTGAAATTACATCTACATTACAAAATCTATTCCTGTGTATGTAGGTCATCGTAACAGTTTGAATGAAATTACGTTTGTATGCTCCTATACAATTTGTGTCAGTTAAAAGAGTGTATTGGTGGCAACAGCCTCTATCCGGGTTGAAGATTGAGCAAAAATACCACATTGTATAGTGTCAGTGGGTGTGAAGGTCAGAAGGTTACCAAGGAAGGATTTGTCAGCAGTCTGATCAGCAGATTTTGGGTGGCCAGCACATCCTTTCTGTGGTCCAAAGACAGGTCCTCCTAGAAGAAAGATGCAAATCTCTGGGCTCTTTATATTCAGTGATCCAGTCAGAACTTAATTAGGAAAAAAAAAAGCACTAATTATACCAGAGCTAATGTCATAGTTCCCCTTATTTTCTGTTTGTTTATATAAATATCTTAGACTTCAGTCAGAAAGCAAGCAAGCTTGCTTCACCTTGCTCCAAGCTCCACCTTGCTCCAACCTCCATCCCCTCTGTCTTTTGTGCTTGAAACTTTGAACTGATGCACCATTGCAGACAGGGAGAAATTAAAGTCCTAAATTGGTTCGTGTTTGAGACATTCAATTAGAAGTGCCTCGACTACAATCAGCCACCACAGTGTTTAACAAGCAGCTATTACCTTGATTGTACCAGGTCACAGTGACCACCTCAGGTTCCCGTGTCAGTCCTGCAAGAATGATTCAGATGATGCCAAAGAAATAATGGGAAGAAGTGTATGAAGAGGAAAATGGTAATCAGTAAGGAGGAAACTGGCGCAGAGGAGAGGGAGAGAAGGAAAATTATCACAGGCTGCTTGAGAGAGAGGGCTGGGTGCTGGCAGAGGGCCTATGGGTTGCTGAAATACACACTTGTTTTGGAGTGGTACAACAGACCGAACAGATTCATCTTCAGACTGCCTCCTGGTTGAAGTTCATTTCTGTATCCAAAATTTCTTCTGTCCTGCTTCCTGGTCTGATCACTAATATTTTGATTTAATTTATTTCCGAGAGCACTTTATTAACTCAGCCATAATTATTCTGCAGCTCTTCACCTGAAGCAGGGTTTCACTTCTTGGAAGCAATCTAAACATGCAGCAAACAGTCAAAATCAGTGAATCGGGCAGATTTGCTGCACTAGAGGGAATATTCAGCCAATATGGAGCCTGCTGAGTTGGATAACCTCAAAGTCCTGCAGAGAAGGACCCCAGATACTGTGTGAGGCACTCAGGACAGAGCCTCAGCCTGCAGCTGTGGAGGAGTTGTTAGAGGGGCTTGGTGGGAAGATGTTTAACATTTGTTAATGTTCTCCCTAGGAAGGTTAAAGTCCTCTCAAACTATAACTGTCTCTTGAATGAAGAAGAATCTATAGAGAAAATAACATCCTGACTTTGTTACTATTCTGGAGAGATTATATTTTATCTATATTGTATATTTTCAATATATTACACAGTCAAGCTTCATATAATTCAGCAAGGACACTGTAGCAATGTTTTAGAGGCTAAACTCTTGTCTGGAATAAACAAGCACAGTGTCATCAAAGGTGACACATCATGCCAATTTCCCGTCTGGCTGCATTATGGAAAGGAATGTCTCATTTAACACATATCCCACCCTTCTAAAGTGTCCATGAGTGAGCACAGAGTGCTGGATTGGACATCAGGTCAGTAATATCTGCAAATATTGGCTTTTAATTTAAGAAAATGTCTCCGCAAAACTACGTACTGCTGATCCCTTGAGATCTGTTAGAATGTGAGTAGATGAAGACGTTAGACAAACTAAATCCTCTGTTTCCCCTAACCTAGGCTTTGCGAGTTGTGAAAGGTATGTCAGAATTTGAAGGTAAATAGGTTTAATTTCCATCATTTTGCATATAGACTCCGAATTTTGCATACTGCATGTAGTGATGCAGGGTGATTATTGTAAATTCAGTCTACTCCGGGGAATGTTTAAGGGAGGTGCTAAATTGCTCTTAACATCCCAGTGGACCTGCTGTGCAATTTAGGGATGACAGTAATTTTGCAGTTGGTCAAATATTTAACATAGGGTTAAGGTATTGTAGTAGATTAGTATTCTATGCCTTGATAAAATCAATTTATTAGATTACAACAGGGTTTATTGTGGCAGCGTCTTTCTTCCCAGTTCAAATTGCTCTGCATCACAGTACAGAAGAGAGCCTTGCTCAATTAAGAGTTCTGATTTGAAGAAACCTAGGGAGAAATTAATTGAGGACTTAATTTGGCCAGATTGGAAGACCTAGTAAATATTTGATCATAGGATGCATGAAGTGTAATATAAACTGTGAAATTACTTACATTCCTGATTTCTGGAATAAGTTGACATGGAACAGAAAATCTGTTTACAGAACTAGTTAATTGAATATGCACTGTAAAAATTTTTTGGATTTCTTATTTACAATATTGCCGGTAATAAATGACAGTTTATTGCTTAAAATGAAATGCATATTTGAAAAAAAAAAAGTCTGTATTGAAGCATGTAGAACCAGTCATTTTTTCATTAAAGCTGAATGTTAATTCACATTGAAGCACCTGTGCATCCCCTCACCAAAGAACCAAAATATTTCCACACATATAATAAACATTTTCCGAAGTGATCACTCTTGCTTGACTGCCTCACGTAGTGCATGCACTGAGATTGCCATGCAATGCAATCATCAAATAAAGGTGGCATTATACAGAATCAGGTACCTGTTAGAATTTCAGCTGTAAATATTTGACTCAAATGTAGTGTGGCAGGCAGAACTTAAGTGAATACCAAAAAGCCCCATTGCTCATAAAATCTTGCAAACAAAACGCTTTAAAGAATATCATGTGAGTCTTGTTCCATTGCGATTAGAGATAAAACCAGGGAAAGCTGATTGTTTTTGTGAATTTATTGGTCTAAAACAAAAAAACAGCATTTAAGCTGCATTCCCACAGATAAGATTATCATGAGCAGTTGCATTTCCATACACACTTAATGTATGTAAAGATGTTCCCATAAGGTACAAGTGTTTTCTTAGTGTTCATGCCAAATTGCGTGGCTGTGCTTAACAAACTGAGATCACTCATGCCACAGTTGTTACAGGCTATTAAAACTCCAAGTGAAATACTTAGCACAAAACCCACAAAACTTAAGACTTTACATTTATGCAAAATACAGCTATTGCAATAATATAATTTAGCTAAAAGTACATTTGAATGCCCTGTTTTTGTTTGTCACAGAATTCTTGACCATTCCTTGCATTTTCAAAAGTGGACTGGCTAATAAGCAAAAAGAAGCCACAAAATTACCAACCTTCTTTTCTTCTTTTCACCAAATACTGAATGATCTGGACTAGTCATGCCTGACTATCATTTTTGAACTAGGAGGATAAATTGCACAGCTGAAGTTAATGAACAACTCAGAGATTTGACAAATTTATTTCCTCTGACAAATACCAAATGCTAATAGTGCTGCTTTAGTTTCAAGCCATTGCAGGTGCAGCAGGGGTGGAAGAATAACTTCACTTAAAAGTGATGATTTTGCTAGGGAATAACACAATCATCCTGTCAATCACAAATATATTTCCTTTCAAGCACAGTAATTAAATAAGCAATAGTATTATTAAGCTGATAAATAAGAAATGCAAAAGTAGGAGCAGAAACTTCTTAGGAAGCGAGAGAAGGAGGAAGGTTAAGACCTTGGCTACGGTCTGGAAGAGGTTCGTAATTGCGTTGTTGTCCAGGTGTTGACTGGCTGATTGAACAGCCTTGGAGGTGTCCACAAGCTGTCAGGCCAGGGAATTGGAGTTAATGGACAGCTAATATCATGATTGAATGGTAAAAGTGGAGCCTGATCTCTTTGAGGATGGAAAATCAATAGTCTATTAGATTTGTCAGGATGACAGGGGGAGAAGAAAGCGAAAGTCTGCTGTATTTGCTTGCATTACCAGGGCTGCTGTAATTAAGCACCTACCTTGAGAAGGAGGGGAACCTGGAGAATTGAAGTAGTAATGAGATTCAGGCTTGAAGTAAATGAAGTAACTGCAGCATAAGGCATGCTGACAGACAATTAAACCTCTTTATCAATGCTGCTTCTTTCCAGAAATAAAATCTCATATGGCAGCTGTAAAATAAGGCTGAGTCTGGTACGATCATAAATCTTACTGCAGCTTGTAGTTGTGTGCATTATTGTTCAAGTTGTTTTGGAGTTGTTTTCACAAAAGTTGTAGATGCGTTGGCTAATGCTGAGCTTTCTAAATGAAAGTTTCTGCTCATATGAGTATGTGTCCTGCCTAGAATTACTCTGCATCAGACCCGTGCTTTTTTGCGTTAGCTGTTGACATCCAACATGGCACTCCTGGCTCGCTGACAGCACGGCGGGTCTGGGTACGTGCCAGCCAGTTTGGTGGCACAAGGTAGCTCTCATTTTTCTTCTTGCTTACCTTCATGCCATCAGGAGGTAACTGATCACCTAATTCAATCAACATGTGGATATCTCATCCAAACATGCTAGTAAATGTAATGCTTCTGATGTTGGGAATGCAAGGAATTAGCCCATGTTCACCAGGGCACAGTGCTGTATGACATTGCTTGTTTGAGTTAAACCTGAAATTCCTGGGGCTTTCGTGTGGCTCACACGCACAAATATGCACTGCAATTATTTCTGATCTCTTTCCTAATTGGTGAGGTTGAGCAAGTGACGGGTTTGTAGGCTCAAGATCTCTTGTGGGAGCAATTTGTACTTCTTCACCAAGCAGTGGCAGCAAGGCGTGCCTTTCTTCTGCCAGCCTTTAAGCAGAATGCTGCTGGACGGTGGGGCAAGTGTTCAGACCGCTGTGCATTGCATTGCACCATTTTTCAGCAGGCAAGATTATGGGGGAAGAAATTCCTTTACCTTACAGTCCCATTTTCCTCTGTACCTGAAGTGATTGCTTTTCACTGTAGCAAATTGAAGCCAATCTATTGCATGCTCTGTTTCTCAGAGGCAGAAGGCAATAGGTATTATATGAAGTTAATTACAATTTGAAATCGAAAATATATAATTTGGGTTCTTAATACTTCTGACCTGCCATTTTGATTAATTAAGTTAATGGTAGTATTAATGGCTGAATATTCCATGGGACGAAATAAGGAAAGAGTCTACATACACACATACATGACTATGAATTTACTTTGTATTTTTGCAGTAATTTGTGAGAGAATTTGCAAACACTTTACAAAGCTGCTTTGGTCAAGGACTGTGGTTTTATATCCCGTGATTGCTTTGTCAGGACTCTTCCAAATGATAATCTACACTAAATTCCTAAGCAGACTCAGAGGCAAGAGCACGCTGTTTATGGCACTTCGTTGTGCTTGTGTGAGCAGGTGTTTATATTGGCTGTGCAGAACCAGGGAACCTTTGTGTACGTAAGCTCACTAGTGCCTTTGGCTTGGCTATTGTATTTGTTAGTCTGTTACAATGTGAGGCAATTTATTCTACACTACTCTATGTTTCTATTTTATGTCCATAGTACAACACATATTAGAATATGAATTTAAATAGTTCTGTCTCTAACGAGGTATAGGAAGCATTTTCTAAGTATTACAGCTATACAAGTAAGCCAGCTGTTTCCTTCACACGTGTATGTATTCTTTGCAGCTGAATGTTCATGTGGTTGGCTTCCCTTCGTTATAGATTCAGGTTAAATTTATTTCTGCTTTTTACTTTACCTTATTTGACTTCCATTTAAAGATCCACTGGTTGCTCTTCATTTCATCTGAAAATCCCTTCTGCTTTGATCACATTTGTTTTTTTTCATTTATTTCCATTACTGCATTGATTATACCAGGCTTAATATAAAGAAATTAAGTTTAAGATTGTAGCTCCCTTCAATCTGTACACAGTTCAGGTTCAGAGATAGGATAGTTGAAGGATCTTCCCATATTTTCATGAGAAAATACCTTGTAGTTTGATCCCCTTTCTTTTTATATGTTTTTATTATATACTGTGTTGATTATGCTTTAAAAACTTATTGCATACTTAATCTACTGACCCAAACAAACTGACAGAATAGGGTGCATCTGGCACTATTCTGTTAGTTTGTTTGGGTCAGTAGATTGCAAGTGACAGAGTGGTTTAAACTGAATTCCTAGTACAACCTTCCTTCACATCTGCCATGGTTTAGAATAAAAAGAGATACGAGTACGATGACCTTGATTTAATCTTTGGAGAATGTTCGTAAAGCATTAAAAGTTCACAAGTTGTCATGATGATGAACTAATCGACTCGTAGGAGGATACAGAGCAAATGCCTGAGTCTGAAAGCGTTTGACATTTTCTGGTGTGCCGCGAATGTCTCACTGAGGGGGCTGGACCCACTGGGAACCGAGTGCTCCGAGAATCTTTGGCACTGGTCAGCATCTCTCTAAGGCAGGGCTTAAAGCAACAAGGATTCCAGTTCAGGTCCTAGTGCAGAGTTTTGTAATACAGCTTGGAAACTGCTTGCTCCTGTTCTCTCTGGGTCAATACATTGTTGCCACGCCATTCAAAAAGTAAAATTAGAATTTGACATAGTATAGGTTTTGACTTTTTGTTACAAAATCAAGGTTCATTATCAGTCTGAGCCTGATGCATTCTCTAAAGAAATGGATTTTAAGCCTCTAATGCTATGAACTCAGCTTAGCAAAACAGCCTGTGGTCCCTAAGGGTGCAAAAAAATAACAACTTTTAATCAAAATGTTGAACAGTGAAATAGCTAGTATGATTCGCTGTAGAAAGCGTAGGACTAACATACGGTTGCAACTTCTAGTCTAAGTGTGAAGCAGTAAAAAATAAATGAAGTGCCTTACCCAAGCACAATAGTCACCTGAAATAAATATATTGTAATAACCTCAGTGTAATAATATGATATAAATAAACATGCATTCTAAGAGATCGACAGATTAGCTTTCCCTAGAAGTGACAAGACTCAGGATATTTTTTAAAATAAGGGTAGAGTTAATGCAGAAGCCAGAGACCCTCGCTGAGAGCAGCACTGGTACCCGGGCAGCACCTACCTCTTGTACCAAGGACTGCGGCTTTGGTTTCTTTGCTTAGCTTAGTTTGGCACTTAAGAACTGGAGAGAGAGAGAGAGACGGGACACTCCCTGATTCATTCGTGTTGATATAGGTAAAATGCATTTATTTCAAATACAATACTGATTTTTGACAGTCTGGATGAAATCTCATCCATTAAAATACATATATTATTGTAGGCTACTGCAAACGTGGCTTTATAAATCATTCTTCTGACATACTGGCGATTCAGTGATATTTCTTAATGTTATAGTTTTCAGTATATGCTGTGCTAATTCAGTGCTGCTGTGACAGAGTAACTATATTAGTGCTTCCCAGGAATGCAGGAAAGTGGACTTGTCTTGTTGCATTGGTTACTTAAAAGTATCTAATAGCCTTCTTTATTTAGGTTAACATTAAATATGAGAAGAATCAAGATAATATTTCAGAAGTTCTAACTTTTGCTTTAAAAAGAGTTTTAAAATAATTTTGGATTTTATCAGTCATAATTCCTTTGACAGTCTTCAATAAGATACTTTTGATTTTATCTTAATTTGGAACTATATTCTTAGAAAAGAATTTTAATACCCAATGTTCCAACACTGATAAATATGAATATTAACATTTTTTTAAAGAAGAAGCCACATAGCTTTTCAATTATGTGAATTTTTTGTTTAATTTGTATTGTAAACTCAATGCAGCTGTAAGTAATCACTTGATAATTTTACAAATCGGAAGAGATATGAAATAAAAGGTTTTTCATTTCAATTTCTGGTCACTTTAGAACTGTTTTTTTTTACTTTAGGTTTTATAGTGGGTCTCCCTGAAGTCCTAAATAAGCCATTAGTAAGACCATGTGAAGGTCTGATACAGTCTAAACCAAAGGCCATTTGAGCAGGCAAAAGTCTTTCCTGAAATGCTTCACTGCATTTTAGACAATGTCTATAGTTTTTACTTTGTGTATATGTTCTTCCAGATACCTGTGAATGTGTTTCTTTATGCTTGTATTTTTTCTTTCCCCAAATCCTAGATCATTAGGTTCAGTTCTCATTAAGAAGTCCTGCTTTTAGATTTAGATCTCAGAACTACTGATGAGTGCAAGTCAGCTTTGGTTGTGAATAATGCCAAGTATGCCTATCTTCAGTACTTGAAAGAACAGAAGTAATAAAAAGATCAGGCTATGAGTGGCAACTTAAAACTTTACTCACTAGATGGAGAAGATTATAAAGTTACAACTTAATGTGTATATACTCCCAATTTTTAAAGCAGAATATAGATTATTCTAGTAGCTCTATAAATACTTAACTGAGCTCCTCAGGCCTATTATTCTGATGCTACATTCATTCCAACTATAAATTTAAACTAGGCTGTGTCAAAGGAACAATTACAGTTTGTCACGGAAAGGAAAATTTAAACTCATGTCCTTTTCTTTATAAATTATTAGACAGATAAAATGTGTTATTTTCCCCTTAAATTTTAAATTCGTTTAATGTCAAGTTCACTGCCATCTGGATACATGGTCTCATCCAATTTTCAAGGAGGACTTATTCAGCTAATTTTTACTTCAGTTTAAAAGAAAAGCCTTTTTAAGAGAAGTTGTCACTGTTTTCAAAGAGGCATCTCAAGGCTGCTGACCAATTTGTGTTTAGGATCATAAATCACATTCCATTAGGCATATTAGAAAATAAATTATTCTTTTCAGAATATACTTTATGGAATATTAGACATGATGCACCATAATGGAGGTAAATTTTCAGTGAATATATTTTGTGTAGGATGGATCCAATTTGTTTTTAAGAAACAAAGAAGTTGACATTCTCTTTACAGGGTGCTTTCTACAGTGCAGTTTATTAGCATTTCATTCATAGCACTGCACTTTTTCCAGTTACATTCTGTTGAGATTATCTGACCTTGGATTTGGGTTTAGTAGTACATTCTCCTCAGTCTTTTGAGTGTATTTATGCAATCTATACATTTCAAAGGGAAATATTGATTCGTACAAGTTGTGAAAACAATACCTAAATGCAGTTTACCGTGTATGCTAAAGAAATGGAAAATGGCCGTTTCACTTCTTTCACAAAGACCCAGCATCTTTTGATAGTGCACATGCTTGTGTTATCTCTAGTATGTAGCCTTAATGAATGCTTTATCTTTGGCAGTAATGTGCAGATCATAAGTGGTATTGGCCTTGGAGGGCTTTTTGACTTAATTTGCTGGATGCAAAACCTCTGTTTCCAATAATTTATTATGTTTCAAAACCATCTCTGGGAATATAAAATGTACACCCGAGGTTACCTTTTATTTATTTCCAATCAATTTTGAAAGCTGTGCTATTTTCTGGCATGAAAAGCTAGGTATCAGTCCATCATTTTTCTGCACCCTCCTCCCCATCCCTAGTATTTAAAACATGAGTAAAATCAATATGATCATCTATTGATTTGTATAACATCTTTTGTAAGCTTCAAAGTGCATAGCAGAATTAGAAATTGTGTTAAACTCCAGAAATAATTTGATGGCAGATTATGCTAAGTATTTAATCACCCCCCAAAACAACCCTGACAAATGCTCCAGCTGAATATCTCATACCAAAATTGATTCTCTTGCACTGGATTTCTGACTTTGTAAAGTATATTTTAAAGAGCTTAACTAGTAAATTAGAAGACAAGATAAATGCGATGTAGATGAATTAACAATGCTCAGAGAATTTTAACCAGATTTTTGCATAATTATTTATTCTCTTCTGTGTAGTGAAAATAAGCAAAACCAACATTATGGAAATATATTGGATCTTGAATGGATTGTTTCTATGTATCTGGGAGCACAAGGGGGTCTCATATTTGTGGGATTTGGTTAATAATTTACAGATCTGGACTGTGCCTATGGGACTCGAATCTCTGTACCTCTCTGCGCACCTGCATTTATTTGTATCTCATGTTCAACTTGCAAGGTATTTTGGTAAGGTTTGTCACTCATTAGACATCTCCTCAGTGCTAAGTCTAACAGCATCGTTGTCTTGGTTGGGAACCCAACCCCACTGGTTGGGGCATTAAAAAGGACAGGAGCATAAACTCTCAGCTTCAGATAGTTTTTTACCTTGTCTGCAGTTCATGTTCCTGTGCAGTGGAAGCCTATTCAAATGCTCACCACAGTTGCTGGCTAGCTTTGGTCATTTTTCTACCTGGCTGGACAAATGGGGTAAAAACCCAAGTGAAAAAGCAATGCTGTAAATCTCCTTTATCACTTCCTATGAAAGCTAAACCTACAGCCCGCAAAATGTATGTGCTTTACTTCACATGCCTAAGTCATCCTCTTGCTATCGATGGGACTTCTGAGGGGCATAGATTTAAACAAGAGCATCACTCCTCACAGGTCCTGGACCATGACTTACGGACGTGCCGCGTAAGCCTCACAGAGAAATTTTGGCCACGAAAGCATACGGGGACTCCTGGATTTTGGCCTCACGGCAGATTTTCTAGCTTATTTGTTCAGTGTGTGCAGTCGGCTCCTCTGGAGACAGGGTCAGGGGATGCTGTCCCTCGGGGTCCCAGTGGTGCCTGGGGGGCTGTGGAGAAACAGCAGGGAGGAAGGCTGTGAGCAAGGGGAGAGCCTACAGCACAGCACAGGCAAAACAGAGAGATGCTGAGTGGGGCTGGGAGGAGACACCACACAGGCCTCTGGGTGACAGAAAGGAAATTTTGTTGGGAATTCAGGGGCCGAGCAGTGCTTGCTGCAATCCAGGAAGCTGCAGAGGGATTTACACCAAGCCTGGGGCAGAAGGACAGCCTGGAAGGGCAGAGGAGGAAGAGGGAAATCTTCCCTAAATCCACATTTATTCGTTTTCTGTCTTTTCTAATTACTTTGAATTTTCTCTGTCCCAAAGAGTTAGTTATTCTGGTTCTTACTCTAATGATATTTGGCCTTTTTAATTTTAGGAGACTGCCTGTCTTTTTTGTGAACTCACAGTAAGGAACAGGCCTAGGAAGATTTATTTCACAGCTTTAGCCAAGTTTAAGTCCTATTACAAGCCATTGAGGTGATTTAATTTTATTACTTCAGGACACTTTTTATGAGGAAAGTTAGTAGATGCTGCAGTGCTTTGCTGAATTTGGGCATCCTTCTCCTTCATTCCTTTCTGAGCACTTTGTAAGCAAACTCCATGGATGCAGCTGTAATGCATGCTGATATTTTAAGCTACAGTGTAAGATGTAAGATTTTTTTAATATTGATTTGGCTTCATCTGCTTAGCTGACCCCTGGAATGAATACCATACTTAGCTCTGAACTTCGCTTTTTTTCTTTTTATCTTTTTTTNTTTATTTATTTTTTTATTTTTTTGTGTAGCATAAGCCTCATCTGGCACAACTCAGTACAAAAAAGCTCAACATCAGGGAACCAAAGAATATTTTTTACTTCCAGCTACTATCAGAACGAACACTAGGACCAAAGGCTCTCATTGAAAATAATTCCTTAAATAATCACTTACCTTGAAGGCATTTGATCTGTATGATCTGAATGAAACTGGTGATAACTTCAGAGAAATAGAAAACTGTGTTAAAAATCACTTTTTCCTGGGGACTAAAGTCCTGTCAGTCACATGGTGGATTAGAGGCTTGGCAGCGCTCCAGCCCATCAGACAGCATGTAAGTTCTTTGATGCCAATTGCATTAGCTTTCCTCTACTAATGTGCTACATAGCTTGGAAAATAAAAGAATGAAGGTCAACGTACCAGCATGTACCCCTGGTATAGCCAGGGCTGTTCATAATGTTCAGGAGAACGAAAATGCTTCAGAGTTCAAGCTGCAGGCTCAGTGACCTTCTCCTATGCCCAAGGTCCTGAGATTTTGTCCTCAAGTCCTGAGTGAAATGAGTGCTTGTCAGAGCCCTGTCCCGAGCTGCAATTTACTCTGAAATTCCCAAACGGACACAGTTTGCCTTCAACCAGTGTGGCCTGCTATTTATGTGCAGATGCTGTGGGCTATGAACTTGCTGCAGTGTAACCACTGCTGAACTCTACTCTCAGTCTCCTGGTTGTGTTCAGCGTGAGGGCCATAACACATACGAATTGGTGTAGCTCATGAGTAAAAAAGCTAGATTTTATGACCAATTTGAATGCCCTGAGACAAAAAGTCTGCTTTATGTACATCTTCTCCCATAGATGTCTTACTAAAGAGATGTTACGGGGATGGACGACAGACCCATGTGTCTGCTGACTTACATTAACCATAAAACAGTAGAGGCACTACATGAATGATAGATGACCAGAGATGATCATGTGTTTGCAAGGTAATTAATTGCTACATCTTTCTTCCCCCCTCAGAGACAGGGAGGAAGAACCAAACTGCTCTCTACAGCATCTGAAATATGATACTTGCTGGGAGGTGAAGCTTCTGAGTTGAAGCACAATGTAAAACCAGAAGTTGTCTAAGATACCAAAACACAGCAAGGTGACCATATCCTCGGTGTATCTGTTCATCACAAAATAATCAGTTTAGGTGTAGAGAAGCACGAATCCAGCCCCAGAAGAGAGTTAGAGCCCTCTGGTCTAACTTCCATCCTACCCAGGGCATGCCTGAGAGGTTTCCACAGCTTTTAGTGTTTCTCAGACTGCACAGCGCCTTGTATTCTTTGCATTGCATGTGCTTTGGAAAGCTTGGAAAGCTTCTGCACCACTGCTGACACCGTATCACAGCCCTTAAAATCAAACTTTGTTACTGAGAAGGAGTAACCTGTAACTCCCCGGATAGCAGTTGGCACACAGTCTGGTGTCGATCAGCTTGTAAAAGTGGTAGATTGACACTGAAATCTACCTGGTGACTAGTAAAAGAACTAGAAGAGTATAAAATTGTGGAAAGGAAGGAAACTCTTTCCTATGGAATGACAAAAATCAAACAGGTTATTGTGGTCTTAAGCTGTTTTTACTCCAGAGGGAGAAGGGATTTTTTTAACCTCTGGCTTTTTAGTGTTATGCTGCAACAACCTCATCAGGGAGACAGGCTGTAACGTGGGGAATAATTCGTAATATTTTCTCATGACTGCTAAGCACTAAATTTATCCTTCAAGCTTGAAGTGACTTTGTTTTTAAGTCATTAAAGGGGGATAGACCTCCCAAAGCAAGGGAGCTCTGATGTACTTTTCCCTTGTCCTGATGATAATTAATGCTCATAAAACAGAGGCAAGGGCAACAGCTACCCATGATAAGCTTACAACTTTATGAGAAAACTTCCATTACTTTCCACGTCCAGGGTTTGATTACACAATGCTATCTGACTTGGAGTGAATAAAAGCTATATTATTTTGCTAATTTAAAAGCAGTAACAACAAGAGTATGTAAACAGTGAAGGAAGAGCATACTTGCCATTAAACGAACAAGACATGATGGATGATGTGGAGATCAGTGCAATCTCAAAGTGCGAGAAATATTGGAATCATTTTTAGTTGCTTAATTTTGTCCCTGTTGAATGAAGAAACATATCTTCCATGACTTCAGTGGTAGCAAAAGGTGAATTGTGTATAAAACAGAGATTTGGCCTGAGATTAAATCTTTTACTTCGCTGTATGCAAATCTGGATCTTCACTTTGCAACAGAGATAGTAAGAGAAAAAAAAAATCCTGTCATTAGGTCTTGGAGGCTTTTTGGTCAGTACAAAGATGAGTTGTGCACCTTCAGCTGAGCAATTTTGCTTTGCACATACACTCAGGTCTTCTATAACCACCCAACCATTCTGCTCATTTACAGGGCTTCTGACTTTGCAAGGTTTGAATTGAAAAAATAATGCAGAGCCAGTCCAACCATAACCTTGAATGTATTAGAGGATAATTGCAGAATTTAGTTCATATAATTCAGAAGTAAAATTTTAGAATCAACACAGGGCTTCCTGATACATGACACTCTTTTCACATCTGCATTGTTTTCACCTGAGGTTTTCAAATTACACCAGTAATGGTATTTAATTTCTCTTCTTATGCAACTACAGTCTGAAGACTTGCAGCATTTATCTAGAATTCTTTTAGTTTGACTATTACTTGAGGTACTGATTTGGAAGTCTACTTACAGATGAGTGTAAGATATGCGTTAGTATGTACAGTATAAGCAGGGAAATTGTGTAGGCTGTAACTAGGGTTTTCTTTCGTTTTACATTGTAAGATGCTTTTTGGAGTTGCTTCTCTGACTTTGTATTTGTACTGAAAACCACAGCAGATCTTTGTATCAGGCTGAATTAAATGGAAATTTGACCATTTTTTCTTCAAAATATGAAGCTAGAGGAGAAAAGTTGTTTTGCTTAAATTAAGTCCCAATAATTCTGTCTGCAAAAAAAGTTTCACTCACATATTTTGCCACATAGATCTGAAATACTACAATATGGAGAGGCAGTTTTTTCTTCAGCAAAGTCCATTTCATAACCGTTGTATGAGTCCCTCATATTTCATCTTTCAGCCATGTCCATTAGATACTTATTAGAAATCCAGTTTTGTATTTTCTAGTTGTGTATGTTTTCTATTTTTTTCTAGTTTTGTATTATGATGCACTGGGGAGGGCAGGGCCAGAAGCAGCGCTCCTACTAAGTAGTTTTGTTAATTTTGACTCATAATTACAATATTAATCACCTTCTAAAAACAACGTATAAATTTGTGATCACACTGTTTTGTTCTACCCTCTGCTTCATTTCATACTTTCTCAGACCGTGGTGTAAATGAAGAGTGAAAACCTTCTTGGAGACAGTAGGAACAAATGTAGGAGGATAAGGATTCTTTAACTAATTTTGCCATTAATAGAGCTTCATTCTGATCCACCTTGGGAGGTTTCTCCATCCACCCCCAACCTCCTCACTGCTCCTCATTGCTATTATACATCTCACAAAATCCTTTGTTTTAACAAATTCTGGTTCCATTTTTAGTTGGGGACTTTGAGGGGGTAAAAACTTTTAGACAAGAAGCAGAAATGAGTAGCTGGAGGCAGGATTTCTCTATTATTTGGCAAGTAAACAGATTTATCTCTCTTAAAGCAGTGATTAGTAAATCCGTTGCCATTTAACTGCCCTGTGGCTAAGACGATAAAATTACAGTTTATCCAAAACCAGAAATATGCCAATGAATGTCATCCTCATAGTGACACTGCAGTCATTAGGAACACTTTTTTCTAAGAAAGCAGAAAGTAGCTGAGCTGAAGATATTATACAGTAACACTTCAAATATTTAGAAAGGTACAGACTTGGCTCAACTGAAATTGTGTTCTCTTATACAGATACAAAGTAAAATATACGTTGGCTCATAAAGTATTTTATTGTTGTTGGTTTTCTTTGAGTTGGGGCCAGTAGAAATGGGGAATAGGAGCTGTCCAGAGCACAGCGAGGTGGGAGGAGAGATGCTCTGAAACTGTGATGGGAAAGGGGAATTGCACCGGGGGTGGCAAGGCACTGGAGGTGAGGGGCATGGCGCAGCACTGGGGGACTTGCACAGGGGGGCTGAAATAAGGGTGTGTGGGAAGGGGAATGAGAAGACAGTGACAAGACTGAGGCTGGGACAAGAAGAGAATCGGGAACTAGGTGGACTGAATGCAGCAGAAGGCAGAAAATGGGGGGAAGCCCAAATGGGTGTTCTCCAGTAGAGCAAATGGAGTTTCAGAGGCTAGGAGGGGTCCCCTGAGGGTCCCCTTTCTTTTGCTGCCACTCCGCGTCTGAAAAGCTGCTGTCAGATCGTCCTGTTCTTCTATCAGCCATGAGAATTCACTCGCTGGCTTCATAGGGGGTGTTGCATGAACATGTGCCATGCATACGTGGTGTGCATAGGCTGTGGGGTTTAGCTGTCAGCTGCCTCCTTTACCAGTGTTGCTCAACTTTTCTGTCCTGCTTCCTGCAACCTTTCATGACATGCCCTGATCCATCCGCGTAGAGGTCCACTTTGTGAGATGAATGGATCTGAGCTTCTTTTCTACTGGGGGGAGGCGTAGGTGAGGGGGAAGAGGAAGCATGTAAATCATTCATATGCAAAAGACTGCACAAGCAGCACCAGTTCCAGGCATCTTAATTTAAGTGCCTAACTTTATATTTAGACAGCTGTTATTCTCACTGACGTTACTGCAAACTTTATCTGCAGCCCAGCATTTCTGTAAAAGAGGACTGTTTCTTAGAGCTTGAAAATGTGAATGGATTTTATAGTTTGGAACCCAAGTTTATAGATTTGCTCAAGAACACAAACCTATTCAGTAGAAGAATCACAATTAGAATTTATTTTTCTTCAAGGGCTCAATCTTACAGGAGGCTGAACATTATTGACATTAAACTCATAGAGCTAAGGTGTATATAGAGTACACAACACTCTGAAGAACTGAGCCGTAAGCATAGAATTCACTAGACTAATGCATTTGGAAACACTCTGCTTTGCATATAGAGGGAGTGATCACACATCAGACACCTGGCAGTTTTGATGATGCAGGTTTCATAAGAATAACATTGCATACTCTATTACCAGAAGAGTAATAAATGAGAACACTGAACAGAAGTGCCAAAAGGAATCCTTAATATCGTTTTTATGAACATCTGTCATTTTGTTTAAGTACAAAGAAAAATGAGCTTATGCAGAATGAAAAATCAGTTCTAAAATGGAGACTATTAGTACCTTTTGCAAAATGTTCTTATTTTTATTGAGCCTTTTACTGTATGCATGAGAATTTGCAGCATTATTTTTATGGCTCTGCACAACCTCCATTGTGCATTCTGCCTTGGTATGGAACTGAGAGGAGCTGGTTTACACATAAGGACAAAAAGAGGTGTAATGAATCATGAAACAAGCCTGTTTTATTCAATAAGACATTGTTTGAGCTTTCTTTCCACATGAAGAACTGGCCATTCAAACAGAAATGACCTGCAGAATTTTTGCATAGAAAGGAAACTAAATGCACTGGGGCATACGTGGTAATAATTCTGTTGTTTCACGATACTGTGAGATTAAATTAAACAATATTTGCATTTGGAAACTTCTCTAGTACAAAGAACAATGAAGTATTTTCTCCTGAAAATGTCATTGATTCCTTTGTCCAGTAATTTTTCACAACTCTTGTAATTGCGAGACCTTTGTTTTCACTAAAAATGCAGGCAGAGATATCTGGCACGATGAAGAATAAAAGATTCAAAGAATTTCTAAGGAAGTCAAGTGCCAACATTACATATTCTTTAGAAAAAAAAAAACTCACAAATAAAATGATGCACATACACAGCAGGTAAAAGATGTCACCAGTACACAATGTACACAATTAGTTTTTGAAGTGGAAATTATATATTTTATGTATTATCTTCAAGCTGTGAAGCGATGAAAGAAAGCTTATTATATTTAACAACATCTACAGGCATTGGTGTATCTGTAAAGTCTTGGTCCTCTTGTGCTACGTAAAGCACTGAGTTACAGAATGCCACTGTAGAGATATCATTATTTTAGAGGCTGGTGTGTAATGATATTTTTACTTTTTTTGCTGGAATCACTTTGTGGTCTTATGAGGAGGAAAGGAATATTTTCACTGTGGAATTTGAAAATCTTCTACCACATAAATGTTACTCTTGGTTTTTTTTAGTCTCCTTTTGGCGTTAATATGAAACTATGAAACACTTGAAAAGCTTTTCTTTTTTTCATATCTTTGCAGCATTCTAGTTTTAGTGGAATGTACAGAATTTCCCATTTAGCCTTTCCACACAACAGGTTTGGTAGTTCAATGCATACCCTTCTCTTTCTTCTTGCCGTGGTCGCTGGTGCCTCTAGTTGATTAATTTTAGAATAAAGCATTGCTAGAATAGCTCTTCCAGAGAGGGTTTTCTGAGGGCGTCTGTTCTTTACATCCAGGGCAAGATGGTTCCTGCATGGTCAGGAAGGCTGTGAAGTTCAGTGTACAGAAACTTTGATTTTTACAGTCTTTTAACTTTTGGATGTGACTTCCTCACATAGGAAACACTTGCTGCAAGTCAAAGTGCAACAAGTTATCAAGTCAAATTAAAACTAGAAATAAAAAGGGAAATGAAAGAATTTTTCTTCCGCCCCAGAGTCGAACACTGGCTCCAGTGCACATCAAGGTTTGACCTTAATGCTTTCACCGATAGGATTCTTTAATAGAGTAAGAAAATAAGTAACTGAGGAAAGCCGTGAAAAAAGGGAGAGAGCTGCAACCCACAACAGTCCTTTGACTCATTGTTAGTGGCAGAGGAGTCAGTGCTGGATATGCTGCTGCCTTCTCATCACTTTTACACACTATAATGTGTCTGATCTTTTTTTTTCTTTTTGAAATATGTGGTTAGTCATTTTCTTTATGAAAGGTCAATTTACTGTTCTGCTGGAATTTGAACATTGTCCACATTTTTTTTCCTGAATGTTATTACATTAGCTAACGTTTTTATCACCTATAATGACAAGATTTTGTAGAGTTTCTAAAGACACGTCTTTAGAACACATTCTGTCTGAAGAGTTCTTCTATTGGTACTTAAAAATGACCTGGCTACATGCTAAATGCTAAAGTATTGTGAAATGCTAATGGCCATCTCCAAGGGTTGAGAACCTTCTGTTCCCAGTAAATTGCATTAAATGTGATTTTGGATCTTTGAGAAATGTCTTCCCCGCCATGTTCATAAATTTCAGTTAATTTAAAGGGATAAGGTCACTGGGTTAGTCTGGAAGACCAAAGAATAACCATTTCTGAAAATTTTGTTTCTTAAGCTGGCATTCTCAAACTTTGTACAACTCCATTGCACGTTGCTTCATAGGCTCCCCTTGCACAGGGGCTGATTCTGCCCCATGCCCTCTTTGCCATCCACGAGCATTATCTGTCTAATTATAGAAACAATCATTAGCTTAAAAAAAATACATGGGAACTGTAGCTGGGCATGAAGCTGTAGCTGCCATTCAGACGCTGTTGCTGTCTCTGAAACCAGCCTGTAGGACACCTTTTGTTTTCCTTTTGTGTGCCTCAGTTTTGCTGTCTGCAAATGGAGTTAATGCTGCGTGGCTCCTCTCAGAGCACTTGGCACCCACAGGTGGAAAAGGCTTGTTTGTTGTTATCTGTGAATTTTAGCAGTTCTTAATTCAAAATCGTTTAAACCGCTTGGAAACCTGTTAATTGCATTTCTGCTCCTCCACGCCTCCTCCCATCTGCTGCCGTTTTCTCCCACCTTTCCCTACCTATCACCTGTTCTGATGAAGGTGGAGCTCGGTTGTTCCTGCCCAATGGCCCAACTCTGTTACTTGGTTGCGTGCCTCTGCCTCCCTGCTTCTCTGGTGTCCTGGCTCTGGGCACCTCTGCTCGTGATTTTGGCTCCTCAGGCTGGGTGTTCGCGCTTGTCCCTTGTTTCTTTCCCTTTCTCTGCCACAAAGTATTCTCATTTTCCTTCTGTTGGCAGCTTTAACCCTTGAAGGCAGCTACCAAAGTAGGCAGAATAGCAAAGCTGGCCCCTGGAGCTGGGGTGCGTGTGCCCACAGGTCCCACTTGACAGCAAGCCCAGGAGGGCTCTATGAGATGGGTAATTATAAAAGAGCTGAAAAACTCCCACCTTCAACTGTTCTTTACATAACATCATGTCAACATTGGTGCTGTGCTGGGTATTCTGAGGACATGGTAAGTAATCAGAAGTTTAATGTGTCAGATTATAAAGAAGCTATGTGTGTTGGCTGAGGGCAAATTTAGAAAGTTTTTTTTTTCTATGTGTTTTTAAGGAAGATACAGATGGGGAGAACTTTTTTTTTGCTAGTTCATTGGGACCTTTATTTATCAGGTTTGTGATGCACTTGCAAGTTGTAGGGATACTTAGAGTTGTTAAGTACATAAAATAGTAAGAAATGAGAGAGAAGAGCTACTCAAGAGTTTCCTAGCAGAATGTCTTTTTCCTGGAAAATTATGTTTCAAGGAAACTCGGATGTTTCTTGGAAGTTCTTTGGGCTTTTGTTATGAACTTGTACAAAAAGAGAGGTGGTGATGTTAGAGAAGGCAGTCTGCCATACTTTTCACTACTACTGATTTGATATGTTATTGAATAGCATAATTGAAATACTTGGTTTTGCTTTTAAAGTCATTTTAAGGGCAGCTGTTATTTATTATTGACTGTTGAAGCATCAGAATGTTCCATCATAAACTAATTGGGATACATTTCAATCTAGAACAAGTAGCTTGTTTTAATCAATGCTCAGAGGCAGATGTGTCTCCGATTTAATACTGAAATATTTCAGCTCTTATGCTATAGTTGACTATATCACTAATTGTAGCGCACTGTTGCTGGCATGGAATGCAATAACATAAAGAAAATAAAAGGCCATGTCAAAATATATTTTAGAAGGAAATTAATTTGAATCCTGAAATCTTCCAAAAGGAATGTCATTCAAAACAAAGCATTGCTTTGTTGAAGCATATTTCTACATGGTATTTTTTGTAAATAATTTGTTGAAAATACAAAGATTTTGAGAAATGACCATTTTTAATTTTAACAAAAAAGGGAAGAAGGAAGAAAAAAAAAAAAGGATAATTTTCAGGAAAGGTCTTACTGTTGTTTACTGTGCTCTGTAGAGAGACCAATCCTGGAAGAAGAGCCTGGTTGGAGCGGCTTTACGTTCCCATCCCGGAGTTCTAGCTTAGCTGCATTGCTCTGGTTCAGACAGCATTTAGGAACACAAGCTCTCGTGAAATTGCCAACTTGCATCTCTAACTTCTGACACTCATCTATGAAAGATAGTTGAACAGTTTACCATATGTAATTTTTAAACCTAATTTAAGTTACTTCTGTACAGCTTCTCATCAAGGAACTTTCAATTTATTTTTTAGGTCTGGTTTAATTAAATTTAACATAAGTCAATTCATATTGATTGAAATTATCTTAAATGAGTTTGGCTTAAGCCCAAATAACACAGTCTTTTGCACCTGTTTTAAGTTAAATTGGTTTAAATTTATACCAACAGTTATACTTTTGCCAACTGTCGGTGGTAGTCAGCGCACAGAAAGCTCACACTTCCAGGATCTTTTGTGGTACCAAATAGAGAAATAATCAGAATATGACTACCTGTGTGTACTTGGCTCTCAACAGTATCATTTGAGGAGTAAAATACCATTTAATTAATACAAGCATCTACTTATCAATAACAGATGTTTGATATTCCATTCCTTTAGTCCTAATTTCCAGTACATATTACACAAAATCACAGTTTGATTGTATATTATTCCCTGTTTGTTTGTTTGTATAAACACCAGTCTTTATTGTGGCTCTTACTAGAACTCATGCTCTTCTGGTTTGGAATTCCGACACACTTTCCTTTCTTCCCATAGTTTTAGTGGGAACTACCAAGTTCTTGCTGAACGGGCTGAACTCAAAGCAGAAATAACAGCAGGATTCTCCATGGTGGGCAAAGACAGCGGTGCAGGCAAGACCCATGTTCTAAAACTTTCTCCCTGTTTGCAGAGGTTGCTACTCTTAGAAGCAAACTTGATTTAACCTGGACTTTCCTTTTCTGCCCTTTTAAAAATGTTATCTAGGGCAAAGGCAAGTCTTTTTTTTTTTTTTAAAGCCACCTGCTGGGACTAGGAGCACTTTGCTAATCTGGTCTTAAATTCACTGAATCTGTAGGTAAATACTGGAGCTAATTCTATGCTCACTTCACTCTAAACCAGAAGAAATCAAATTAAATGGAAAAGATCAACTTGGACAGGTGGTACCTGTGATGAGCTTGTTGCCATAAGAGAAAAAGTGGATGTCCCCTTCTGCTTATAACCTAAGGAGATGAGTAGAGCTAAAACGAGGTGTACGAAGAACTGAAGAGGATAGTGGGAAACATATTCTCACCCTATACGCAAATAGGCAGGTATTTACCAGATTATGGCAGGTAGTCTCATCTGAGTGTTTTGTTAAGACCATAGAAGGGTGTGCACATCTACAAGCTTAAGTATTTCCAATGCCAAATATTTTTTTGTGAATTTTTGGGGAGGAAAGACAATTGTTTATTTTATCTTTACTTTTATTCATTTTTTTTCTCCTTAGTCTCTCTCTTTGATACAGAAATAGTTTTCTGGTGCAGGACATTGACTGATGTAACCTAGCGTGTATGAGCAATAGAAATTAACAGACATGGAAAATAATGTGCTGCCACAATTTGATATAACATTTAGTACTACTGTGTTAATATCAGTTGCAATGTAAATATTACTGTTTAGAAAATGTTTGACCCTTTCTAATATAGGAGGCCACACTACATTATATCAGACTGTGCTCTGTCATGGTGCAACACAAAATGAAGTAACAAGAAGTGACATGAACCTTTGTAAAATATCACGGTGCAGTAACCCGTTTTTAATGCTGTCAGTATAAGCTATGGTAGCAGGTAGAAACAAATCAAATGTAACATCTGAACAGGAAAATATTGTTAAAATAACCTACAGCCTTCAGTTAATATCTGACTGTCAGGGCATCTCTAGCTGGAGTATCAATTCATGCTGATAAATCTGGGTGGGTTGTGATGAGAATGATTGTGGCTCTCATTATAGAGATTGCCACTTTGGTGTTATTTATTGGTACGTTGTACAGTATTGTGGTATAGCTAGCAATGTGATTTTCAGTCCTGGTAATTTTCTTGACTAACAATCCCACAGGCTTAGCTCACCTCTCTTCCCAGGGCTGGGAGTGTGAACACTGCAATGGTTTGATTAAGCATCCCAGAAGCTTATTCACCATTTCACCTTGCAGTATTTTTGTTCCGTTTACTCTCAAACTTTCTTCTCGTTAACTGCCCCAAAGCATGTTCCTGATGGCATGAGAAGGCTAGCAAGGTGCTTGCTAGATTTCCTTCCTAATACTTCACTAATGCCGTAAAGATTAACAGCATCCAGCTTTTACAGCCCTGACATTTCAGCAGTCCTAGGGCCTGTTCCACAAATGAATCGCACACTTGATGCCAAACTATATCCAGCAGAAGCAATGCAAAACCCATGAATGTTAGGACTTTATTGCAATTAACTGGGCAACCAACTGGAGGGTACAGAGACTGTTTCATCAGTGGTACTACTGAGAAATAAACTAGCAGATTAATTAGATGTGGTCTTTTGGTGAATAAATGACATCTAAGGTGGCTAACAATGGATTTCAGGCTTGTCCTGATGACTTTATCAAACTGCGATTCTGCAGAGCAAAGGATGCTTGCAAATACATGTGTGTAAATTAAAATCCCAGTTTTAAAATGAGGTTCTTTGGCATGTGTTGTGCAGCAAGTTGGTCTCGAGCATACCGCTCTTAATATATATGAATGAGGACTATAATAATAGAACCGATCCTTCTGTTTATGCTGGTAAAGGTGGCAGCATGTTAGGGCTTTTTCTTTCATCTGACCTTTCTGCTGTGCTTTGTTTCTTCTCTTAATGTTCTCTCCTCCCCACTGAAAGGAAGATGATTTCACTGGGGAGTATTCTTCAGCAAGCAAGTGAAACTTGCAGTCTGACCTGGTAACAGGAGATTTGGTATTTTTCCAATTTAAGGGATTTTTCACAGCTTCCATACAGATGGAGAAAACTCCCACAGCTCTCAGCTTTCTAAATAGCACTGTCCTGGCATTATACAAGTCAGTGGTGTGACCTGAGATAGGGTGGTACAGGCTTTTGTGTTGGTAAACAACACGAGAAACTGGGATCAAGCTGCAACAAGAGAAGTTCTGAAGAGTTATTAGGAAAAGTATTCATGAGGATGGCCTAACACTGGAAAAAGTTGCCTGGAGATGTTTCGTCATCTCCATCGTTGGAGGTATGAAAAACATGACTGGATAAAACCCTGAGCAACCTGACCCAACTTCAAAGTTCAATTCAACTTCAAAGCTGGCTCTGTTTTGAAAGGTCATCTTCGCGGGTCAACTACAGAGGTCCCTTCCATCCTAAAATATTCAGTGATTCTTTGCCAGCAGTTTCACACTGAATAATATTTGGTGACCTTCTTGCTAGAAAGACTGACTCCAAAGGGTTAAAATAATTTTGTTTAGGGTTATAAAATGAATGTGAACTGTGGTCTTAGAAACATTGCATGCGATTGGCTCATCCACTAACCATCTAATTTTATGAATGCTTCTAAATGTACCATGAAGATATTCTAAATTGTATTCATTTTTCAAGTTATCTTAAAAGCTGTTCTAGAAACTGAAAGTCATATTCTTTTTAGTTCATTATTTTTTTTGTACCCTATGAAGGAATTAAGGACTAACTCAGCTTGCTGCAGGCCATCAGATTCCCTCTTTGACCTTGTCTGATATAATCTCATCTGTTCAAGACAGGTTTATTTTTTTAAGCAGTCCTACACAAAATAAATACAGAAGAAAAACCTCTTAAGAAATGCTCTTTATTCTAAGCCCAATGGGCTATCTTTATTTGATAGAGCTAAGTATTTGACTAGTATCTAGTTCTGCAATAAACAGAAGCTGAAATGTAATTTACCAGCTCCTCATGAATTGTTTATTCATATCCACCCTCGGGATATTCCAGTACTATTGAATTACTCAGTATGATGTTGACAACTAGTTTAGTTTTTTTTACTCTTCTGAAATGTGCTGTTATCCAGTATTTAGATCTGAGAATTAATTATCAAGGACATGAATTAAAAAAAAAAAAAAAGCATAGATGAGTTAAATATAAGGGGTCAAATTCTTCCCTGAATTAAAATGGTGCAGCGCAACTCATGACAGCAGAAAGACGGAAAGTAGGCAATTAAATATTACTGCAAGATTGTTTTTTCATGTGTGACGTTGCTTGCTAGATCCCCTAAAAATACTCCAGGGTTTGGGGGGGCGAGGGGGATTGGTTTGTTTTTCTCCCCAGTCGAAGTAGTGATACAGCAAACTGTAATAAGAAAGGAAAAAGCAAGTGTAAAAAATCCCTTGACATCAAATTATTTTTCAGGAAGTTAATAGGGAGTGCTATTTACTTTCTCCAAGAAATTCACAAGTGAAGGTAAGTTTGTATTCTTAACCAGTAATGCGGGACAGGAAAAAAAAAACAATGTTTTCACCCAGGCTTCAGAATGATGAGTTAGAATTTGTTGAAAATCCTGAGAATCAAATTTGTGGATGGAGCTTACTGAGGGATTTCACTAGAACAGAAACATCAGCCCAAATATGGGGACTGAAAAAAATAACCAAGACTTAATAAAATAAAATAAAATAAAAAATAGATTAAAAGGAGGACACTAATGAACTGAAATCCATAGATGTTTCGGGGTTCATCCTGGAAAGATATGGCTGTTAACTTTAGAATAGGCAGGACTTGCTTCCAGCACTATAAGATATAAAAATGAGAAGGGGTATAAAATATGAAGAAGAGAGAGGACTGCCATGCATATTTTCAGTTAATGTTGAGACAGCTGGTGCTTAGAAATTTCACAGCTTAAAAATAACATTCATATTTTCTTACATTTTTAAATTGCAGCACTCCTTTTTCAAAAACAGTTATGGCACTGATAAGTGACTGTCCTTAAGTATTTGTGCTCTAGACTAGTGCGGTACTGAATATATGGTTAAAATTTAGGGTGAATGTGTAGTGTTTCTAAAAGAAGGCTTTCCAATACACAAATATAACATAAGGTTCATTATATTATGAATATTCTCTAAACATCAGAGCTGCTATGTTGCCTGTTACCCCTGCGACCTACATGCAGCAATTGTAAGTTAAAAATAACCGCGTTCATTTTGTTTATCGGGGATCCAATACCAAGAGATGCATTGTGCCATGTGCTTCCCATAGTGGCAGACATTATACGACTGGAATTAACCCCAATCCTTCCTCTCCCTTGCTATCAGGGTTGCAGAATGAACTGAAATATCCAGCTTGCCCACAATTCACAGTGGGCTCCTTCGACTTGTGAACTGCTTGGTGGGGAACAGCACCAGCTTCAGTTCCTACAGCTTCCCCCAAACACCCCCCAGGCAATGCTGGCTTGAGCCCCCCTCAGCGCTCTCCCCACCCCTGGCTGGGCTCCGGGGGTGCCCCCTGGCAGTCAGGGGAGCCCAGGGTTAACCAGAGGGATTTTTGTTGAAGGGAAATGCAGTCATTCCGGCACTATGTAGGTAGACCCTCGTGGAGTGCCCTGTCAAAGCTGTTCTCCGTGATGCCAGCCCCGTCAGTCTGTGTCTCGTGACAAGTCCCATATCACCAGGGCTCTTGTCACAGCTCCTTCAGTGCCTGGGCTCTGGCTTGCTGCTGACGGTAATCTCTGCAGCGCTTGGCTCCAGGGGTGGAGGAAACAGCAGTCGGGATCCCAGCTCAGACCTTGTCCACAGAGATGCTCCAGAGCCTTTTTCCTTCCTCTCCCTTTGCCCGAAGTGCTGTTACTCAGTCGCTTGGACGTTGCTGGCTGTGGCACTGCTGGGAATTTCCCATTCTCTGGACGTGCTGGGTATAGGTCATGTCGTTAAAGCCCTACAGCTTGTCTGTTTCCAAGACTGCTGCATTGGTGTCCATCCCATACAGCTTACTGCACACAGCCTGTTAGGACAAGAGGCAATTTTACTGGCGGTCACTCCAGGTTTTAACTAATTGATATGCATTGTGTCGAGTCCTGCCCTATTCCCATCAGCAAGAAATGACTCTCTACATAGTTATTAGTTTCAGCTTTCCTACCCCCTTCATGCGATTACCTCCAAAGACTCTGTGACTAACGTTTTGTAATAAGCAGCCTTTTTTTACCTCACCTATGTGAAATCATTCTCGTATTGGATATGCTGATGTAGTATTTGAACCCCTTGCTTTCCAGAAATTGCATTTCCTTTTTTTAGCCTTCTCATGACCCTGCTCAGAGCTCCTGTTTATGCCTGGCACTTGCAGCAGCACAATAACTCCATCATAAATTCCTGCTTCATTGCATTCCTTCTGAAGTGATTAGATTGCACTTCTGTTCAGCTTCTTAGTCCTGGCTATTTATTACGGCCAGGTGGCAAAGTGTGGAGGTTTCTCCTCTGGGGCTTTGGGCTGGTACTCTGCAGGGGCAGAGCTCTGTTTCTGGAATTCAGCTTTTACACAAACTAGAGAATTTTACATATGAATTAGAGAGTGTGAGAACAGGCTAGGCTGTCACAAGTCCTAGTACCCACGGTTATCATGTCTATTCATTGTGAAGCATGAATAGTAATATTCTGTTCACCCATAACTTCACAGCATGAAGGCAGCCCAACAACCACTCATAACAGACTGTACATCTTTCCAGTCTGCTCTCTAGCCATGGCTGCTCACTGAGGACTGGTAGCGGAAGTATTTCCTTTCCTTTGGGGCATCGGTCTAGGATTCGGCAAGTCACTTGACACTTCAAGACTCGGGAACCTGTCCCTAGTGATCAGCAGGTGTCGGCAGTGAAGTCTCCATCCTGTTCAAGTTTTGGATGACATGGTATATAGCTCTAAAGTTCAAGTCTTTGCACCATGGGGCTGCAGAGTAATGCAGATCTGGCAGGAAGGAAGCCATCAAATTCATCATTTCAGCTTTAGAAGTCTTCTTACCCTTCCTAGCTGTTGTCCTCTACTCTATGAAATGTAAAGTGCCTTTGAGAAAGCATCATTTATTAATAAAATATATTCTTTTAGATTTTGGCAGGTTACATTCCAAAAAAAGACCCAGTGTGTCCTTATGTAATGAAACACTGCACAATTCATGTCTCACCTCCTGCCACTGTCTTTAGAAATGGGTGGAAATGAGTAATTACCCATAAATGGTAGGCATTTCTCCATTACTTACAGAGAGTATTTGGCAGCGATCATTTAGGCTTTAAATGCTTTTTAAAAAGCCAATACCATTCGCAGAGCTGCCAGTTTCAGAACTTTAACAAGTGTCCCCTAAACTCTTCAGCCAATTTATTAAAAAATTACTCCATCTTTGAAACTGTTTACCTCTGCTTCTCTCTCTGCTCAACAATTAAACCGTTACTGTGGAATTCTTCATATATTCTTGAGTCTGAATGAGAACATGAACTTAAACATTGCTGTGAGCACTCTAATTTAAAAGAAATATAGTTTGGGTCACAAAGAATAAGGCTGTGTTGTGCAATTCAGGCAGGAGCTGAAGAAATACTAGCCTGCTGCAGTGCCACTGATGTCATCATGGCATCATCACAACGTGCTTAGGTTGAGCTTCTCAGCGTAATGACTGGGAGGAGAGCGTATTTTGCAGCTTTCCCTGGGGCCTCTCAGCAGCACCGTGGTATGGCAGCCTGGTACTTCATGCCAGGGAAGGGAAGGTGCTGCCACACGGCTTGTTCCCAGGGTCAGCGAGGCATGCCTGCCGCCAGCCAGATGTTGCTGAGCCAGCTGTGCATGCTATGCATCTCTATAGTAAAGCTGCGTTGCAGCAAGCCATTTTCACTGGGTGCCACAGGAGTTTTCCTGGTCATTCCGTTACTCCCATATATCTTGAACGCAAGGCTGAGCTTTCAGGTTACAACCTAACCTGGATCTACAGTTATTTTTCATATAACAGAATTGCTGAAGTCCTCTGTTTTACAGACCTCCCATCTCCAAAAGTGACTTCAGTGGGTGACCTGATGTATGGTGCCTGCCCTAAAATAACGTAGCTATGAACATCATAAAGCTGCATTCCAGCTGCGATCATTGATTTGGGAATTTGTTTTTTCTGGTGGTCTCAAAAAGCTGGACTTTTCAGGAATAGAGAAGGGCTATTTCTTTCTTCTTTGCTCTGTTTTTTAGAAACGGTCTAGAGGCTGAGATTCTAGTTACAGAAAACAATTGGACTGTAGAAAGTGTGGTTTTTAACACTCAAAACCAATATGTTTTTCCATTCCCAATATAGGCATTGAATTATTACACAATCTCCAGTAATATAAGCTAACATGCAAGAATTTTTCATACAAATTATTTTATATATTATTTGATCTCTGATGGTTTTACTCCCAATGTCTTCTCTTCTACATCAGAACACTGAGAGTAGTAACCACGTGCATGTGTGGACCACTTTGGCAATAGCACATCCTAGCTTCAGAGTTTCATATACTGTTAGAACAGGATTTGCATGTTGGCTGATTCCCTTAGCTGCAAAGGGCTGGGGTGTATCAAGGCTGAGTTTTGTGTGTGTGTATAAATACATGTATGTAATACTTACGTAAAGAGATAATATTTATATATAAAGTATATTTAAGAGCATATTTATACATATACATTATTTATAAAAGATTAAGTTTAAGGGACTTTTCCCATGTGCCAAGGAAAAACTCCCTACTTTAGCCTTGAGTAAAATCACTGAAATTACATATGGTCAAGTAAAGTGATTTAAACTTGCAGATTTCAAACACAGGATGAGTAAGCAGACTTCCTGGTGAAGAGAATGGCAAGAACACTGGCATCAGCTGAATTGCTAGGGAAACATAAAATTCTGTCTAAAGTATGTGTAGTATAGCAAGGGATTGGTATGTATACACCAGCTGAAATAAGAGGAATAGCTTGGAGAGGCAGCAGAGGTCAGATTTAAATTCAGTTAAATTAGTTGTCCTTCTGTCTTACTGATCAATAGCAGTACTATATCTAGGTCAGCTTTTATTCTGTGAGTACTGTAGTACACTGGCTTCAAATAAGGAAAATTTCTGATGAATGCAATACCACCCTTCCTTGTGCCTTTGTTTTTACCATCACTCAATTACTTTATTGGAGCATGCCACACTTAGTGGCTTAGGTTAAAAATAAAAACAAAAATAAAATATTCTTTCCTTTTGTCAGTGCAACTGAAATGTCACTGAGCAATGGCATTGTTTGAACAAAGCACAACTTAACAGTGCAGTGCAAATACCGTGTCGTAAAGTGACTGTTCATTTAGTTCTGCAGGCTTAATTTTGTTCCCAAATAATTTTGTTCAGACAGAGGAGTATTCCCAATTTACATTTACATTTTCTATAGGGTACACAATTGCACACTGATTGATAACTGCTGTGAGGAACTGAATGAGGCTGACAGTTCTGTGAAACAAAGAGCAAGAACAAGGTTCTCATCCAGTGGATTTTGGAAGCTGTTAAGAGTATCTTCCTTAATTTCTGTGGGCATTGAACTGGAAGGATGGGATGCAGTGAGTTGCAAAACTGCTCCAGGGAACCTTTTTGTTACAAAATATATGATGAGACCATGGCTGTTTTAGTAAGGTAGACTTCTGAGTCTTCTAATCTTAGTCTGGTGTAGGAGTAGTAAGGGGTTTCTGTGCTTCCAGTCGTAATGCATAGCAACAGGAGTAGTTTGAACTGTTTTCCACAGTTACTATTCTTTGCTAACTTGGTAGAGATGTTTCTATTATTCTCTAAGCACCACTTTCTAGAGGGAACATGGAGACTTGCTGGTGTGCTTGAAACAGCATAAACAACCTATTGTTTTATAACTCCAGCTAAGCATTAATTACTCAAGAGTTTTACTGCTAAGTGTTAGGATATTGATTAATAGGTTTAAATTTGAAAGTTTTAAAACTCTCTCTCTCTCAGTGCACATCTGAGAGCTTGGGGAATGCTCAGAGCTCAGGTTTCACTACATGTCCTATTAATTCTCATTAAATAGCTCCCATTCTTCTTCTCTTACAGGATCTAAAGTGGTTACAACAGATTCCACGGATTTCTTACTAAAAAAATAACTTTGACAGGCACAATAGAATAGGTACTTTCATTTAGCATAGGTTAGATGTGAATATAAAAGACATCCATAATTAAAAGCATGGGTTTGGGGCCTGGAGACGAATGCCATTCATGGTTTGGAGCTAAATCGTGCTTATCTGTGCTCTGATGAGCTCCAGTGGTGAGAATTTTTGACATTGCTCCTCAAAGACATATCCACCACCCCTCTTTGCCGCCGAGACGGCAGAACAAGATGCATTTCCCCATGTTCTGCTCCAGGTCCCAACCTCATGTGCAACCTTAAACTTCCCAGTGCAATGTATTCGTGCACAGATGCTGAATTGCAAACCCACCCATCTGTGGTCTGCGCAAATGCTGCCTTGTACTGACTTTCCTGTGGGGACCGTCATCTCTTACCCAGGGGCCCAAACGATTCCTGCAAGCAGGAATATTCTGAGCCACTTTACCTCTCTGGTCACCAAACATGAGTCAGTTCTCCCTCCTAGAAGAGACTACTGGGGGATTAGCGTTCCAAGCATACGGTGACAAAGAGTATTACTGAAACGTGCTAAAAAATCTGTGATAAGGTTTGATTAGAAGGAAATAAACAAAATTGGAAGTGTCATGAACCACAGTGAACTTTGCTCTTTCCTTAGGGCACGCAGGAAAGCCCAGATGAAGCGTGGCAGTTTTGCTGGGCTGATGAGGCTGAGTGCAGCTATCAGGGGAAGGCTCTGTGTGATGGAAAGGGATATGCAATTCCCAAGAAAGATCCACAAAAGCAGCAGATATTTAAAATCGTAAGAAGAAAGATAACTGTGGTTGTGCTTTTCCATTATAAACAGGATTCTAACATTTAAAATAAGTATCCCTGCATAGTCTTCAACAGATGATCAAAATCCTATCATTTTAACATCAAAAAGCATTTTCTGAATATTTTTTTCAGTGATAAACCCCCCTTTCTGTCTTTTTTTTTTTTTTTTCCCAGAGACTAAGGCATTCAGACTCTAGGGTGGAGACTGTTTATGTCTCTTCTTTTCAAAAGATGTTTGACAGCTGATCCCAGGAGAGGGTCTCAGAGTCTTTAAAATTTTATTAAGGTGCAATATTTGGAATTTTGAGGCTAGACTTCAGCCTTTGAGGGAGGGTGTTCAATGGCTTGAATCATTTAAGCTGCAGTGCTTCAAGAGATGATTTCAGCAATTTGCCACAGACTGTTTGTCAAAGGGACAATGAGGCATTTGTGAGCATTATATGGTGGGAATAAGCTTCAAATTTTTCATATAGCAATGTTGGAAGAAACACTGTTATGTCTATGTGGTTTACATGGTACTTAAAATAGCTCAGGCAGCCTCCAAGTGAGCATAAAGCCACTTTTTAAAATATAAATCTCAATTTCAGGTCAATATGGACAAAGAAAACAAAGCAATTTAACAAAACCATTCACAAAATTTTTATCTCAATTTGTAAGCTTGTAAGTGTAGGTGAAAGCCAGGCTCAATTCTGGGATGCTTAAATGAATTCATCCTAACCCACCTTGTACATGAGCATGGGCATTTAGTGCCTTTTCAGTGTTTAGCATAAGGTCAGATTCTGTTACTCCTGCTGACTTAGACGTAAGAGTACTGGTCAATGTAAACTTTTGGCATAAAGTCTATATGAACATGAATAGGCAGAGTGGGAGGGAGAGAAGCATCCAAGCTAAAGTTATTGTAAGCCATTTGTACTACTGTGAAACCTGTCTTAATTTTTCCATCATGGGACTGACCAAAATATGTTTTACTAAAAGGGGTTTATATACAAGCGTAAGTACACAGGAGAATGAGACTTACTGAGACTAGAAAACCTTGGGTGGAAAAGAGTCTAGTAGATTCCTTTAAAATTTGAAATTTTTGCAGGTTACTGACTGGTACATGCTATGCAGATGCTGCTTAGCAGTCACAATGCTAAATTTATATTTCAGTGATATACATTTGTTCACTATGATTGTCAAGACCTAGGCTATAATGAGTGTTTTGATGATGTAAATGACATCCAGGTCTATTGTAAAATTCTACAAATAAGGACTTGGGGATCCATAGGAAAAAAAGTCTAAATTGCTTTGTGTTCTCATTCTGTTCATCAGTGAAGTACAGCTCTGTAAGGTGCAGCATCAGCATAGACTGCGGGTGAAACAGTGGAAAATAAAGTTTGCAGCAGTGTTTTCCCCTTCTTCAGGGAAGATCTGTAGTGGTAAATATAGTGCCGATAGAGGAAAAACATAATGCTGAAGTATCTCGTAATAACGACTTTCCCATTCATCACTGCAGTAAGCCAACTGTTCTCCCCCTTGGTGTCACAGCAGTAGGGAAATTTCAGCTTCAAGGATCCACAACGTTGTTATCTACTTTCTGTCTTTGAACAGACCCAAATGACATAATGATAGTGCCTGGTGCTGGGGAGTGAAAGTTTCAGCATCCATCTGCCCTAGCTCCTGCACCAGCACTCTGTGTCATTACTAGGTACTCAGTTTAAAGATATAGACTAAACAATTTCTTGTTAAGGCTGAAGTGAAGTTCTAAAAAAGAAATTATTGGAGAATTAGAGTAAATTTATTTTCCTTACAGATAAGTATTTAAAAAATAAGCTATTGCAAGCCAGGTGGTAGGATTTCTCCAGCTTACTTTGAAAGTGGAGGAAATGCACAAGCATGTCTCTACGTTACAAAGCTGTACAGAAAACCCAATTACTCTCCTGTGCTGCAGAATATTGTGCTCTAAGTGCTATATGTACATCACTGCAGAGATTAGACTGTCTTGAGCTATTTTAATTCCACCATATTTCAGCTCCCTTAGATCTTATGAATGTGCATACATCCTCTCGCAACCTGATTTTCCATTGCAGTTTGTTTTCCCGTGCTTTTTTAATTTGGCCAGCAACAGTAAACATGTTCATTATTTTGTTCCAACGTGCCCCATGTGTGACAAGTTTGCTGAGTTCATCCTTTAAATGACTGTTTTGATTCTTTGCTATGCCTGCAGGGTCTATATATATATAGTACATGGGCAATATCTTCTAGTTAGGAATGAGCGCTTCATAGAAGGGAGAGGAAATACTAATTTGTATCAGCTCCCACTTGGAAATGTCATTCTTGTATTTCAAGAACTGGAGTGAAGCATGTTGCCAGAGAACACAACCAGATATTTCAGAAATGTTCATTATGTTAATCTGTTTCAACTTTTGAATATTTATCTTGAAGAAAGTGATTTTCCAGATGTGTTTAGCAGTCACCACTCCACTCAAAGATACTAATTAAACTGCCATTAACATTAAAAATCTAACAGAATTCCTTCAGTGATGGACAAAGAGAAATCAAAGGCTTCAAGGCTCATGGAACTGGTGAAAAATTAGGCCTATAAATGAAACAGATTGCCTGGTTTCATTTTGAAATAAGTTCTCAGCTTTCAGTTACTACTTTCCTGCTGAATTCCTAAAAATCTGCCAGGTGAGCTGCTGACCCTGCTCCCGTGAACAGTTAGCTGAGCAGAACATGCATCCATTCTCCTGCACACTTGCCTTTTACAACGTGCGCGGTGAGCAGTAGTCACAAATTGAAGGTCCAAACCTGGACCTCGAGGCCACGTGTGCAGGACACGGGCTGACGCGTTACCGCCTGGCACCGCTCTGCTTTTGCGTAGCGATAATTGAATCCTCAGCAGGAATTCCCTGCAGCACCGACCCCCGGGAAGCTTGTCGGGATGCTGAGCCAGAGCTGGCGCTAACATGAAATCAGAGCTCCAGCTTCACGCTGCCTACTGCCAAGCATCGCCGTGGGAGGGCGGTGGATTTGTGCCTCGCTATGAAAGTCAGCTTCACGACAGAAGCCAAGTAACTAAACAGAGAGGAAAGCTAGCTGAAGACTATCAAGCCATATGAAAGCTCTGTGTGCGTGTGTTTGTTTTTAATAAAAAGAGATAGCTGCAGGAGGCAAATGACCTATTAATCCACGTAAAGCGAAGGCCAGCGTTTATAAAGACCTGCACCATTTGTAAATTCAGATGCAGATGTTTTCAATGAACCCAGCAATCTGCTTTCGGTGCAGAAGTGAGAAGTAGCTAAGGCTCTTTGAGATCCTTTCCCTATGTTCATAAGGAAGAATAAGTGGCTGTGGATGTCTCTTCCCCCAGATTTGTTGATAAAACTAAAATCAAAATTTGTTAGTAAGTCTTGAATTTTATTTGATATGTCCCTACTAAACTTTCTTGCACCCATTTGTTGGAGACAGACTAAGGAGACCAATAGCAAACTTCAGAAACCTGGAACTTGCCCATTGAGACCCAAATCTAAATTTTCTGTACGTATAGGAAAAGTGAGTTAGAAAATAATCTATGGACATCACATTTTTTGTGCCATATCAATGGCACAGATTAGGCCCTTGTGCCTAATTACTGAAGACATTTTATAAAAGTGTGGGACCTTTCGCTTTTTCAGAGTTCATCTGCTTGTGCTGCTTTTCCATTGTGTGAAATCAGTCTCTAGTAACAAAAAGCATACCCGATATTTTTCTCACATCTCTTTGAGCACTTGAGTGTTTGTGCATGTTTTTAGTACCTCTACACAATCCATATTATTTGGCTTGTTTCCCCTTCAGAATGATTGTCCCTGGTTATACCAGTTCCTGGTATAGTACTCAGTATCCAAAGTAACGAAGACTATGGAAACTTCTCGATAACATTAGCCATGTCCCTTCTGTTATGTCTCATTCCCATCAATTCTATCATGATGTCAGTTGCCTGTTTGCACCATCTCTACAGGTGCTTCTTAAGCACCTTGCTTTCTACTATCTGAAGACGTTTGGGCACAGCCCCATAGCATAATGCTTCTCTGATCTCCTTCTCTGAGAGACCAGGTATTTAAAAGGATGTCCCTTCAGTGGAAAGCTTTCTTTTGCACTCTCTGGACCCCAGTGACCTGAAATGTTCCTCATTTCTATGAGCCCGTTTTCCAGACCTCTGCCTCAAATTGTTTCTTAGCAAAATATGTACTTTCACAAAGTTCAAACCTTACCAAACAGACCCGTTTCCCAGACTCCATGCTTCCAAAAGCACTCTAATGATATACCAAATAATCATCTATTATATAGGGGCACTCTTACAACATACTGTAATAATATATCACTGCAGCCTCATTGCTTAGTTGATGTAATACATCATCATAACAGTGGCAGACAAGAAACAACGTGCTTTAAACAGCCTTCTATCATACATGTTGTTAAAATGAGTTTTGAGTGGTAGTGAAAATAGTCGTGGTGAGTTCTCTGTATATCATTAAAGTCATTGTTAGTGCTCATGGTGGTGTAATTTATTGTAATCCAAGAAACAATAATTCAGGTTCCAGCCCAATCTGTTGAAAGCTATTCTATTTTTCCTGGGTTGTCTTGTTGTTTCTTATTTATTTAATGCTACTACTGTATTTTATATATTTCAGCCAAGTCTTACAAGTAAAATAGCAAAACCAGAGTATTTTGATATTGATGACTGCAGTGTTAGAGTATTTTTCTCTTCAAACTTGAGTTGAAAACTGTATTGAAGTAAACTTTTAGTCTGGGTTGCTAAAGAAACAAGGCTTAAGTGATCGTGCTGCCTGCTGTTTCTGCTGTACTACCTCCCATCTGTTTTCCCATGCTAATATCTTGTTAATCTGTTGGCCAATTCCAAGCAGATATGACTGAAGTAAAGATCTGAAAACATTTCAGGTACCTACATGCTTCATGTATGTGAGAAGTCAGATAAAAGAGAAAGACATACCTTAGTGCCCTGAGTGAGGGAAACATTAGCACGTGAATTTAACTCCACTGCTAGAGAGCGAAGGTGATAGGAAAGCAGCTTTCATAACTCCTGCAGCTCATGGAAATGATTTTGATGCATAAACATAAGAAAAAATTTACTCGGTTGGCATTTATGGGAAAATCCTGAGTGTGCTGTCCACAGCTATTAACTTCACAGCTTTTAGCTTCCTGCTGAAGGTGCAAAGGTTCATTCTAAACATTTGTTTTGAAACCTGATTCCGTTATTGATTACCAAAACACCGGTACCTGGCATTCGTGGAACATCTTGTCTATCACAACAAATCGCTAAGTAACTCTTGAAAAAGCTTATAATGAAGAAGTTCGCTTGCGGTCACAGTCATTATACGTGCTTTCTCCTTTTAAAATTTTGACCTGGATCAGCAGTTTGAAGTTAATGTTTTTCATCATGTAAAAGATCAGTTTGGGTGGTTTTCGATTTTTTTGAGTGGAATGAGATTTTTCTTTTCTGACAATAAGCAAGCACATAGATTTCATTTGGATCTGGTGTTCAAATTCTCATAATCCAAAGATATTTTTGTAATTATTATTATTATCCAGGTATCTTTAATATGTTTTGCCTGAGAGATGAGGAAAAATGTTTTTTCAAGCATTCTCTTCCAAAATAAAAGCTGAAGTAAGATACAGATACACATTTTTAATTCTGCTGTAGTTTTGGAGTAGTTGTTCTCAAAATAACTGTATTAAAAGTGGAGAAAGAAGAAAATATCTTTAGATCTGAAAGAATTCAAATGGAAATGAAGGCACCATCTCTACACTGGGCATGCAATGACCTGGGTGGTCTAAACTCTCAGGGATGTAGTGGTTGGTATTCACCATTGTATGGGTAGTAGTGGTAAATTACACCTTATCTGCTAGACCATAGGATGTGTATTGGCTTCATGATGTGCTCTGTTCTTAAAGAAGAATTTGAGTTTTAGTACTTTATTTTAGTTAAGGCTTTAGAAGGAACTTAAAAAAAAAAATCCACAAGCCTCTTAATCGTACTCAATAAATGACTCATTCATCCAACATTAATTCATACATAGTATATCAACCTCTAATTTCTGTTTGATTTTAGTTATAATACTCCTTGAGCTTATTTCCTCACAATTTAAAAGTGACAGTTGCATTAACTTAATAACCTTTACAGAATAAATGAGAAAGCAGTAATGCATTTAATAAATGTTTTTCATAAAATACAATTGTTACAGGATACTTAAATAGAAATATTGTGTGGTCAAAATAAGAACAGAAATGAATGAGACAGGTAATGTTTTCTTGCTAATGGCCACATCTTGAATGCCTATAATAATTCTTATTATAACTACCCAGACATGCCGCATGCTTTGTAGCAATGTTTGCACTTTGCCTAACTTGGAAATTCCAAAGTTGGTGAATGGAGATAGGTTGGAAACAACGTATACTGTTATATTGTTAGTACTGTATTCACTAGGGGAGTCAAAGATGTAGCTGTGAACCTTACAGTCCTTGTTGATATTCTGGGCAGGAAATTTCTTTTGAAAGATTATGATGTGGTGTGTTTTGTTGTTGTTGTTGTTGTTGTTGTTGTTGTTGTTGTTGTTGTTGTTGTTGTTGAGAAACCAGTGCAGAAGCATGGTCAATTTGCCAGGTTGTATTCAGGTTTCATTGCAGCTTGGTCACAAAACCTTTACTATCTCCACAAATAGGCTTTCTGGGTGAATGTTTCTTCATATGGTTTAATGAAGACATTAAATGAGGAGAAGAGCATTTAATATCTGGGAGAAGAGCAATGGCAAAGATGAAATAGTGAATGGCAGAGAAATGCTGACCAGTGAGGGGTTTTACAAATGAGAGCTTGGCAAGAGCACAGCATTTAACTCTGGGAAGGAATCAAAAGCCAGTTTTACATTGTTCATGTTTAGCTACTGAGGTGCAGCAATTTGAATGCATATTTATGGCTGTATTATTTTCCTCTTTATGTCTGAGTATGTTGATTTGCCCATTCAATCAGTTAAATCGACTGGCATATAATAAATGGTAGATAATCTCTGTGTGAGTTGCTGTTAGAGAAATGTGTTGGGGATGGTAATTGTAATAAATGAAATAAAACTGACATGAAAGACAGCTTCTGACTTACAGCATTCACTTCAAAGTAGATACACTATCCAGAACAACTGCTTTGGCTTGTAAGTGAGGGATCTTCTCTACTAAGTGTTTGGTTTAATTGTTTTTTTGTTTGTTTGTTTGTTTTTG